>OY992536.1:11542532-12013344 GCA_963921195.1 Pegoplata infirma
AATTTTAAAATCGGTCAAACAATTATCGAGATATCGCTATTTGGAATTTGCAAAGAATGACAGTTTTTTTAAATAATCCTCAACATTTCATTTCGCCGATCCTTTTGTAGAGCTTGAGACAATACTTTCGAAACAATTTATTTTCGGTTTTTCCTTCGTTTAAGAAATTTTTTAAAAAAAATCTCAAAATTTCTTTACCTTAACCCTTTCATAGAGCTTGATACAATCTTTCATTTAAGGCAAATTTGAGCCAAATCCGATAATTTTAATGATGCCCTTCGATCAAAGTTTAGATTTTTTGGTAAAAAGTTTCTAAAAAGTGAAAACTTTGATCCATGGGCGCCACGGGTAAATTGATCGGATTTCGCTCAAATTAAGTTTAAATGAAAGATTGTCTTAAGTTTTATCAAAGGGTCAACGTAAAGAAACTTTGAGACTTTTTTTAAAAATTTCTTGAACGTAGGAAAAACCGCACTTTTTGCAATTTGTTCACTTAAAATATTTTTTAAATAAATTCAACTGAAAAAACGTTTAAAACAATCGTTTTTCCTTTTAAAAAACGGACAACTTATATTTCATTTGAAACAACATATTTTTTCAGTTATTTTTAAACGTTTACTTCTGTAAAATTATACAGTATAGTCAGTCACAAACAATTGAACTGATAAAAATATTTTTACATAAATTTTTGTAGTTTATCGTTTTAACAACTGTATAAATTATTCAATATTTTCGTTTTTTGAAAAACAAACGATAAAACGTTTAAAATAACTTTAATAAAAAACTTTTTGAATAACCGTAAATAGTTACTGTTAAACTTTTCTGGCTGTTTGACAAATTTTAAATGGCAATATCTCGAAAACCGATCGAGCGATTTTAAATTGATATTCGAGCTCAGCACATCGAAATTAACAAATATGATGTGCCGAAAGATATATTTTTTTCTATCGCTTAAAAAGGAGCATTGTGTCGGATATTCATGGATTCGTCGAAGTCGAATTTAACTTTTCTTGTTGTTTTAATTTGTTTTTTTCAAATTTTTTACCCAAAAAAAATTTTTTTTATTTTTTTTTTCACAAATTTTTACCCCAAAATTTTGTTTTCAAATAATCATTTTACATTGTAGAGCAGCGGTTACCAACCTATGGTACGCGTACCACTAGGGGGTACGCGAGACTGCCCGCGGGGGTACGCGAAATTTTTTTTGAAAGATATGAGTTTTACCATTAAACAAAACAATAAGATTGAGAATCGGTTTAAAATTGGCTGAGTCCTATAATTAAAAAAACACACTTTTTCAAAAAATTTTCACATTCTTTTTACTTAAAGTTAATTGGGAGTCATTAAAAAAATATTGTTAAAAATTTAAATTCCTTAAAATCCTTGAAACTCAATTAGCTACAAAAATAAATTGAGACTGGGGACTAGGGCGGAGCGAGAAATGCTCTTTCGCGAATTTCGCTTGGGCGATATGCGGGATTGGTGAAAATAGATGCCAAAACGATGTGGTTAACATTTCAGGAAGATCGCACTTCATCTTGGGGTCCCCCTTCAGCGATGAAGTTTCAACTTTTCAAAGACAAAGATCATTTTTTAAAAAATTGTCAAAAATTCAAATTTGATTATATTTTCTTAATTATGGATTTTATGAGGTCTAGTTAATCACATCTATTTAGATTTTAAATATCAGCTTTGTAGGATACCGCTTACAAAAAAATACCGCTCAAAACCCAGAGGTGGAAAAATATGGATACATTTTGGAGAAACCCGAAAATAAACTTTTTGCTAAATATAATAAAAATACATTAAAATTGCAAAATATGATTTTTTTCTTCCAGACTTGGAAAAAAGGGCACCCTAGGATTCCAAAACCATTACTGCAAAATTAAAAAAAAAATAAAAAAAATGTTTGAAACTTATTTGTTAAAATTATCGTAAATTTAGATCGGTCCACACGCCGTTTAAGAATTTCGTATTTTTTGTTTTTAACGGTTTTGGAAAAAACAAAAAACTTGTTAGGGGGTACGCGGCTGATAAAATTTAAAATTAGGGGTACGCGAACCAAAAAGGTTGGTAACCGCTGTTGTAGAGGGTATTTATACATTCGGAAATTTTGCCTATTAACGTACTTTTTCTTTAAGTGTAAATTTCGTTTTGCAACTTGAAGTATGTGACTCCTTTTGTGGGTTGTTTCCCAACATAATCTAATGACTGACCTTGAGATTTATTTGGCATATCAAAAACTCTACAGTTGTTGACACAAGCTTTAAGACCAAACACACACATAACAAAAAAAAACACATACACATTTCCCACATATGTATGAGTAACTAACTATGTATTAGTGTATAAAAAATATTTTTCTATCTTAAAAGGTTTATTTATTTTGACAGATTAAACACAATAATATGTTTTTGTTGTAGTTGTTATTTTTTATATTAATATTTATTTTACTTAATTAAAAAAAGGTAAATAAAACAAAACCGAAAAAAAATATAAAAAAATTGACACTTTAACTTATTTACTCTTATTATTATAAAAAATTAAACAAAATTTTACATGATAAAAGGAAAAACTATACATTCATTACACACAAATTAGTAGAAAAATAAATGTCAAACAAAAAATTTAACTTAATTTATATAATTATAAATGATGAATTGTGTAAATCCTTACATATGGCGGGTATTACCGAAACCACCATGACCAGATTGACTGGCACCCTTGTTGAAACCCATTTGCAAATTAAGTTCAGAATTGTGGGCACGCAATTGTTCTTCGGTGAAGGTACGTTCGTTCTTTTCAGCCATTTTAGGACCCAAAGCAGGACCGGTATATTCAGGGTGAAGTTGGGTCTAAAGATGAAAACAAAAATTGTATTAATAATTTAATTTGGAAAGTTCTTTTTTACATGTAACTTACAATACGTCCCAAAGAGTACAGGCACAAAGTAACTTGGGGAATATTACGACGTTCAAAGAGATCAGCAGTTTGGAAAATTTCTGTTTCTGGTACACCGTATTTCTTAATGGCAGCTTGGAATCTTTGTACATTTTCCATCAATTGGAAGTTGGTACCACGTTCTTGAATTTTTTTTACAGCGCCGGGTGTCAATTTGTTGGCCAACTTGCACAAGACAACACCGTCCTTCAAGATATCTTCATATTGACCAGCGGGTACTTTCTCACCTAAAACTTCAAAGACCCAGTTTAAAACTTCTTGTTCTTGTTCCTTGTTGCGGGGCTAAAATGAGACAAAGGGGAAAACAAATTAGCATTTAAAATATAAAAAATTAAAAAAAAAAAAATTAAATTCCTGAAATATCAATCTAGTGTATTATTGATCAGCTATTGATTTTAGCGATGTTCGTCCTTATGTTTGTCCGTCCATTTGTGAAAGACACAATGCAGTCCGAAGCAAAAGAGCTCTGCTCCTGAATTGTGGATCGAATATTTCTTATAGTCATACGCTGTTTAAGTTCGTACTTTTTATATCTATTAAATACTCTAGATAAATACTCTCGATCTTTCTCGAGATCTTTAACATAATAGAATGGACCAGAGAACGACATGAAACGATTTTTGTCCTTCAATATTTTAACTCTAATTTTTTTCACAAAAAAAAAATTTTCTCAAATTTATGTTCAATTCAATTTTATTATTCCACTCAAAATTTTCTTCACTCCAATTTTGTTTTCCTCAAAATTTCCTGAATTAATAGTGGAAGACACGAGGCCGTACTGTGGCACGAGTATTATGTAGTCATAGGCTGGTCAAAATCGTTAATTGGAAAAAAGCTTAATCTGAAGAACTGAACCATTTTTGCAGAAATGAAACATTTTTTATGCCAGAAAAAGTTGAAAGTCATGGGTAGGAAAAATACAGTTTTTCTTCTTTTTGTGGACGTGGATATAAATAATGATAAAATTGTATTATTTAAGCGTACAAATATAGTAAATGAGTTAAATAACATTTATTGCGAAGAAAGGTGCCTCCTCCCCCTGAAAACCCCAAAAATTCCCTGCCCAAAAATTGTTTTTACCCTTAAATTATGGTACTTTGGTACTTTTTTAATCTTCTGAAATAGTGTTTATAAAAAACCGACATTTTGGAAAACCGGTTTCTCGGTTAACCGAAATTCAGCTTTTTCGGTTAACCGGTTTTCTCGGTTAAACCGGAATAAAAAACCGGTTAACCGGTTTTTTTTTCTTTAACTGACAAACCCAAAAAATACTTTAAAATTGCTAATTTTTATTAAATAAAAAATCGAATGTAACTAAAGCTAACTTATTTGTTTCTTTCAGCAAAGTTAGCAACTGTTATCCTTTGAAAATAGCGGTATTTAAATACGGTGCTTTATTTTCTTATATTCACCGGAGCATTATTTTAATTTTTATTGGTTTTATTTAAAAAACAAATACATCAATTCGTTTTAAATTGAAGTCCGTATTTTATATTAATGTTCTTTTATTGACATTTTCTCCATTAATAAGAATTTTAGTACCTAATTAACAGTCACTTATAACACAAATATTTACCAGATTAATATTCCTATTTGGAAAATTGTTTCTTGAAGACAAAAAGTATTTTATACTTCCTTTCTCACGGATTTTCAAGGTCTTTTTAATGAAATTTTGAAAATATCATAAAAAAAGTGCAAACCCTTAATATTTCCAAAATATTCCGTTTGAATGTATTTAAAAAAAAAACCGGTTAACCGACAGAAAAAAACCGGTTTTCGGTGCACCGGAATTTTTCAATTTCGGTTAACCGGTTTGCAAAAAAACCGAAATTTTGTGAAAAAACCGGTTTTTCGGTTAACCGGTTAACCGGTTTATAAACACTATTCTGAAATAATGGTTAAAGAAACTTGAAATGTGGAAAGTTGGATCATTCAAGGAAAAATACATTCTGAAAAGAGTAATTTATAGAAAGTTTCAATGCAAACGGTAAAAAACTGTACTTTTGTAATTTTTTTATTTGATTTTTAAAATGTATCTTATCTATCGGAACAAAACATTGTAAAAACATACTTTTAGCTATTTCTGATTCTTAAAGGTTAACAAGGGGTAAAAATTGTACTTTAGTACTTTTTAAATTTCCTAAAATAACATAAAATAATAAAACATTTTCTTAATGATAAACTTAAGATGTTGTACTTTGGTACTTTTTCAATGTCCTAAAATACATTTGATATATTGCGAAGGGAAGGTGCCTCCTCCCACCGAAAACCCCAAAATGTCCTTGCAAAAAAATTGTTTATACCCTCAACTTATTGACTTTGTACTTTGGTACTTTTTTAATCTTGTAAAGAAATGGTGCCAAAAACTTGAAATGTTGAATGTAGGATCTTTTAACAAAAAACCATTCTGACGAAAGTTTTTTATAGAAAGTTTCGATGCAAATAGGGTTAAAACTGTACTTTTTTGTAATTTTTCGTGCTCCTGAAGTTTTAGCCATTAAAACTTGATTTTTAAAATGTATGATTCTGCATCTGAACAAATAATTATGCCAAACGACTTTTTGCTACTGATTTTTAAAGGATAACAAAATAACAAGGCGTAAAATTGTACTTTGGTACTTTTTCAATTTACTAAAATAAACTTAAAATTTTGAATATAGGATCATTCAACCAAAAAAAAACTTTCTGAAAAAGTCCATCTTCAGTTATCAATCAGTGAAAACAAAAACATTTGCATTTTGTTGTATAGAAAAAAGTTTTTCTTCTGATTTTGAACGCCAGGCCAAATTTTTATTCTCTTAGGCGTAAAAATTATGTGGTACAAATTTGAGGTCAATCGGATTAAATTAACCATTAGCGCCCGGCTATTAAAATTTCGGATTTTTGAAAATTAAAAAAAAAAAAAAAAAAAAATAAGAGTGTTAAATTCGGCTGTGCCCTTTTATACCCTCCAACATGCAAAAAAATAAAGAAAAAATGCAGGGGCGTTTTATTTTTGGGGGGGGTCCTGGTGATTAGGGGGGACAAATTTCCTCTCAAATATGTGTTTAAAAATACATTCTTATGCTTTTTGCACTAAAGAAATGCAAGTTTATTATAATTAAAATTTATTTTTTTTATTCTACGCCCATAAAAGGGGGGCGGACCAAAAAAACGATATTTTCTAATTCTCAGGGTCCAATTGCAGGACTTTGAACATCTTGTAGCATAAAAATGTTGAATTTGTTAAACAAAAAGACAAAAAATCATGTAAAAAAATGATTTTTTTTAGAGGTTGCTTTAGCTCTTCAAGGGGGAACTTTTTTCCCCCTGGTTCGATTTTGCCTATTTCCGAACTGCCTAGGACCATAAGACATATTCGTGCCAAACATGAGGAGTCTAGCTCTTTTATTTTGGACTGTATCGTGTTAACCACAGACGAACGGACAGACGGATGGACGGACATCGCTGGAATGTCTTAGAATTGATCACTGACCAATAATATATATACTTTATGGGGTCCTCGACCGATAATGCGATGCGTTACACACGGAATGACAAAGTGAGTATACCCCCATACTGTAGTTGGAGGGTATAAAAATTAAAAAAAAAACTATGTCATGCGACTAGACTTGTGCTTAATCGTTGAATTGAGTGAGCGCTCATTCTCGTTCATTTCTGATAAAAGACTTAGTTCGTTCATCTAGTTCAATCGCTCTTTTGGCTTTTTCGTTCAACAGTTTGTGAACGAATCATTTTGATCATGTCTGTTGGTCGTTCATCTAGTTTAAATCGGTCAATTTTGGTTTTCGTTCAACAGTTCGTGATCGAATCATTTCGATCATGTCTGTTGTTTTGGTTTTCGTTAAATAAATACAAAAATTTTGAATAAAAACATTAAAAAAAGAAAACAAAAATAAATAAATAAATTAAAAAACAAGTGAGAGTGTTAAATTCGGCTGTGCCGAATCTATTATACCCTCCAAAATGTAAAAAAAAAAAATTAAAAACAAAAATTTGTCAGGGGCGTTTCTTTTTTTTTGGGGGGGGGCTGATAGGGTCAGTGGGGGGCGTTGAGAGCACCTTCCCATCGCGATAAGTATACCAAATGTTTCATTTAATTAACAAAAATACAAAAAAAAATGTAAAAAAGTGTATTTTTTTAGAGGTTGGTTTAGTTCTTCAAGGGGGAACTTTTTTCCCCCTGGTCCGATTTGGCCAATTTCCGAACTTAACCTGCCTAGGAACATAAGACATATTTGTGCCAAACTTGAAGGGTCTAGCGATTTTATTTTGGACTGCATCGTGTTAACTACAGACGGACGGACAGACAAACGGACGGACATCGCTAAAATGTCTTAGAATCGATCACTGATCAATAATATATATACTTTATGGGGTCCCCGACCGATATTTCGATGCGTTACACACGGAATGACAAAGTGAGTATACCCCCATACTGTAGTTGGAGGGTATAAAAAAAGCATAAATGATGAGAAGGCGTGCCAAAAGAGGAGAAAAAACTAACGCCTAATGACAGAATTAACAAAAAAAAAATTGAACGACCGAACTGAAAGATCAAAATGAAGTAATGACCAATTGAGCTGAATGAACGAAAGGACCTAAAAGAGCTGAAATGAACGAACTAGATAAACCGCTCAGTTAAGTGAATAGTTCAATTGAACTAGTTCGTTCGTGAACGACACAACTCTACCTGCGACTCATTAAACTTATTAATTTTAATGCCCTGAACACGAATAATAGAGAGTTTTTAAAATCGGTCGAACGGTTTTCGAGATATCGCTATTTGAAATTTTAAAAAAATGGCGGTTTTTTTCCTACGTTCTAATTTTTTTTTTTTTTTTTTTAAATTTAAAATTTCTTACCCCTGACCCTTTCATAGAGCTTGACACAATCTTTTATTTAAACTTAAATTGAAACAAATCAGATTATTTTAACCCGTGGCGCCCTTCGGTCAAATGCATTTGCATTTTTGGTAAATTTCCACCAAAATTTCCACCAAATTTGAATAATAAAAAATAAAAAAATAAATATAAATTTCAAATAGCGAAATCTCGAAAACCGTTCGACCGATTATAAAATTTTTTTGACATTCGTGTTCAGCGCATCAAAATTAATAAGTATGAATTTCTACTATTTCTACTTCTACTTCTACGTTTTAAGGGCTAAAATGACACAAATATGAAAAATAATTGATACTTTACAATAAAACTTTTTTTGCATTTTGCTTATACCCGTCGACTTTTATGCCTTTGGTTGCCCCAAGTGAAATTTGATGCAGAAAATTTTAACCCTTCAAACGCTTTTCTTAGTATAGAAGCCATTTCATAAAAAAGAAGTAGTTAAATGGACAATAAAAACGGGAGATAGAAAAAGATATATTCCACAAAAAATATTTCCCACAAAATTCTATTGAAAACATCCAAACACTATTTCAAGCTCAAAAGAACATTTACATTATTTTTTGGCCTTTTTCAAACCCCTTGACAAAAAGAATTAAAAATTCAGTGGGCTATAAAAAAATGTTGAGACATTACAGAGCATAACCCACTACTACACACAAGATCTTTCAAAATATCTTAGTTTGGTTGAAACCCTGAAATGACTGTTGCACTGTATTATCAGACAGCTTCTGCTGGAATTTGCATATTTATAATATCGCTCCAACTTACAAGGGTGTCACCCTCCGATCTTCATGAAATTTGGATATGTTGTTCAGAACGAAAATTAATTCGACACATATTTTTTTTTTAGCGGCCCAAACTCATTTTTAGGGGGGTCGATTTGTATGTGGGAAGATGACCGTTTTTAGTTTTTTACGATTTACGTCCATTTATTCAAAATTAATATAGGCATATTTGGTATCAGATTAAAGGTATTTAAAAATACCTATCTCGTGATGCTAACAACGTGCCAAAATAATAAATATTTTTAGACTTATTAACAAAAATGTCCTTAAATTTTGGCATTTTACTCAATATGACGAAAATTTGTGCATGTTTGGACAACTTCTCTACACACGAAGACCTTTCATTTGGTATGTAACATGACTAACATCTTTGTATAATATAGGAGATAAACGCAAAAAAACTGAAAAATTACCCTTTTTTCCTCCCCTTATTTTCACCATCTAAATATGAATTTGGCCGCAAAAAAAAATACGTGTCCCTTTATTTTTCCTGTTCTACGAAATAAATCCAATTCCAAAAAGATCGGCGGGTGGCACCAGGGAGATTTCCCTTGTTAGTCTATTTTCAGCAGATATTTTTGCTGATTTGTTTTCATTATATCTAAACAACCAGTATTTCACTCATATTCTCTAAATAAAATTGTATTAAGTGCAAATGTCAAAATAAATTTAAAATTAATGAGATATCATGATATATGTGATTATATCTATATATAATCATTTATTTATATTAAAAATAAATTTCAATAATAATTTTTTTTTTTATATGAGTGCATATTTTTAATCATACAATGAATTTATTATCATTATCTTAATCCCAAATGCATTTTAAAAATACTAAACAAAAAAAATGTGTTTTTATAATACTCCACAATTTGATAATAATTAGAAACTATTTATAATTCAAGTGGTTTTTATATAACAAACTCATAAATATTAAGTGGTTTTCATTTAAATAATTCATTTTTTTTAAGTAGAAGTAGATTTTTAATTATTTTAGTATATTAGAGGAATTTAAATAAAAATTTAAATTTGATTGTTTATTTTTTTGTATAATTTTTAGAATTATTAAAAATTACACAGGCCAACAAAATTTTTAAATTATATACCAGAGTATACTTTTCTAAGAGTTTGAGTTGCGCTGAATTCGAATTTGATCTTAGAATTTGAACATCACATCAGGTTTTCGAGATATCATAGCTTGAAGTTAAAAAAAAACTCTATCAAAAAAACTACCGAATTTGCATTCATAGCGACTGCAATTGAATGAAGATAACTCAGAGATGGAAGAAGTTATTACAAATATTATACATTAATTTAAAGCTAATTTGAGGTACTTTCAGACGACATTACAGGTTTTATAAATAAAGGTGTATTCGCGCAGTTATAGCGCCTCGAATATGGCGAAAACAGGGTTTTGTTAACATTAAAGTTAGATATCTCGATAACCTAATGTAATGGAGAAATTTTTAGTACCGCTCTTACTCAGCCAGAGAACGAAGCCGACATGAAATTGTCGGCGGCGGCGGCTAAGCAAAAATCGATCGGCGGCGGCTCTTAGCCGGCTGTAGCCGATGAAAGGAATATGTGATGATCCCCCATCGATCTAAAGACGATCTACCGATATCTGTTGGTCTGTCTGTTGAATACATGCTTTCTTTCGAAAGACATGATGGATGCTGCTGAAGATTTTCAGTATATTTGCAACTATCCTTGACATATTGCTAATAAATGCCATCGAAATCGTTCCAGTTTTTCAAAAGTTAAGATAAAAAAAAACGTGAATTTCAGATTTTGTTTCCTTTAAATTCACGCAAGAAATACACGTAGAATATGATTCGAACAACATTGGTAAACTACAAAAGTATTATATTTGACTTTTTGAACAATTGTTCACAAACAAAAAAAAAACACTATTAAAAAATGTACGCACAATTTTTTTTTACAAAAATTAAAAAAAAATTTAATTAAAACTATTTTTTTTGTAAAAATTTTTAAGCCGAAATAAGCCGAGCAAACCGGCGGCGGCTGGAGTACCAAAAAAAACATCGGCGGCGGCTAAGTCGCGGCTGTTAGCCGATCGGCTTCGTTCTCTGTACTCAGCGCAACTCAAACCTTTAGGAAACTATACTCTAGTCCCCGGTTTAAGCCTTTTTTCAAATTTTGTCGGCCTGTGTTTATTTTTTTATAAAATACAATTATGTTGAAGTTGTTTTTATTTTATTTAAATTAAATTTTATTTTTAGAAAGAAGTAAAAATAAATTTCATCTACATATTTTCATAATTTTATGTAATAATGTCAATCCAACCAACCTAACAAATTTTACGTAAACAATACTAAAGTATCAAGAATATAGACTGTAACATTTATATGACATTGAATATTTGCCAAAATTTGTTTGCATTCTGGAATTATTTAAGTTACGTTGTTCTAAATTATTTTTTTTTTATTTTTCGGTGTTTATGTTTGTTTTCATTTTATTTGCTTATTTTTTTTGTGTTTCTAACTCAAAATCTGTTTAATTTAATTAAGCCAATTGGCATTTGGCCAGAGAATCTAAACAAAATACACACAACACCCACTTGTACACTTTGTACAGTGCCTATACTAGTGTTAGCAATTTAGCGATTTTTTTTTTAACAAAATTAAGCGTTTTTCAAATTATATATAGTTATGAAATTTTTAAAATTAAAAAAAAAAATATGTCTAGCGGTACGTCACAAATATCAAAAAAAAATTAAAATCGGTCAAGCGGTTTTAAATAATATCATTATTCGAAATTTGCCAAAAATTGTGAGTTTTTCCTACATTAAAAAAATTTCTTTAAAAAAATCTCAAAATTGTTGCCTCCACCCTTTCATAGATCTTGTGAAAAATCGTATCATTTTTACCCGTGCTGTCTTTGTATCAAATTTTCGGTTTTATAGAAAATTTTCGCCAAAAACTCTAAACTTTGAACGAAGGGCGGTATGGGTTAAAATGGTCTGATTTGACTCAAATTAAGTTCAAATTAAGTTTGACTGAAGCTTTATCAAATAGTCAATCGAAAAAAATGCTTGGGATTTTTTTAACTTCTTGTGCGTAGAAAAAAACACCATTTTTGGAAATATGTTCACAAAATTCAAATGGCGATAGCTCGAAAACCGCTTGTTTTTCATATTAATTCATATTTAGCATGTCAAAATTAATAAAAAACCAGTAAGAACCATAGAACCGACCATATAATACCCTACACCAGAGTTTCCCGGAAAATGGGTCCCAAGTTCAAACATGGACTGATTAGATCTATACTTTGTCAAATCTTTAATAAGTGTAAAAAGCACTCACTAAACAAATTTTAATGGAATAGGCTTATTTTTTTGGGCCAAATTTCCACATGGGACCTAAGTCCTAAAATGGTCCAATGATAATCAGATCTGATAAGGTTATTAAAGTACGCGTTTAACATACACAAACAGAATTTTAATTAAATATTTTCTATTTTCATGAAATTTTAGAGATTTATGTGAAAATCGGGGGGGGTGGTTTGTATGGGGGCTACAAGAAGAACTGATCCGATTTCTTTAAAATTTGGAATGGTGATTTGTGCGGATGAAACATGATTACCTGCCAAATTTCGAAAAGATACCTATTAAAATGCGGCTATTAGAGTCATTTGAGCCAAAACTAAAGAGGACCTTTGTATGGGGGCTAGGTCTAAATATGGACTGATTTTTTCCAATTTCAATAGGCTTCGTCCTTGGGGCAAAAGAGGCTTAAGTTTCAAGTCAATTGATTAAGAACTGCGACCTGTGTCGTGTTTACACCGTTTAAATGGGCAGACAGACAGACGGACGGACGGACATCGCTAAATCGACTTAAAAAGTGATTCGAAGTCGATCGGTATACTTAAATGTGGGTCTAGAACCAATATTTCGGGTAGTTACAAACATCAGCACAAACTCATTATACCCTGTACCACAGTGTGGTGTAGGGTATAATAATGTACTGCAAGACCATTTATTTTTTTACTATTTAATTTTTCGAAAATCCAATATATTGATCAAACTGTGCCAAAAGTTAAAATGATCAATCTTTATAAGAGAATCAAGGGATAGAGATTTACAGATTTTTTTTTAATTTCTTGAACATAGAAAACCGTAATTTTGTTCAAACCTTAAATTGCAGTATCTCAAAAACCGTTAGACCGAATTTCAGAATTTTTTTAATATTTGTTTATAGGGGGTATATATAATAGAGCGGAGTGAATCTAGGTTATTTGGATTTTGCATAAAATTCTAAGAAAAAATGCCTAACAAACCATGTCTGAAAATTAATAAGTTTTAACCCCCCCAATTTTCAAAAATAGTTTTGTACGATATATGCGTTTTCCAATCAGCACGAGAAAAGGGGTATTTTTTGATCTGGATCTTTAGATTGTGTACAATCTAAAGATCGTGCTAAACTATTTTTGAAAATTGGGGGGTCAAAACTTAGAATTTTATGCAGAATCTGAATATGCTAAACGATTTTGTCGAAAAAAAAAAATTACTCCGCCCTAATATATAAGTTTGTCATTCCGTTTGTAACACCTCGAAATATTGGTCTAGGACCCCATAAAGTCGATTTGAAGACGATCTAGCGATGACCGTCCGTCTGTCTATATGTTGAAAACACGCTAATTTTTGAAAGACTTTACGGAGGCTCCCGAAGTTTGGATATTTACCTGGTCAGATTGGTATTGCAAGCCAGTGACATCGGTCAAGTGGTTCTAAAGTTATGAGCAAAAGATTAAATTTCGGCAAGGGTTTTTCGTATGTTTATGAGATAAAAAACACGCTTACTTTCGAAAGACTATTCTGAGGATGCTGAAACTTGGCGTTTAAATTTATCGTTTCCCTGACCTACTCCGTTTTTTTGCAGGATAATTTTATATAAGCTTAACTTTTTCTTATCCCTCTGCTACACCTTCCATAATTATGTAGACATAAAGCGACAAACACACACAAAACAATAAAACATTTTTGTTTGTTGTTATTGTTTTGTGTGATTGTTGGTTTATGTTTTTTGATAATTATGGATGGTATAACTGAGGGATTAAATTAATTCACGTTTTGTTTAACATTTCTAAAATAGTATATGCAACACTGTTTTTGCTTACACAAACTACTACACATTTGCACATTGTGTCAAATTTGGTTGTTTTTGCTGTATATTTGGGTGTATGTTTTATAAACATGACCAAGTCATAAAGTTTCTCTAGAAACATTTAAAACAAAAAAAAAACAAAACTGTCGGCAAATAGAATTTTAAAACAACAAATATGCAAATTCATTAATAAATTCTCATATTTGTTTCTATACTTGAATAAAATACAAAAAAAATATTTACGCAAACTACAGCAGCCAAAAAAAAAAAAAAAAACAAAGGAAATCCTAATTTCATTAAATTATAAACCCCCATCTCTACAAAAAACGATAATAAATTTTAAGTATTGTATAATGTTTATTTATTTTTTTGGAAAAATGTAACTGGGACAAAAACGCATATAAATATTAAAAATTATAAATATTAACAAAAAAAATTGTAAACAATTTTATGTAAAATATCTGAATTATGTGTAATATTATAATGCCCGTGGCTGAATTAGTTCATGAGTAGGATGGGGCTGCGGTGGTTACTAGTACGTATAAAACAAAATTGAAAATTTTGTCATTTTATTGATTGAACTGTAAGGATTATTCAATAAAATGTCAAAATTTTTAGTTCCGATTTATAAATTAACCACCGCAGCCCCATCCTACTAATGAACTAAACTACTACGTTAAATGTTTTCTGTAAAGGATTTTTTTGCAATTTTTTTTTTTACCTCCCACTTAACCCCAGTCTACCCTACTGTAATTTTCATTAAAACTATACAAGCCACTTAAGTTTAAATTAATAATTTATATGTTTGTAAAAGTTTTTAAAAATAAAAATCTGATAGTTAAAAATGTTTTTATTAAACATTTACCACATTAATATGACAACAAATTGTTTTAATATTATGATCATAAAGTCATTTAAAAAAATTATGTTTTTATATTCAACCAGTTATTATAACAACTAACAAATAAGCTTCAGTTAAAATTTAACCAAGGAGTTTATAAATAAGAGGAGCACAAAAAAATCACTCAGGCTCCGTAACAGACCGCAGATCTAAATCGCGGTTTAACTTATCTAGTTTGCCCTTATTTAGAGTTAATAAAAAGTTAAATTTGACTTGATCCTGTAGTGTACCAAAATACAAAAAAATACAAATATGAAGAGTCACTTTTAGTTCGAGGTCAATTTTATGTTTCAAGCACTTAATACTATTTTCTTTATTATGATATTCTTTTGGGAGAATATTAATATAAAGTACTGCTCAAAATTATAGCGCACTTTAAATTATTTTTTACAACTTATTGTTTCTATTCAAAATATCAATAAAATGTCAAGTTTTTTTGTGTCAATTAAACATTTTTATTCAAATTTATTTAATTAAAGTCACAATTCTGTTTTAAATAACTAAATAAAAATATCAGAGGTGGTTTTATAAAAAAAGTCTTAAATAGACTGTTCATAATTATAGCGCACTAAAAAAAATTAAGTCATTAAATGAAAAGTTGATCAAAATTTAAACACAGCCTGATGAAAAACTTGTTCCTTTAGCTTTTAAAAATACATTTAATCCTATTTGAAACCGATTTGACCGATTTGGAGCAGTCATTTATGGTTGCTTTCGATTAGATATCCTTCATAGCGCTGATCAATTCACTTTTATAGTTATTTGGTAGATTTAAGGGGCACGATCGGTAGGAGACCCAATGTTTTCAATTGGGTTAATGTCTGGTGACTATTTTAATATCTTTTGTCCAATATAATTGGGGAAAATTGTTGTTTCCAAACCAGTCCATCGAGAATTTCGCCTTATGACAGGGGCATTGTCATTTTTAATGCAGGCCTGGGTCGATTCAGACCCAAATATTTGATCAAAATATGATGGAAATTCTTTGGATATTGAATTGATATAGCTGCTAGCATTTAAAAGTCCTTCTCAAAAGAGTAATAAGGCGGTACCATGGGCTGTAAAGCATTTGCATACGCTAACAGAACCACCACCAAGTTGTGTGCTTGGCTGGAACCATTATGATTGATCCTTATCTTGCATTGTACATTGAAAAATGAAAAAGATCAACTGATCAGTTATTTGTCATGAATAAATTTTTATAATGAAGTAATAAATGGTTAAAATCCACATTTGTTCGATGTGCAATGCAGGATAAGGATCAACCATATTGGTTCCAGCCAAGCGCACAACGTGGTGGTGGTTCTGTTAGCGTATGTAAATGTTTTACAGCCCATGGTACCGGCTAATTACTCTTTTAAGAAGGACTTTCAACTGCTAGAAGATGTATCGATTCAATTTCTGAAGTATTTTCTTCATATTTTGATCAAATATTTGGGTATAAATCGACCCAGGCCTGCATTTAAAGTGATAATGCCCCCTGTCATAACGCGAAATTCTTAATGGACTGGTTCAGAAATAACAATTTTCCCCAATTATATTGGCCAAAAGATATTAAAACAGTCACCAGACATTAACCCAATCGAAAACCTTTGGTCTACTACCGATCGTGCCCCTTAAATCTACCAAATAACTATAAAAGTGAATTGATCAGCGCTACGAAGGATATCTGGTCTAAATCAACCATAAATGACTGCTCCAAATCGGTCAAATCTATTTCAAATAGGATTAAATGTATTTTGAAAGCTAAAGGAACAAGTATTTCATCAGGCTGTGTTTAAATTTTGGTCAACTTTTCATTTAATGGATTAATTTTTTTTAGTGCGCTATAATTATGAACAGTCTATTTAAGACTTTTTTTATTAAACCACCTCTGATATTTTTATTGTGTTATTTAAAACTCAATTGCAACTTTAATTAAATAAATTTGAATAAAAATGTTTAATTGACACAAAAAAACTGGACATTTTTTTGATATTTTGAATAGAAACAATAAGTTGTAAAAAATAATTTAAAATGCGCTATAATTTTGAGCAGTACTTTATTTAAAAAAAAATTATAATTTTCAGGAATGAATTGACGATCGTTTCAGGAATTTTCCAATTTTTCCATGGGCTGTATAAGGGGCATTCCATGTCAAATCGGACACTTTTTTTTGAAATTTTTTTGTGTAAAACTTCTATCGATTATACAAATTTTTTGCCCAGGAGGATCGTGGGATAACTATTATAACTATTTTAAAATTTTTTTTAAAAAATTTTATTGTAATTTTCCAATCTTAAAATCATTTCTACTGCTCGAATGGTGCGTCATAGAGGGGTCATTTATAAGAACCACCCCCATTAATTTTTACGTCTTAACATTTTTTTGGAACAAACTAATACCCTATTTCTAATTTCTAAGGGGGCTCCCACACAAAACGACATTTTTAAAATTGGCTCAAACCGCTCTAACTGCCCTTATAGTGCCCTTAGAGCAACAAAATATATGACCGACCCACAATATTTTTTTTTAGTCCAAACATTTTCTCTGAACACACCTACCCTCTATCTTTAACTGTTAAGGCAATCCCACAATATTTTTTATTTTTGGTAAATTTGTTTTATTTAATCAGCTTCTACCGGTCCAAAGGTGCGTCCGAGAGGGGTCATTAGTGCGACCGACCCCCATTTATTTTTACCCTACAAAATTTTTTTAAAACATACCTACCCCCTATCTCCACTCCCTAAGTAGGCTTCCATTCAAAATTACATTTTTATAAAATTTTCTCCAACTGTTATTTGTATGGGAGCCTACTTAGGGAGTGGAGATAGGGCGTAGGTATGTTTTAAAAAAATTTTGTAGGGTAAAAATAAATGGGGGTCGGTCTCACTAATGACCCCTCTCGGACGCACCATTGGACTGGTAGAAGCTGATTAAATAAAACAAATTTACAAAAAATAAATAAAATTGTATATGGACCGCCTTAACAGTTATGGATAGAGGGTAGGAGTGTTCAGAGAAAATGTTTGTACTAAGAAAATATTGTGGGTCGATCATACATTTTGTTGCTCTAAGGGATAGGGTATTAGTTTGTTTCAAAGAAATGTTAAGACGTAAAACTTAATGGGGGTCGGTCTTATAAATGACCCCTCTAAGAGGCACCATTGGAGCAGTAGAAATGATTTTAAGATTGGAAAATTACAATAATTTTTTTTTTAAAAATTTAAAAAAATAGTAATAATCGTTATCCACGATCCTCCTGGGCAAAAAATTTGTAGAATCGATAGAAGTTTTACACAAAAAAATTTCAAAAAAATCTAATAGTACAAACATTTTCAAAAATGAGATTTAAATTTAAAACTTAAAAATCGCATACTAGATCGCTTTCAAGAAATTTTTGGGATTTTTTTTTTAAAAGTACGTAAAAAAACTAAAATTTTGAAAAAAAAAAATTGAAATTTGGACCATTATTGAAGAAGTTATAAGTAAAAGAAGTTTTAGTAAAGGAACAAACTACCAATTTTTCATAATCGATATCTTTTGAACGGGTCATCAAAAAAATCTGAAAATTTACCACGAAGGAGTTTTCAAAGGGTACTTAAAACTGTAAACAAATTGGGAAAATCGAAAAAAAAAATTTCCAAAGTGTCCGATTTGACATGGAATGCCCCATATACATTAGACAATTTCAATTGCCGCAATTAAAATTGCCTTGCGTCCAAACGTCAAATATACATAATCCCAGTTATTTCAAATTACAATTATTGAGAAGAAATAAAACAAAACAATGATTTGGAAATTCTACGAGTATTATATTCAAATATAATGAAAGCTGACCTTGAATTCACATTGGTTTGCCATCGGCTAATGTTAAATGGCAAATGTTGGTCATATTTGCAAGACTTGGTCGGCACGTGTTTCGGAATTTGTCAGATTCTATTGTCAAGACTATTTAGCACTTGCTTTAATCCACAAAGCGGAAATTTTTACTTAACTCTTTGGTCTTTGGTTTAAACGGTGTAATATTTCTCCTCCTTTAATTGTCATACTCTGTAATATTACACAATATACAAAAAAAAAAAAAATAAAACTTCAACATATTAAAATTAATATTTTTATGTTATATGAGAATATGACGAAAAAACAATAATAACAACAATATTGTTCTATGTATATAAAAACTATAGTTTTAAATAAATAAAAATAAAACAAGTAAAAAAGTTAAATTCGGCTTTGCCGAATGTAGTGATACCCTCCACAATTTCAAAAAGATTATTGCAAAAAACTTTTTTTTAATAGGAAATTACTTAAAAAAAAAAAAAAAATTTTGAAAAAAAATGTCTGCGAAAAAAAATTTTTGGGAAAAAAAACGCGATTTTTTTTCTTTTTTTGTCCAAAAATATGTTCGTACATGTTTAAATACCATTTGGTGTTCAATTATGTTCACATATGTCAACCAGAAGCCGAATTAAAGCATTTTGTATTTTTAGGTTATGTTGAATGTACTAAAATTTTTGAGGTGTCCTTACATTTTCGTTCATAACTTTTAAACCGCTGAACCGATATCGCTCTAATGCAATACCGAACTTCTCAGGAGCATTTCCAATAAATGTGTTAAATTTCAGTCATATCCGTGTAGTATTTTGGTCGTGATCACCATTTCCACAGACAGACGGACAGACGGACAGACGGACCCACGGACAGACGGACATCGCTAGAATGTCTTAAAATCGATCAGGGATCATAAATATATATACTTTATGGGGTCCCAGACCGATATTACGATGAGTTACAAACGGAAAATTATGTTATTAATGGAAAACAAACAAAAAATTGTACAGCAGTATTTTCATTTAAAAAAAAGTTTTAAATTTATTGCAAACACTCGCACAGCTACAATGAAGTAGAAAAATTCCATTCGTAGGGGCCGAATTTATGAATACCCTACAAAATATTTCATATATTTTTATAAAATATTAATTTGAATTTAAAAACATTTTTGAAGTAATTTCCGCTTATTATGAAAAATTTTTTGACCGAAAAAATTTAATTTTAAGTAAAAAACTAATTATTTAGTGAAAAATTCTTTTTGAGTTTAATTTACAACTATTTCATACCTCGATAGATCGTCTAAAATTCGATCGGGATGCATGAATACTAGGGTGGGGCGATTAGTAAGGAAGGAAAAAAATCTTAATGGGCGCTTCGCGTTTCTGATTCTTGGGATTGTACTGAGCAAAAAAGTCAACTAGACCCTACGTCTACGGTGAAAACCGAGCCTCCCGATTTTGACTTGAAGTTTTTTCTCAGACTTTATGTTTTTGGAAAATTTGGAAAATTTTCTTGGGCTCATATTTCGTAAACTATTTGAAATTTTGACTTATTTTCAAACGCAAAGTTGTAGCTACTGCCTTGGGCTACAATTTCTCTGAATATATTTCTTAAAAAAACTTCGTTTTCATGGTCAAAAAGTCGCAAATGTAGAAAATTCACCACTTTTTGTAATTTTTTTTTGGATATTTTGGCCTATAACAGCCAAACTATTGAGATTTTTGATCCAATTCTAAGACAAAAATTGTAGCCAAGACAATAGTTAAGAACTTTCTAGTACATCACAAAAGCATTAGGACACTCCTTCAGGCAGTTTTGGCCTTGTGAAAGTGCACATTTTTTGTGAAAATATTCACTCAGAAAGTTATTGCAGTTACTACATGACGGTCGTTTGTGTAGTAAGTAGTAGCTGTTGTTTTTAACTACAATTTCGGTCGTTTTTGTATGAAAAAATCTCAAACAACTTTTTTTGTAGTAGTTTCAAAAAATAACTACAAAAAATATACTACACTGTAGCAATAGTTGATTTATGTAGTTGTTTTTAGTTTTTTTTCTAAAACTCGTTTTTTTCTAGAAATTTTTATTGCAAACGAATGTGTAGAGCGAGTTGGTCGTGCGGGATGCGGAAGGAATTATTTTTATACCAAATAAATAATATCTAAATAAATTAAATTACAATTTATTAAATTTAATTATAACAAAAAATATGTTTTTGGAAAAATATTCTTGAGCGAAAGAAAATAAGTGGATAAATGAGATAACAAGTGTGTATAATATAGCGCTCACATAAGCGTGCGTAAAAACCAATCGGAAAAAAAAACAAAATAAAATGTGTGCAGTGTTTTGTTTTCTTATGAGCGCGCCATCTTTCTTTTCTTTGTATACACAACAGAGCAGGTACATACTTTTTTGAAACATTTCAAATTAATTCTTTTTTTTTATAAATCAATTTTTCCAAAGCATTTCGTTTTTTTTATTCCAGACAAATTTTGATCAGTAGCGGGGAAAATTTGAAATGAACTATTAAAAAAAACAAAGGTAAATACAATCAATTTATTTTGTTTAACATTTTATTAATATAATTTTTTTCTTCTATAATTCCAGATAAATACATCAAAAAATTGTCATCATGTCGAAATTCTATACAACCAACTGAAATGTATTGCTTTTTAAATAAATAAATATCAATCATTTAAACGTTTAAGAAATTTTTTAAATAAAATTTCAGGCAATTGTAGAAAAAACAACTGTATTAAACAGTTTTGTAGTAGTTTTTACTACATTTTGTAGTTGAAAATCAATAGTTAAAAACAACAACATGTTCAGTTGTTTTTACCTTTTATGTAGTGGACGCCTTTTCAACGACAAAATGTAGTCAAAACAACTGTCTTTTGTAGTAGATTTTACCGACATACTTTTTTGAGTGTTGATAAATTACCATTTTCAGTTGTTCATAGCGCAAAATCATAAAAATGTTCTATTTCTTATTTTTTCCACTTTTTTTATCCAAAAATATAATGTTTTTTTTTTTTGTTTTGTTCAATATTTATTTTGAAAATTCATTTAAAGTACAAAGTAATTGTATTGGTAGAGACAAGGTATTAATCAAGAAGAATTCCAATTTAGTGTATTTTTCATTCAAAGATTGCCTTCCAAATCTTTTCGAGATCCCATACGAGGCGCTTTCTTTCGGCCTTCAGATACAGATGCCATTATACCTTCACAGTTTTTGTCTATTGAGCGCTTAGCAATACTAGCTAGTAGCTGGACATGACGCTGCGTACCTAGAATATGACAAGGTATTAGTGGGTCTGGAAATGGTGGATCTTCATCATCTACACATTCGAGGTATTGTTGTTAATGCTCATACGGAATTTTTCTGGTAAATGGCGGTTCAAATAAAAATGCTTTGTCCTCTAAATCGATCATGTGAACGAAATGCGTACAATCAAAATTGATGTTTGGTTTTACATATTCGCGA
This sequence comes from Pegoplata infirma, assembly GCA_963921195.1. Classification (NCBI taxonomy): domain Eukaryota; kingdom Metazoa; phylum Arthropoda; class Insecta; order Diptera; family Anthomyiidae; genus Pegoplata; species Pegoplata infirma. The sequence goes on from OY992536.1 coordinate 11,564,507, forward strand.
CAACGTATGCGATTAACTGAGCTTCTCGAATATGTAAAACCAAATATCAATTTTGATTGTACGCATTTCATTCACATGATCGATTTAGAGGACAAAGCATTGTTATTTGAACCACCATTTACCAGGAAAATTCCGTATGAGCATTTACAACAATACCTCGAATGTGTAGATGATGAAGATCCACCATTTCCAGACCCACTAATACCTTGTCATATTCAAGGTACGGATCGTCATGTCCAGCTACTAGCTAGTGTTGCTAAGCGCTCAATCGACAAAAACTGTGAAGGTATAATGGCATCTGTATCTGAAGGCCGAAAGAAAGCGCCTCGTATGGAATCTCGAAAAGATTTGGAAGGCAATCTTTGAATGAAAAATACACTAAATTGGAATTCTTCTTGATTCATACCTTGTCTCTACCAATACAATTACTTTGTACTTTAAATGAATTTTCAAAATAAATATTGAACAAAACAAAAAAAAAAAAACATTATATTTTTGGATAAAAAAAGTGGAAAAAATAAGAAATAGAACATTTTTATGATTTTCCGCTATGAACAACTGGAAATGGTAATTTATCAATATTTTCACAAAAAATTTGCACTTTCACAAGGACAAAACTGCCTGAAGGAGTGTCCTAATGCTTTTGTGATGTACTAGAAAGTTCTTAACTATTGTCTTGGCTACAATTTTTGTCTTAGTATTGGATCAAAAATCTCAATTGTTTGGCTGTTAAAGGCCAAAATATCCAAAAAAAAATTACAAAAAGTGGTGAATTTTCTACATTTGCGACTTTTTGACCATGAAAACGAAGTTTTTTTTTAAGAAATATATTCAGAGAAATTGTAGCCCAAGGCAGTAGCTACAACTTTGCGTTTGAAAATAAGTCAAAATTTCAAATAGTTTACGAAATATGAGCCCAAGAAAATTTTCCAAATTTTCCAAAAACATAAAGTCTGAGAAAAAACTTCAAGTCAAAATCGGGAGGCTCGGTTTTCACCGTAGACGTAGGGTCTAGTTGACTTTTTTGCTCAGTACAATCCCAAGAATCAGAAACGCGAAGCGCCCATTAAGATGTTCAAATCGCCCCACCCTAATGAATACCCAATGTGGTCCTAAACCTACATTTTAAGGTGTTGCAAACGGAATGACAAACTTATTTATACTTTTTACCACTAAATAAAGGGTATAAAGAATGTTTAATAATAAAAATGTTATTTTAAAATAAAGGAAAATAGTTTATTATGGGAAATAAAAATTTTGCTATTTATAAACGAAATTACAGAGAAGAGATGTTCATTGTGACAACCAAATAAAGATGCTAATTTAGTTTAGACAATAGAAATTCGGCTGTAACAAGAGAATACAAGTTACTAACAAAACCATTTAGTTGGCTCCACTATGTACGCTGTACTTAGTAAAAACAAATGAAAAAGCTTTACAACATGTGAAAAATAATAATTGAAAACCATTAAACTCATTTTTCATTTGTTGTGTGAAACAGCAACATTTATTGTTATCTGTTGATAAAATAAATAACACTTAACATAAAAAAATAAAGATTCTAACATTATTCTTACTAAAAAAACAAAAAAAAACACAAATCTTACCAGAAATCACTTAAAATTCAAAAATAATATTTTTTTTTGAATTCAGAGGAAAAATAAATGAAATTAAAAATTAAATGTCACATAAAGTCTTTCTTTCTATGATATTATTTCTGAAAACAACCCACAACAGTTGTCATTAATACAATTAATTCGTTAAATAAATGTTTTTTTCTTTAAAAACAATTATACCGAAAATTTTTAAAAATATTAGACAACAGTAAACGACATATTTTATAGTGTTTCTTTTTGCTACGTTTATAATCCAATGTCTATATAAATTTTTTTAAATATAATTGTATGACAGTTAAATATGTTCTCAAACTAATCTTTGATTTCGAAAATTTTAAAATCTGTCTAAAATTGACTAATCGTTGAGGCAGGCCATATTTAAGTCAAACATCAAATAATTTAGTTATTTTTAATTAAAATGGCTCTGCACCGAGGCGGGCCCTTTGCTAGCCAAACTCTCATAGTTAATTGGAAAATATTTTTAGTATTTATTGTAACGCAATATTTTTATATAAAAATTGCAAAAGTTAGGTTCTTCTATTTTTTTTTTTGCGAATTGTATAAATAATATTGTATCAAAAAAAAAAACACTTACAAATATAAAATTACAAATGTGTATGTAAAGTAAAAAAATAAAATTATTAAAATAAATTTATGGAAAATTAAATACAAATAAAAAAAGAAAACATCATCAAAAATAATATTAAAAAAAAAATTTGAGTTGCGCGTGCAAAAACTCACAGAAAGTGATATTACTGTACACCAATAACTCAATAAACTGTATTTTTTTTTAAATTTTATCGACAAAAAAATTTCTAAAGAAAATTTACAATTTTTCTATAGAAAATTAATTATCGATAACAAGTTTTTCTATAGAAATCGATAACAGAATTTTCTATAGAAAATTAGTTATCGATAAAAAAATGTTCCTTGGAAAATTAGTATCGATAACAAATAATTTTGATAACAAATTATCGATCATCGATCATAAACTTTTCTATAGACAATTAGTTATCGATGTATCGACATTGAACTTTGCTTAAGAAAATAAATAATTTTTCAATAGAAAATAAGTTATCGATAAAAAACTTTTCTAAAGAAAATAAATAATTTTTCAACAAAAAATTAGTTATCGATAACAAACTTTGCTAAAGAAATCGTTAAAAAAAATTCTATAGAAAATAAGTTATCGATAACAAAGTTTTCTACAGAAAACTTGCTATCGATAACTAATTTTTCTAAAGAAAATTTGTTATCGATAGCAAATTTTTCTTTTGAAAATATCGATTGCAAATTTTTTAAAGAAAATTAGTTATTGATAATAAATTCCTCTATAACAAATTTTTCTGTTGAAAATAAGTAATCGATAACAAATTTTTCTATTGAAAATAAGTTATCGATAACAATTTTTTCTATAGAAAATTAGTTATCGATAACAATTTTTTCGATAGAAGATTAGTTATCGATAACAAATTTAAATATGTTGTCGATAACAAATTCATTCTATAAACCATAAGTTATCGATAAAAAATTTTTCTATTGAAAATTAGTTACGATAAAAAATGTTTCTATAGAAAAATTTTTATTAAAAATAATAAAAAGTAAAAGTAATGAAAATTAGTTATCGATAGCAAAAATTTCTATAGAAAATTTGTTATGGATAACATTACCAACTTCTCTATAGAAAATTTGTTATCGATAACTAACTTTTGTTTAGAAAATTTGTTATCGAAACTTAACTATAGAAAATTAGTTAGTTATCGATAATAATCTTTGCTAAAAAAAATTGTTATCCATAAAAAACTTTTCTCAATAAAACAACTAAGAAAGTTATAATCGGTCAAGACCGATCAAGAGGAGTTGGTGTATTTTTTTGTCAATATACCGATTTAACTGAATACACAGTGATACAAAATTGATCTTTCGGAATCGGAATGGGATGAAACCAAAAGCTGATGAAAGCTGACGTTTTCCATAACAAAATCCTCAAGGCCTTTTTTTTTAGGTCAGAGCTAGATTTTATTTTACACGCATTTAAAGTTGGTGATTTTAAAGCATTTTAAGTTTTTGTGTACTAAACATGTCCTACTTTACAGGCCCCTGGTGGTGCCCTTATTGAACTTGTAGGGTCCAGTTTCCAAACTTAAGCTCAAAATTACTTCAGCTATGACTGGTATGAATTTTGCTGCAAGCGGTTTACTGAATAGCCAAATTATTTAAATAAACAACAGTACACCGTTGCGTATGATCGTTATTTAAAGGTAATTATTAATATAAACCACTGGACACCGTTGCGTATGATTGTTATTTAAAGGCATTTACAATATTAATCATTCGCCACTAATACAGTTTTCAAGCATTTATTATTATAATTATAATAAAAGTGCACTAACTTCAAAAAAATCTAGCTCTGAACTAGAAAAAAGCCTTGAGGGGTTTGTTATGGAATATGTCAACTTTCATTTGCTTTTGGTTTCATCCCATTCCGATTTTGGGTGTTGCACTGTGATATCGGTCGAAATTTTTATATGGGAGACTAAGTCCAAAAATAGTAAAATTATATTCCGATTCGATTAGGTTACTAAAGTTTAATACCTAAAAATAAAATTTTTATCAAATATTTCCATTTTTATGAATTTTGAGTGAATTATGTAAATATCGGGATGGTGGTTTGTATGGGAACTAATAGAAGGACTGACCCAATTCCTTCGAAATTTGGAATGGTGATTTGTGCATACAAAATTTGATTACCTGGTAAATTTAAAAGCGATATCTGTTATAGTAATGTTATTAGAATCATTTAAGCCGAATCCAAAGGGGGCGTTTGTATGGGGGCTAGGCCTTAACATTCACCAATTTTTTCCAATTTCAATAGGCTTCGTCCAAAAGGTGCTTAAGTTTCAAATTTCAAGTCAATTTATTGAAAATTGCTACCTGTATCGTGCTTAAACCGATAGATGAACAGACGGATGGACAGACGGACGGAAGGACGGACTCAAAAAGTAATTCTGAGTCGATCGGTATGCTTGAAGGTAGGCTTAGGACCAATATTTCGGGTAGTTACAAACATCAGCACAAACTCATTATACCCTGTACCACAGAGTGGTGTAGGGTATAAAAATTTATCGAAAAAAAAAAAAAATTGTTTAAAGGGAACAAGTTATCGATACCAAACATTTTTAAAGAAAATAAGTTGTGGACAGCAATTTTTTTGAAGAAAAGTTATCGAAGTTTCGATAACAAACTTTTTTGTAAAAAATAACTTATCGAAGTATCGATAACAAACTTTTTTATAGAAAGTCAGCTATTGATGTATCGTTACAAACTTTGTTATCGCTGTATTGACAACAAAATTTTCAAAAAATGTTTGTTATCGATACATCGATAAATAATTTTAGATAGAAAGGGTTGATATCGATAACAAATTTTCTATAGAAAAGTTTGTTATCGATAACAAATTTTCTAAAGAAAAGTTTGTTATCGATAACAAATTTTCTATAAAATAGTTGGTAATCGATTACAAAATTTTCTATAGAAAAGTTGGTTATCGATAACAAATTTTCTATAGAAAAGTTGTTTGTCAGAAAGTTTTTTTTTTTACAGAAAAGTTGGTTATCGATAACAAATTTTCTATAGAAAAGTTGGTTATCGATAACAAATCTTCTATAGAAAAGTTGGTTATCGATAACAAATTTTCTAAAGAAAAGTTTGTTATCGGTTACAATTTTTCTATAGAAAAGTTGGTTATCGATAACAAATTTTCTATAGAAAATTTTGTAATCGATAAAACTTTTCTATAGAAAAGTTTGTTATCGATAACAAATTTGCTATAGAAAAGTTTGTTATCGATAACTATCTTTCAATTATAAGTAACTCAACTTTTTTTCTAGAAAATAAGTTATCTATTAATCGATAAATAACTTTTCTGTAAAGAATAACCTTTCAATTTATTTTTCTTTTTTCAGAAAATTAGTTATCGATGTATCAATACCGACATTTTCTTAAGAAAACTAGAAATCAATGAATCGATAACATTTTTTTCTATAGAAAATAGTTATTAATAACAAAAGTTTTTATAGAAAATTTGTTATCCATAAAGCAGAAAGAAAACCCAGCCTAACGAGTAACCAGTGTGTAATATTTTTCCTCAACACTTTATACATCCACAAAGTAAAATCGTCACTATACTCAACATATGCTTCAAACGGTTTATGTGTTGTTTTTTCCTCATACATATTATTTTAAATTAATATTTTTTTCCACCAATATTTTACAATTTCAATGTACAGTATATGAGTGTCAGTATTTTGTTTATACCTTTAAAAATAAAATATATATCACGCTTTCAACTTTCGATAGCATTGAAAAAAATACAAATGTCAAGTATTTGTGACCACTTGTCGCTGAGAGAAAAACCATCAATCATTTGATGTGGTTGCCATCAGCGTCGAAAGTTGGTAAAATGATAAAAAAATTAAATAAAAACAAAATTGTATAAAAAAAAATTAAGGAATTATACAAACACGAATAAATTGCATAAATATATAAATTGTTGGAAAAACAAATACTCATATAAAAATATTTGTATACATAAAAAAAGTTTTGCTAAATATGTTAACGCTTATATTTTAAAGCAATTAAGCTATTAAACTATTTATTTAGAATATTTAAAAAAATGTTGAAGTGTAGTTTGTTTACTATAATAAAGGGGAAAATTTTTAAAATTGTCCAAATGTTGGTCAATGATTGCACAGTCCAACAGCCAATAATAAAGAAGTGGCCACTTAAAATCGGTACGTATTAAAGCGACCATAAATTTTAAATGAAACAACATATATTAACATGTTATACATTAAATTAAAGGTAATTTATTAACCTTTAAAAAAAATATAATTGGAAGTTTATGGGTCCTTATTTAGTATAAATTTTCTGGCTTCTCTTTTAATGCCTCCTATCAACTTCTGCACAACTTTTCTTTTCACTCTCAAGCTAATTTATTCCACTTTGTTCTCCTCAAAATATGGTTATTTACTGTTCCTGAACACTTTTTCAATTTGCGTTTAAAAATTGCCCAATATTTCTTGATTGGACGAAGATTTGAGCAATTTGGTGGATTGATGTGTTTTCATCATCCATAACAATGCAGCCCTAAAAATTGGTAAAATCCTGATCACACAGCAATCTGCTACACTTTTTTGCTACTGGTTCTTTATTTTCTGTTCTATTTGGATATTAATTAGCACGGTAGGACTTTAATCCAACATTTTTACTAATTCGACGTACAATACTTCTGCTAGTTTCATTTTTTTTTGCACGATTATTGTTTGATAAGCCTGGGTTTTTTTTTTTGAGAGACCTTAGCACTTTCTGCTTTAATTTTTTGTCTCGAGTTCCTGTTTTTTTTTCACAATTTTGATCTTTATTTCAGTGTATAATTTATTATTGTACTTTTTTTAAAAATTTACATACTGTAGATGTAGCCATTTTAAGTGATTTTGCTATATTTGAACCCGCCAAAGTCGGATTTTCTAGATATTTGTGCACAATTTTATTTATAGCTTCTTTTTCCATTGTGTCTACACTTTTTAAAATTAAACTTAATCACTCGCACTTAATTGTAGATTAACGGTCGATTTGTTGTTAAAAACGTATGTTAATGTTTTTCCATTTTGATAATAGGGGGCGTCGTTACGATTACAACAGTGCGTACCGATTTGAAGTGGCCACTTCTTTAAACATGAACCGGATGATATACGTCTTAATGAAGAGATAAAATAGAGTAAAACTGCATTTACAGTTTTTCATTTCGTGATCCTGTTTTCTTTTAAAAGAACTTTTAAGTTTTAAAGGATTACATTTTGTAAAATATTTTTTAAATATTTATAATTAGCCTAGGATGCCGCTTGTGGTGGCGAATGTAAGAAAATGACCTCCCCTAATTAATCCTTTTTTTGCCATATTAGGAAAGGGGATGTGAATAATTTCTTTTCAAATTTTTATCAAAATATTTTGTTGAAAATTTTAAATGATTTTAAGTGATAAATTTTTGATAGGAGGTTACTAACCCTCTTTTTCCTAAAAACTAAAAATTAATAATATGGGAAAGTTAGGGGAAATCTTCCTCTTTCATTTGACATCACTTGCGTTATCCTAGGACAATAGCAAATATTTAAAAAATATTTTACAAAATGTAGTCCTTTAAAATTTTGAAGTCCTTTTAAAAGAAAACAGGATCATGAAATAAAAAACTGCAAATGCAGTTTTACTGCATTTAATCTGTAGTTTTAAACGAATATTATCTAGTTCGTTCATTTTGTCGAACGGTGTTATAGAAGTAAATTATTGATGTGCTTGATCACCTAAATTCATTAATTTTAATTGTAATTTATTTCCTAAAAGAATGGATTTAAATTGCCGCTAACTAGAAATTGTGTTTGCTGTGATGCTGATAATTTTTTTTTGGCACCCTAAAGTAGGCTTCAAAAATATTGCGTAAATGCTGCAATAGTTTTTTAAATATAAACACGATCGTAAATGTGTAAAACTAATTGTAAGTCCACTTTTACCGATTTTTTGAGATCTGAAAACAGATTTTTTCTGTCAAAGTCAAGTTTGTAAACTTAAATTTTTTTAAAGACTTGGCCGTATGTTATTTCAAAAAAATAATTAACTGAACTGCATTTTAAATTCTATTTAACTCGTTTGTGTTTCTTGTAAATATATAATATCCATTAAATTAATTTCCTCTAAATACACAATGCATTTTTAGCAAAATATATTGTTTATTTTAGCAATTATACAATTTAATTAAATTGTTTTATTTATTGTTTTAATATTGATTTTTATATTTTTGTTGTTTATGGCTGTATAATTTTTATAAAACAATTTCTATTTAATTTCCATTAGCAATTGGTGTTGTAAATTTTGGTTGCTAATGACTACTTAATAAAAGCAATCGATACTTTTTTTTAAATTAGTACTCGATAATAGAGATGGGGGCGTGAGTGAGTTTTTACTCACTTACACTAACTGCAATAATTTTCAATTTGTGAACTATTCGACTTAATCACAATCGTGGGACTGCTTTAACTTACTTATAATTGAGTGCATAATATTTATATCTAATCATCATCCCCCATGATAAAGCGTGGTGAATCACGTAAAAATCTTTTCATGGGTTTATATTTATCCGATACCAGGTATTTAATATCACTGTTGAACAAATTCATAGAAATTCGCACTCCCATGAATCAGAATACGTGAATTAAATATATTTTGACCTCCTGATTCTAAATCTGCCTTCTAAATTTTTCTATCACGTAGGGATTAAAAAAAACGCTAATTTTGCACTTTTTTTATCTTTCTGTAACATATTCTTAAGTTACTCACACATAATAGGACTTGATTTAGTATAAATGAGACCTCTTGATTCCAAAACTGCCATCGAAATTTGTCTAACGCGTACCGTTTTTGAAATATTGTCGTTTGAAAAACTCAAACTCCACTATACCCAGCAAAATTTTCGGTTGCAAAGAACCGATTGTGGAACAACTTATACTTCCCTAGAACCTGTTCTAATTCTTGTGCAACACCGATTCTTTTTACAAAGGGATTGTCCCAAAAGCAACAGGTGTTTGTAAGCAAAATTAGAACATATTTTTGTTCTTCGGAATCGGTTCTAGAAGTAAAATTTGGAACTGAAATGAGAATTAAATTAAATATTTTGAATTGTGTTAATTTATTATACAAAGATAAATACAATCATATCTGACATGAAGTATTCACAGTTCTTAACACACATATATCCTTTTGCGCCTCCAAAATTGCATTTTGGGCCTTACAATACTGACATACCAAAACATGGATTTTCTGCAAACTGAAATAAAAAACATAAAATTATTAGTATTTGACCCGACTCATATAATGAAAATTTTACTTACTCACCTTTCTATTAGCAATTTTCACGATTATATCTTGATATTTTAAGAGAATTTCGTGTTTTTTCTTGGTTAACAAAAAAATAAATGATTTTATTTTTTAATTTTTTTGACACATAATTTATTTTTCAATTCCTGAGAACCAAAATGTAATGAAACTTTGATTGCAGAGAACATGTTCCACAACAATTTTTACTTAACTTGTTCCGAATAATTAAAGTGTAATAGAGTATGATTACCGAAGAACCTTGTCAGAATCGGTTCTGAAAAATTTTCCAGGGAAAGCATTTATATTCTTTTTAAATCACACTAACATTTTCAAACGCGAATATCTCAAAAACGGAACATGCTAGAAAAAAATTAAGAACAGTTTTGAAATCAGGAAGTCTATTTTTTTTTAAATCAAGTCCCCTTTTGTGGAAATAATGTAAGAATATGTAACAATGGCCCCCAAAAGTGCAAAAATACTGGTTTTTTTACTTTTTAACAGCGAATATCTCCAAAACGGTGCGTGCTAGAAAAATTTGCATGGCAGATTTGGAATCAGGATACCAAAATCTATAAGGATCAGTTAGACATTCCACTGGGAGGTTTTTTGGTGTCGAACAGTGTATTTACACCCCACAATACTCTGTGGTATAAGAAGGATTTTTTGCTGATTCCGATTGCCACTAAATCACTTTTTGAGACGATTTATCAATGTCCGTCCATCCGTCTGTAAATGAAAATGGTGTTACCACGATACAGGTTCCCAATACACCGTCCGACAGCCAATACTAAACATGAACCGCCCAGTTGGCACCGTCCTCGAGCCATCCTCAGTGACGGAGCGGTGACATGTCAGAGTCACTGCTGACATCCACAAGACATCTCCATGTACTGGGTGGAGGACAGTTTCATGCAAATTTTTAAAATGTCATCACTCAAAGTCAGCAGTGGTCAGGGCTGACCTTCTGAGGATATGTCACCTAAGACTTCTTTGGGGAAATGTCTGACGTAGGTCATGCGAAAATACAAAAAGTTTTCGTATTTCCTTTAGTTTTTACTTTTATCCATTTTCCTTTATGAATTATCTTTCTCATATTTAGAAAAAACTTTTCGCATTTTTTAGTCCCAACTGGATATGAACCTGGAACCTCCAGTTTATCAGTCCCACACCTAACTACTTGTTCCAAATTTTATTTTGAAAATTGTTTGTCTATTTATTACTTTTATTCTACTTTTCAGATTTTGATTTTATTTTAAATAAATCGATAATATTGCTATCTTTTTCTTGGAAATTGAAGAGTTGCCCAGATTTAAAATTCTAATTTAATATACTGCTATTCTGAAGACATTTCCTTTTAGACGTCTTAGAGGAATTGTCCACAATCATAAAGCAAACATTCAGTGCTGACAATGTTAGGACATGTCATCAAGGATTACCTATGATTTGTCAGAACCTGAAGACATTTCCTCAAGGAATCACTGTGGAAATTTCCTCAGTGACACATTTTCCAACTGGGCGGATGATATACATCTAAAGGTAGATTATTTCGTGATCCCGTTTCCTTTTAAAAGGATTTCAAAGTTTTAAAGGATACATTTTGTAAAATATTTTTCATATTATTAACCGTCCGACAAAAATTAAAAAAGTTGTTCAACACGAACTGGATAATATACGTTTGAAACTAGAAACTACATGTAGTAAAACTGCATGTACAGTTTTTCATTTCGTGATCCTGTTTCCTTTTAAAATGATATCAAAGTTTTAAAGGACTTCAAAGTTTTAAAATAACACATTTTGTAAAATATTTTAAACATTTGTACTTGTCCTAGGAAGACACCGCTGATGGCAAATGAAAGAGGAGGATCTTCCCTAATTTTTCCATTTTTTTTATTTTGCCGTATCAGGATAAAATGATATGAATATAGTCATTTAAAAACTTTATCAAAATATTTTGTTTAACATTTTTAATGATAAAGAAGGATACATTTTTGGAAGCACGTAAATTACCTCCGTTTTCCTGATATATAAAAATAATAAAATAGAAAAATTTAGGGAGATCCTCCTCTTTCATTTGCTATCTCTAGTACATCTTAACACAAATACAAATATTAAAAAAAAAATATATAAAATTTAATCCTCTAAAACTTTAAAGTCCTTTTGAAAGGAAACAGGATCACGAAATCAAAAACTGTTAATGCAGTTTTACTACATTTAGTCTCTATTTTCAAACGTATATTATCCAGTTCGTGTTTAACGACTTTTTTCATTTTTGTCGGGCGTTGTTATCACTAGATTTGTTTGAAAAAAGTTTTTCTTTGATCCAAGGACGATTTTTGAAAAAAATTTAGTTATTTTTTGAATAAGCTTCATTCCTATCGTTCTCTTCAAACTGGTAAATGTATTTTAAATTAAAAATATATTTAAAAATTTAAACTGAGTGTTAGCTAAATATTTTTGCAGCACTATAAGCTAAAATTTATATCATTTATTTAATTAATAAACAAATTGATTAAAATAAGCTGTCGACAAAAATTAAAAGGGCCAACAGCAGTTTTTTATATATATGTAATTGTATTTTAAATCAATAAATATGAAAAGCAGGTTATTTTTTTTTTTTTAAACATTCATTATCTCCTTGATAAATAGCTCCATATATGGTTTTCAAATAATTTTTTATTTGGTAAAAATGTTAAAATTAAAAAATATGTTCCCAGACGGACCATTTGTATGGATTTATTACGTCAATAGAACCACCCTTTGATTAAAATTTTAAGAAATTTATATTAAATTAAATTAAGACACAATTTGAGGCGGGCCATAATAAAATTCTGTGTTTGCAACAAAAGTGGCTGTATACAGACTAAAGCAAACATCGAGCGATACTTTTATATGGCAAGAATGACAAGGGAGGTCTTTATATGGCTGTCGATCAAAATAAACATATCTTCAATTGACAAATATTTTTTCAGGAGGGCCATATAAGTAAGTAATTTCAAGTTAATGAAAGCACCGCTCGATTAAATTTTTAAAAAACTCAATACTAAAATATACTTTGAGGCGGGCCATAATATATGAAAGCAGTAAAATTATTAGAATAACAAAAATAATAACATTATTAGCCAAATATGGTTTAAATTGTCATTTAGAAAAATTATTCAATTTAAAGCATATTTTTCAGGCGGGCCACATATGTTTATGGGTATTTCACGTCACTGAAAACTAGGCTCGATTCAGGCAGGCCATAATAAATGTACTTTTTGCAATAAAATTGCCTGTAGATAGATTAAAGTAAAAATCAGGTGAATAATACAAAATATTTAATTCAAGTTAGTGAAGACACCGCTCAATTAAATTTCAAAAAAAAAAAAATCAATACAAAAGCAAAAAAAGAATTTTTACAAAGTTTGGTCAAAAAATTTTTAGGCAAAAAAAATTGGCAGTGAAAGAAAATTTTAATTTTTGTACACGAAAGTTTAATATCCGTTAAATTTTAAATTAAGTTCTGCAAAGTTTTTAATTAAAGTAATTCGTTGCACTCTAATTAAAATGATTTCAGTTTCCTACTCTTTCAAATTGGGTAAATTTACACAAAATGTGTAGTTTTACCAAAAAATTATTGGAAATTTACACATTTATAGTAGTATATTATTTGAATTTGTTTAAATTTACCCAATTTATAGTAGGAAACTGGACTCATTTGTTTAGAGTGTGGTTTCCAGTTAAAATTGCTTTAATTACAATAATACTGTGTTATTATAGCAACTCAAAAATTAATTTTAATTTAATTTATTTTTTTTTTTTTAATTATTATTTTTCCACTTGTTATTTTAACAAAAATATACAATTATATGTTGGTTTACCATTCTTATAATAATTTTAATTTTTTTAATTTACCCATTTACATAATTTTAAAATAACAAATATGACTTGTAATTTATGTAATATTTGCCTTAACAATTTATTTAAATATCATTTAATTTTGTTGCAAGCATACATTTGTTTTGTATTATTTTAACAGCAAAAGTAACAACAATAATGTGGTATTGTTTAAATAAACACGTAAAATAAAATTTCAGTAAGAACTTGGATTATAAATCAGTAATGCGAATAAAAATAGTCAAAACCAAATTTTATTATTTTTAATTAAAGGTTTGTCATATTAACAAAAGTTGTTTTGTTTAGCAAAACAATTTGTCAGTACAAATAAATTGTTTGTAGGTATGACAATGTTTTATATAAAAATAAGCCAATCATAAAAAATGAGTAAAAGAGAAATTAAGATTAAAACACCTTACTCAAAAAAAATTAAAACGGCTACTATATCATTTGATCCCAACAACGAACGATCCAAAAATATATGATTATATCTTATTAGATCAAATTTGGTATAATTCGATTCCAAAAATTATTATCTAATTGGATATTATAAAAAAATAGATCAAATAAAAAATAATAATAAGAAATCAAAATATTTTTTCGAAAAATTTAATGATATTAAAGGATAAAGTTTTGAAAGAAAATTAGGTGACATCCTCCTCTTTCATTTGCCATCCTAGGGCAAATACAAAAATTAAAAAAATATTTTATAAAATTTAATCCTCTAAAATTTTGAAGTCCTTTTAGAAGGAAACAGGATCACGAAATTGAAAGCTGTAAATGCAGTTTTACTACATTTAGTCTCTAGTTTTAAACGTGTATTTTCCAGTTCGTGCTTAACGACTTTTTCTTATTTTTGTCGGACTGTGTAATATATAATTATATCTTATAAGATCTAATATTTTTTCAATATCAAATTAGATGAAATTTGCAGTTCCATTTTTGAGATCTAATTATATCAAATTTTATATTTTTGGGATCAAATGATGGATATGACCTTAGACATTTGCCTTACTGAAAGATTTGTTTTTTTAATGTAATTTATAAAAACATTAATATCACAAAAATAACAAATTTTTACAAAGTTATTATTTTCAGTGCACACATTTAAATTATAATTTGATTTCAATTCGTTATTTCGTTTATATTATTTTCGTTTATTTCATTCCACAAAAATATTTATTGTGGTTTTGTTGGGTAAATAAAAATAGGCAAAAAATTTTGGTGAAAGTGTATATAAATATATAATTAATTTATTATTGTCGCAAAAGGGAAATGTTAAGAGAATAAAGGAAATGAGCATTATTCGAGTAATAAAGAACAATTATATATTAATTTGGATATAAATTGGGAAATAAATAAAAAGACCAATCCCGCGTAAAAATGTATTAGATCTTATCCGATCTGTTCATATATATTTATATATGATCGTATCTGATTGCATATAATTATATCTGTAATGGCCAATAGATCTCGACGATCTAATTATATCTCGGATTTGGTCAACATTGCCACAAAATTGGCATTTAATTATATCTGATCAGATATAATTATATACAATCAGATCCAATCATATATTATCAGATAAAATCAGATCTGACAAGATCTAATCGATTTTTACACGGGATTACACATTGAGACAAAATCGAAGCAAATGAAAGTGGACATTTTAGATAACAAAACCATCAAGGCATTTTTTAGTTAAGCGCTAGATAACACCGTCCGACAGCCAATAGTAAACATGAACCGAATGATATACTTCTGAAATAAGAGATCAAATGGAGTAAAACTGCATTTACAGTTTTTCATTTCGTGTTCCTGTTTCCTTTTTAAAGGACTTTAAAGTTTTGAAATATATATTTTGTAAAATATTTCTGAATTATTTTTAATTGTCCTAGGATGACACTGGTGATGGCAAATGAAAGAGGAGGATCTTCCCTAAATTTTTCCATTTTTTATTTTGCCATATCAGGATAAAAGGATGTGAATAAAGTCCCTTGAAAACTTTATCAAAATATGTTGTTGAACATTTTAAATGATATTAAATGATAAAGTTTTGAAAGGTTGTAACTTACCTCCTTTTTGCTGATATGTAAAAATAAGAAAATAGGAAAATCCTCTTTCATTTCCTATCACTAGTGACATTCTTGGACAAGTATAAATATTGTGCTCGATTCGGGAGTAATCTTTCACCATTCACCTAATTCTTAAAAATTTGATATCCTTTCGACATTTTTAAATTTTTGCTTGTAATTATTGGAGTTATTATGAAATTTTATTTTAATGAGAACAAAAATTTTAAAATCTTAAAATTTAAAAGAACATAAAATTTTTAAAAATTGGTGAAAAAGTACTCCCGAATCGAACCCATTAAAAAAATATTTCACTCAAAATATTTTGTAAGCAAAAACAAATAAAAAACATATTTAAAACAAGTGATAAACCATTTGAAAACCATTCCAGTAATTATTCATTTGTTTTTAATTTTGACATAAGGCTCCGTTAAATCGGCAGTTAGCTAACTTTTCATTGAGTAATCCGCCCTTAGTCTCTAGTTTCAAACGTATACTATCCAGTTCGTGTTTAACGACTTTTTTTTTAATTTTTTGTCGGACAGTGTTATTTTTTACTCAAATTTAAAGTTGGTGATTTTAAAGCAATTAAAGTTTTTGTGTATTAAACATGTCCTACTTTAGTGGCCCCTAGTGATGGGTACCCTTATTAGACATGTGGGGGTCCAGAGTCCAAACTTAAGCTAGAAATTTCGTTAGCTATAATTGCGATCGGTCCCGTACCTACTTACTGAACAGCCAAATTATTAACATTAATCCACTGCGCACCGTTGCGCATGATTGTTATTAAAAGGCAATTACAGAATTAAACATACGCCTTATACAGTTATCAAGCAATTACACAGTACAACACTAAAAAAATTATTGGGTTCCAACGATAGATTCTGGTGGAGAGACCAAAAAATGATACATGTGTTTCGGCGTTTTGAAAGATCAGATGGGAATTTTATTAAGAGACGGTTGAAGTTTCCCAGCTTTGGCCTGTTCTTGCAGCATATCGGTATATAATACTTTGTTTTCCTTACATCTGAGGTGTGGGTATGTTCACAAATTTCTAGAAAATATTATGCCAAATATTTTTGTGGCACATATTAAACCTCTAACTCCAACATATAGCGCCATTTTTTGGTTCTATTCTAACAAATCGTAAAACACACCATGAAAAAGGGGGGAGGACAGGGATGAAATGTTCTACAAAAATGTTTCCCATAAAATATTGCAATATACTTCAGGGCACACTAAAGCCCAAAAATTAACACAAACACCAAAGAAGAGTCAAGTTCAAGATTGTGCCTTTAAAAAATTACAAAAAAAAATTAACCCTTGGTGGGAAATCTTGAATTTGACTGGTTTTTGGTGTTTGTGTTAAATTTTGGGACATATATAGTAAAATTGTATTGTATTTTTGTAAAACATTTACCATAATATTTACCATAATATTTTCTACAACGTTGCTGAACATAGCCTACACCTCAGATGTAAAGAAAACATAGTTTTTTATACCAATATGCTGCAAGAACAGGCCAAAGCTGGGAAACTTTAACCGTCTCTAAAATAAAATTCCAATGTGATCTTTCAAAACGCCGACACACGTATACATTTTTTTTTGATCTCCTCTACCAGAATCAATCGTCGGAGCCCCGTAATTTTTTTTCTGTGTTGTACTGTGTTATTATTAGGGGTGAGATTTTCATGCACTAAAAAATCGAAAATACGCGCTTAAAATATGCACTTAAAATTTAAAAATATGCACTAAAAAACCTTGAAATATGCACTAAAAAATAAAATGTGTACAATTTTTTTTTTTTAATAGGAAAAACTTCTTAAAAAGCACAAAATAACGCCGGTTTAAAATAGTAACATTTAAAACTTTCTATAAGCAAGTTTTTTTTTTTTAAATTGAAAAAACTTTTAAAAAATTAAAAAAAAATAATTTTTCTTATTTTTAAATAAATTTTTAAAATTTTTGAAAAAAATATATTTCAATTTGTGGTTTTGCTAATTTATGCCAAAATATGCACTTAAAAGTTGGAAATATGCACAAAATATGCATTTTAAATCAAAATATGCAAAAATATGCATTTTAACCAAACTATGCAAAAATATGCAAAAACAAATCAATGCCATTTTAACGCAAATTTCTTGATTCGAAAAAATAATTGCTCGATATCATGCATTTGCATGTAAATCTCATCCCTAGTTATTATCATAATTATACACAAAAAAAAAAACTTGTCAAATTAATAGGTAAAGTCTCGTAATCTTATTTTACCAATATTTGACAGTTTTCCTTGTTTTTTTAACAAACAAATTTCGATCGAAATTTACATTTTTTTCCGTAATTTTACATTTTTTTTTTTTTTTTAATTTTACAAATTTCCAAGATAATTTTACAAAAAAAAAAAAATCTAGTGAATTCACGGGAATTCCTTGTTGTTTTTATTGCGCCAAAAAAAATGTAAATTTACTATTTTATAGGTAAAAGGCTTGTAAAATTACAAAATTATTGGTAAAAATCTTGTAAAATTACTAGGAATTCTCGTAAAATAGGAGGTGGCAAAAAATCTAGTAAAGTTACGAAACCTCCTTGTAAATTTTATTGTGTCAAAAAATGTGTAAATTTACAATTTTATTGGTAAAACCCTGCAAAACTACAAAATTATTGGTAAAAAGCTTGTAAAATTATCAGGAATTCTTGTCAAATTGGAGGTAGAAAACAAAGTTACAAGTTTACAAAGTGTTTTTTTTTTTAATTTTTTTTTCTTGTTTTTTTTAAGTGTAATAAAAAATCACCAACTCCAAATTAGTGTAAAAAAAATCCAGCACTAATAAAAAAAGCTTTGAGGAATTTTTTATGGAATATGTCAACTTTCATTTGCTTTTGGTTTCATCCCATTCCGATTTTGGTTGTTGCACTGTGTAATTAACGGAAAATTTTTTACTAAAAAAAAGTTAAACTCAAAAAAAAAATTACATTCAAAAAAATGTACACTCAAAAAAATTTACACTCGAAAAAATTTAGACTCAAAAAAATTTACACTCAAAAATAATTTAGGCTTATGAAGTCATTTATATTCAATATATTTTGGGCATTTTTGGGGTTATTTCTGAATTTGTCCAAGTCGAATTTAACATTTTTGCTTGTTACTAGTTTTTTTTTTTATACGTAAAATATGTGTCAGCACTAAAAAAAATGTTTTTTTGCACTCAGATTTATTTTAATTCCAAATGTTTTGGACAAATAGGTTAAGTCCATTTGAATTCTTTATATTTTTTACTTATTTATTTAATTGCAATTATTGTTTAGTTGATTATTTTTTTATTTTAAAATTTTTATTTAAAATTTTTATTTTAAAATTTTTATTTAAAATTTTTATTTTAAAATTTTTATTTAAAATTTTTATTTTTTATCATTATTAAATAATTCCACACTTACAGCCATTTTTAATAAAGGATTTTTATTTTTTGTATAAAGAAAAATATAAATGGAAAGTTTAAAAAGCGTTATTTGCTAATTTGTCTTTAACAATCGAAACGAATTTTCCGACTGACGCAAATACGCGCCTAGATTTTCCATTTTTCCTATGATCTAAGCGAAAAAAAAGCAAAAAATTAAAAACCAAAATTAAAAAAAAAATTTCAAACACAAATGAAAAAAAAAACACAAAACACAAAATTTTGGTAAATTATACAATATAACAAAAACAAAAAAGTCTATACCAAATGAAGATCATTCACTAGGTTGGAAGACATATAATGACGTCAATTTTTTGTTTTTTTTTTGAAAAACAAAAAATTTTCATTAAAACAAAATACCCCCAAACAAACAAAACACAAACAAATATTGACTTAAAATCCCGAAAAGAAAAAATAAAAACTATTTGAACTTAATGTAGGCGTTTTAAATGGATTTGGCATGTTTTTACTACATTATGTTAAAGTTTTATATTTTTATTGTTAAATTAAATATTTTAATTTTTACCAAACAACAAAAAACAGTCTTATAACGGAAGTACATTTTTAAATAAATTTCAATTTTCAAAATCACTTAAAAATAATAAACTTTGAAAATAATTTTCAATTTCAAGTTCATGTTTATTTTTTTTTTTTAATTTTTTCATATGAGGTGTGTTAATTGCTTAAAATTTTCACCTTAATTTCTTGTTTTGTTTTTCTAAAAAAAAAACAAAAAAACAAAAAAAAAAATTTAAAAAATTACAAATTTATTTTAATGACTACAAGTTGAAGGCTTTTATTTGATTATGTCTAGAGTGGCGCGTGGGCGCCACCCAGTGTGATTGCTCGGTCATATGTAGGCCATAACAAATCAAAACAGTTTTAGTATTTTTATTATACTTTTTTTTATTAATTTTTTTTAAAAACATTTCTTTTTGTTAAATAAACATAAAATGTTTTATTATTTTTCTCTTTTATTATCTCTTAAAATTGTTTATTTTTTTTCTGTCTGCAATTTTATAATTTTTTTTTACACATTGCTGTCATTTTTAATTTTGGAATTATATATAAATTGTAATAACTGAAGTATTTTTTATATATTTTTTTTTTGTTTGTTCTTGTTTCAATGCCACTTGTTATCTACTGTATACAATTTTTAATTTCCATGGTTAATGAAATAATGAAATTGTTCGAAATAATTATTTCATATTTTAAAAATAAACATGAAGATTTTTAAAAATTTCATTAACATTATTTGTTTATATAAAATTAGTTAATATTTGGATACAATAGGTATAACCAATACTGTTTACTCCAGAGTGTGGTGAATTTCTAATATTTGCATTTATTTTTTAGAATATTTCTTAATTTTCTAGATTTTTTCGTAACTTTGTAATTTTTCTATCATTTTTTTTTGACTGTCTTGTTTTTTTTTTGAGTTTTTGTATTATTTTTCAGAATATGTCCAAAAACTTTTCTGAGTATTTTTTGAAAATGTTTTTAATTTTCGTACAGTTTTTAAAGATTTCAGAATTTTTAACAATGCACAAAATGTATCCACAAGAAAAAACAAGTAGAAAAGTTAAATTCGACTTGGCCGAATTTATGAACATCCTCCCCAGTGCCATTATTAAATGATAGAAACATTTTTTAACGTGAAAAAAATTAACAATTTTGATTATAAATATTATATTTTGAGTAAAAATTTTTGTTTGTCATTTTTGTAAAAAAAGAAAATTAAAAAAATTTTTTAAACATTTTATTTTTTTTAGTGTAAAAATACAGTGGATCGAAAATCAAAAGTCCCGTTTAATAAAAAAGAAAAATAATCGTTCTAACTTATTGAAATTTGTGTCCCATATGTATTTCATATATGAACATTAGGGCGTTTCATCAAAAACTTTTTTTTGATTTTTGCTACTCTTGAAGCGGAATATGAATTCTTATGGCCTAAGAGATTTTTGAGATTTTTTTCAGGTTTTTGGAAGGTCGGGATCAACTCGCTCAAATCGATTTTATTCAAAAAATGAGGTTATGAAACATAATTTTATTTTATTTTTTTCCCCTGGTGCGTTTTTTTACAAAACTGGATACATTACTTCTAAATGTTGCTAGCCTCCTAAAAAAAATATTCGCGGTCAAAACTATAAGTTCAAGGGTCACTAAGATGACCTTAAAAGTAAAAATTCAGAATTTCCCGTGTTTTAACCTCAATAATTCGAGAAATAAGCTATGTATGAACGTCATGTTGAATCCGTTAGATAGGTCTTTAAAACGCCTTTCATTTAAAACCAATCTGACTATTGTCACTTTAGTAGAAATGTTAAAAAAAATAAAAAAACTGGGAAAAACTCATTTTCTCCCCCATTTTATCGAAAATTGAACTGGTGCATTAGGTAGTTTTTTTTTGTAAAGTTAAAATAATAACTTTTAAAGACTTTTTATAGATTGTAGTTAGTGTTTCCAAACCGGTTAACCAAAAAACCGGTTTTTTGTCAAAAAAACCGGTTTGACAAAACCCGGTTTTCCGGTTTGGAAACACTAATTGCAATCAAAAAAACTTCTTTTAAGTTTATTATTTCAACTTTACAAAAAAACTACTAATGGATTCCCTTCGATTTTCTGTAAAATGGGGGAAAAAATGAGTTTATCTTAGTTTTTTAATATTTCTACTAAAGTGACAAATGTCACTTTGGTTTTAAATTAAAGGTATTAGAGAGACCTACCTAACGGATTCATCATTACGTTCATATATTGCATATTTCTCAAATTATTAAGGTTGGAACACGAGAAATTCTGAATTTTTACTTTAAAGGTCATCTTAGTGACCCTTGAACTTATTATTTTGACCGCGAATATTTGTTTTTAGGAGGCTTGCAACATTTAGAAGTATTATATCTGGTTTTGTTAAAAAAGGCACCAGAGAACAAAAAATAAAAAAAATTATGTTTCATAACCTCATTTTTTGGATAAAATCGATTTGAGCGAGTTGAT
Source organism: Pegoplata infirma (assembly GCA_963921195.1). Classification (NCBI taxonomy): domain Eukaryota; kingdom Metazoa; phylum Arthropoda; class Insecta; order Diptera; family Anthomyiidae; genus Pegoplata; species Pegoplata infirma. The sequence goes on from OY992536.1 coordinate 11,586,447, forward strand.
CCCGACATTCCAAAAATCTGAAAAAAATCTCAAAAATCTTTTAGGCCATAAGAATTCATATTCCGCTTCAAGAGTTGCAAAAATCCAAAAAAAAGTTTTTGATGAAACGCCCTAATGAACATATATGTGCTCTTAAAATTTTAAAATTTGTAATGGTTTTTGAGATATTGGGATCAAAACTTTTTTATTTTGGATTTTTTTAGTTTTCATATAATTTTTTATTCTTATTTTTTTATGCTAATATAATAATAGGGACTTGTTGTAAAACACTGCATGCTTGGTTTGCAAAAATTTGAGCGGATAGCAAAATTCACAAGACGCGATGTAACGCGAAAAATAGAAATGAAAGGTTATACCGCTTTATATAAGTTATAAATATCGATGTTAGTTTTACCATCGATCGGTGTTAGTTTTACCATCGATCCAACACTTCAAAAAAAGACGAGATTCCATAAATGTTGCAATAGCGAACTGGAAGTGGAGACAACTAACAACATGCAAAATCAGCAGAACTTTATGGTTATGGTTTAGTTTTTCAAGGGAAAACTAAATACCTTTTATCACTTACGAGAAGGGAATGTCGAGCTCTGACGGGAATAATAGCTGGTCACTGTCTCATCGGCAAGAATATTAGACTCATCCCAGACGCCAGTTGTAAAAGATGCGCCTCAACAGGAGTGGATGAAACGATATAACACATACTTTGTCACTGTCCAGCGGTGGCAAGAAGTCGCCGATCGATTACTGGTCAGGTAAGCTTTAATACTTTGGAGGATATAACGCGAATGGATCTAAGAATATTAAAGAGATTCGCAAAAACTTTGAACGTGTTTAACTTGCGCTTCTAGCGAAAAAAAAATAAAAAAGTTTTGTGGCATCGCTTCGTACGCGTCTTCCGATAACTCACCAATGGAAAAGAAGTGATGTTCTAAAATTTGTTCATCTTAACAAAGAACCTTATGGATTGTTGAAGATAAATTTCTCCGGAATCAATTTTTTAAAGCGAAAATTTTGTTAAATAATTGCAGATGATGCACAATAATTTTTGTAATTGATTGAATGGGATTAACATACTCGAAAATCCCCTCCAACTTTTACATTCGTTAGTATAGCCAAATTTCTGTTTTGAGCAATCAATCCTCATACTAGTTATTTTTTAAGCATTACTATAATCTAAAATTTGATTTTAATAGATAATATGACGCTGGAATATTTTTAAATTTTTTAACTGTTCACTTATTACATTTTTTAATTTTCAAAATCGATATTTAAGCAATAATATTACTGACTTTAATGCATTCAAATACCTAAAGTCAGTTTAGTTTGCAGGAGTTTGCAGCTGCAATGCAAAAATTATTGCTAGGAATATATTAGAGAATATCTTGTATGTAGAGCTAAGCTTGCCGACGGTTGCATCGTAGTTAAAAGTTTAGGTAAAGTCGAAAAACATGGTAAAAAATGGTTTTTAAAAACAATTAAAAATAAGAATAAACCTGGGCTGAAATTTGCCATAAATTATAGTATAAATTACCAACAAATGTAGCTTTCAAAAAAATTTTTTTTGGAAATATCTCAATCCGTTTGGTTTTGACGCGTCCTGAAACTTTAAGCTTTTTTGAAAAAAAAAAAATTAAAACAAATCTATGAAATTTTTTCTCACTTTCGACAAGTATATCTTTTTAACCACAACAGATACAGAAAAATCAATACCAGATGTGGAAAATCCAGATATTTTTCTATTAGAATAAATTTTTTAAATTAAAAAATTGAACAAGAAATTTCCAACTTTTTCCTATTTTTGATCACTCAAGCAGTTTAAAAAACACACTGTGCGGCGTTCAATGTTTTAAATTTTTAAAATTTTTTTGAAAAAATAAGTAAAACTATATCTTGGGACATATCATACTTAATAATATTGATGCGCTGAACACGAATATCAAAGAATTTTTAAAATTGGTCAAACGGTTTTCGAGATATCGTTATTTGAAATTTGCGAAAAATTGCGGTGTTTTCCTACGATCTACACTCAAAATAAATTCTCTGTCCAATCAGCAGAAAAATCTGCTGAAAATACACCCATTTTGAGCCATATGAGAAATCTGCTGATTTTAGCAGACACGGTTTGCTAAATATCTGTCATAAGAGGTGAATAAATATAACAAGAAAAAAAAAAAACATACACCGCCAGCCAGCATCCAACTCGCCACCATCCGATTTTAAAGTACACTTCTTAACCAATACGCAACGGAAGCTTATACTTTTATCTGGCGTTTTAGTTATTAAACATGTGTGTTGTTCGACAGCAGAGAAATCTGATTTTAGCAGAAATATCTACTGATTTTAGCAGAAAAATCTGCTGAGTTTAGCAGAACAATCTGCTGATTTCAGCAGAATAATCTGCTGATTTTAGCAGAACAATCTGCTGATTTCAGCAGAGCAATCTGCTGATTTCAGCAGAACAATCTGTTCTGCTTTTTTTATATAAAAAAATTTCTTGAAAAAATAATGAAATTTAGCAAACAAAATCAGTATAAACATAGTAAAATGTCAGTTATTTTCTTAAACTGAATGACAGAGATTTTAGTAAAAATATCCTTCTCAGCAGAACAATCTGCTAAAAGATTGCTAATTCAAATTGAAAGTCGTTTTACAAATTTTTTGACAGAGTTTTTCTTTTGAGTGTAGAAATTAAAATAAAAAAATCTCAAAATTGCTTACCCTTAACCTTTTCGAAGAGATTAACAAAATCTTTCATGCCCTTCGATCAATGTTTTGCTTTTTTACAAAATTTTCACCAGACGCTCTAAACATTGACATAGGGCGCCATGGGTTTAAATGGTCTGATTTGGCTCAAATTAAGTTAAAATGAAAGCTATATAAAACTGTTATCAAAAACAAAATTTTAAGATTTTGTAATTGTAAATTGTAATTCGTAAAAGATCAATTGTAATTCGTAAAAGATCAATTGTAATTCGAAAAAGATCAATTCTTATTCGTTAAAGATCTATTGTAATTCGTAATAGATCAATTGTAATTCGTAAAAAATCAATTGTAATTCGTAAATATCAATTGTAATTCGTAAAAGATAATTTTTTTACCAGCAGGTGTATTTTTATTAAAGTTACAAATCGAAGTTACAAACATTTTTGGTTTTAAGAGAATTAAAACAGTAATTCTTATTTTCTGTTTTATTAGTCGGCAGCTTATATACACTAAAAATAATTCTACAATTAAAGTATTAGTAGGTGATTTGGTACCCAAATCTACTAATAAGTTACTAATTACCAGTAGTACAGTTACTAATTTTTACTGATTTTGAATAATACTAGTAACAAATTTTAGTATTGATTACACTGTGTCACAAATTTTCAACAAAGTCGTGACCAAATGAATCTGACACCTAATCTTTATGTAAATCCGAACGCTGAATCCGAATATGAAGTCAGAATGGTCAAAAGTAGAACAGTTTTCGAGATTTTTGCGAGAAAATCGAGAAAATTGTCGTTATTTGCTCTTTTCAACTTATTTTTTTAAAACCAAACAATAATATTTTTTAAAATGTTATCACTTAGAACGTTAGTTTATTTCAATACGAACATTTTGTGCCCAATAGGATCCAGATCGGTGCAAAAATGACAAAGTTACAGTACATTAATTAAATTATCCCATTTTTCGATTTTTTTTTTTAAAACACAAGTAAATATACAAAGCTAAATGTTAGTATTTAAAAGTGGGTTAATTCACTAAATCTTCTGTAGCTTTGTCATTTTTGCACCAATCTGGGTCTTGTTGGGCGCAAAATGTTCGTATTGAAATAGAATTATGTCCTATGTTATTAAACATTATAGTTTTTAATTGTTTGGTTTAAAAAAAATAACTTGAAAAGAGCAAAATTGCAAAAAATCATCAAATTTTTCATGAAGTTTAAACTTTTGTCCACTGTAACTCTGTCATTTCTTGACTAATCTTCACAAGCGACCCATGGTTATTTTAGAAATTTTATTATCTTTCATTAAAAAAAAAGAAATATATAAATCGACGAATAGTTTTGAAGATATTTGCATTTAAGTGACATCATATTTTTTAAAAACACAAAAAACGCTTTTTTCGAATATCTCGAAAACTGTTCTACTTTTGACCGTTCTGACTTCATATTCGGATTCAGCGGACAACTGTACATAAAGATTAGGTGTCAGATACATTTGGTCAAAAAACTGTCACGTAGTGTTACCAATTCCTGCATTGGATCATTTTGGACTAACAAGGGAAGTATCTCAACCCTTATGAACCGATTTGCATGAAACGTAAAATATAGATAAAGGAGACAATTCTAAGGTTGGGGTGTCTCGGCTTATCGGCCATATCGGGGATTTAGGGGTTCAAAACATAGGTCAAAAAATGGCGAAAAAATCGTTTTTTGGATTTTTCAGCCATTTCTTTGTAAGAAACTACATGATGTTTACATATGAGAAGAAAGGATTTTTTAATGCCTATCCAACGGTGACATAACCTTGTAAAAGTTTGGCTTCGTTAAATACTTTTTTTCTGAAAATGTGTAAATTTTGGGGGGTATTTATATGAATACATATAGACCTACGATGTCCATATGAATACGAAATAATCTTTATTAAATTTAATTCGACATGTATTTTTTCTCTAGAGGATATTCCTGTTAGTTCAGGAGTTATCGAAATTTGCCCGGAGGTCCACATTGTTTCATAAGGGGACAACGAAATTTTGAAACACTGATATGGCCGAAAAGCCGAGACACCCCAACCTTAAAATCGTCTCTTTTATATATATTTTAAGTTTCAAGCAAATCGGTTCATAAGGGTTAAGATACTTCCCTTGTAAGTAAAATATTAGTTCATAAGTAAAAATTTTAGTATTGGATACCCACGTATTTTTTTAGTGTTTGAAAGATTCGGCACAGAAGAATTTAATACTATCACTTGTTTTTTGTACATTTGTTAAACAAATGGAACATTTTTATATCAGAAGTCTAGATTTGGTGAAAAAGTAGTTTTGGTAAAAAAAAAAATGAGAAAAAAAGGAAAAACAAATTTGTGATGAAAAAAACAAAATTTTTAAGAAAAAAAGTTTTTGATGAAGAACAAAAAACTTTCATAAAAAACAAAATTAAAAAAAATATATTGATAAAAAAAAATTTTGATTAAAAAAAATTATTTGGTAAAAAAAAAAATTTATGAAAAATGTTGGATAGAAAATTATTGATAAAAAAAAAAAAAAAAATATGGAAAAAAAAATTTTGTTGAACATAGTTATGCTACGTTTTATTCACCAGCTGTTGAAAAACGTTTTTATTCACCAGCAGGTGAATTATTACCCAAGTTACAAATCGAAGTAACAAACCTTTTGGTTCTAAGAAAATTAAAACAGTAATTCTTATTTGCTTTTTCTTTTAGTCGGGAGCTTATATAGTCAATCTTAGGTGAAGTCCTGTAAATTTTTAAAAATACATACCAGCCTAAAAACATTATTATGTAAAAAGTAACCCAAAGGCATTGCCTAGCAGGTTCAATATTTTTATACCATCCACTTAATGTTTGTGATCGAGGGTATATATAAGTTTTTCATACTATTTGTAACTCATGGAAATTTCGGTCTAGGACTTCATAAAGTATATTATTGATCAGTGATCGATTCTAAGATTTTCTATTGATCAGTGATCGATTCTAAGATTTTCTAGCGATGTCCGAATGACCGTCTGTTCATCTGTCTATTGAAATGGCGATCACTGCCAAAATATTATGCAGATATGACTGTAACTTAACATATTTGTTTGAAGTTCTTTCGAGAGTAAAAATGCTTTAGTTAGAAATCTGGTTGACAAATATTGACAAAGTTTGATACCGAACGGTATTTAAACAAGTTCAAACAAATTTTTTTTACTAAAAAAATCTTGGTTTTTTTTAAACAAATTTTTTATCAATTCCATTGTAAGTGTAATTATAACTTTTGAAATGACACACGAAAACGCCGAGACACGTAAACTTAATTTTGAGTTGGAGAATCCAGTGGCATTCTCCGTTTTGCTAGGTCAGGTCAAAATCAAGTAATATTTCGTTTTATAGTTTTGCGATTTTCAGCGAGTTTTTATTAAATTTTCCTAGGACTATCCATTAAAAACTCTTTTAAAGTTACTGTATTTAGTATTTCTTAGTCGAAACTTTACTTTAACATTGATGGCCGATTAATTTGTGCCAGTAAAATAAAAATGTTTTCTTCAATTTTTCAATTTTCTTAAAAAACAATAAAAAATCGCTTAAAAATCACAAACTTAAAAATTAAATATCTCTTAATATTGACCTGATCTGTCAAAACGGAGAACGCCACTGTGTTCTATTACCCAAAATTAAGTTTACGTGTCTCACCGTTTTGGTGTTTCAATTTCACGTACTTACAGTGTTCTTTGCAAATATTTTTTTTTACATTGTGGTGGGCATTAATACATTCGAAAAAGTCGAATTTAAAATTTTTTTCGTGTTTTGTGTTAATGTCCTTGGGGTGAAACGAAAGAGTTTCTCACATGTGTATGTATTAGTGGCAGCACGCGCATGTAACTTTTGACGTTTCATACAAAACATAAACAAACAACGAAAATACAGATGTAAAAGATCACACGTACAGGCACACGTATTCTAGGCAGAGAAGTAAATTTAGTAGTATTTTGTATGCGTCCATATTGAAAGTACCAAAATAAGCACTCGTGTTGCATGTCTATATGGTCTGTGGTTAATGTTGACCCTAAAAGGCAACTTTTCCGACCACGGCGACTTTGAAATTAAAAAAAAAGCTAAATTTGCTCCACCATGTTTTAAAACAAAAGCTGTAATATCTCAGATATAATAAAAACGGACTCAGATCGAACTAAATCAAAATTTTTGCCTTCTCAGAAAATCTGCAACAGTTTGCTGGGTATTTCGCAAAAAAATTGTGTGCAAAAATTTCTGTGATCATATTCTTTTTTTCAAAATATTGTTTGTTTATTTTAGTTTAGAAACATGAAAAATACAATTTTTCAAAATATTAACATGCATTTTCATCATTCATTCACACCTGTGCTGTATAACTAATGGGGTTTTTTTTTGCAAAATTTCGTATTAAAATAAATTTATATTCACTTTTTCCTTCTTTAAGAGAAAGTTAATGAAATTTATAAGTATGAAAATTTAAAACAAAAAAAAAAAATAGACTAGTATGTTTTGGGATATAAATATCAAGGTTGCAATTTAAATTAATTTGTTTTTAGTTAGTGTGATGTACAACTATGTAGAAAAGTCTATGCTAATGAGTGTGAAAAATAAAAACAAAAAAAGAAAACTGAAAAGCGCGTTTGGTTGGCATAGTTTAGTTTAATGAAAATTCTTTTGCGTAGGCGTTTTTTCAAACAAAATAAAAAAAGATGGATTTTACGATTTTTTTTTTGTTTTTTTTTATAGATTTAAATAAAAGAACATTAATATTATATTTATTTGTTTTGTTCATTTATTTTTTTACAAAAATTTATTTAAAATTTGTTAATAAACATTTGTTGATCATAAATTAAATTAATGCGAATGAAACAATAAGGGCGTATTATGAAAATGTTATTTTTTTTTTTTTTTAATTTACATAAAAGTTTTTTTTTTTTTTTAAACTTGTTTTTTTTTTTTTTGTGGTTATAACTATTTTAATTGTAATATGTAGGTATTTGTTTTTACATGAAAAGCTAATTAGCGTTTTACATGCAGTAAGGGACGAAATAATAGCATAATAAATCACTCATTGTTGTCAAAAATATTTTTATACCCTTCAATCTAGTGATAGAGGGTATATATAAGTTTGTCATTCCGTTTGTAACACCTCGAAATATTGTTGTAGGACCCCATAAAGTATATTCAAGATCCTCGATCGTTTTTAAGTCGATCTGGCGATGACCGTCTGTCTGTCTGTTCAAAACACGCTAACTTTTGAAAGTCTGAGTTTGTTATATATGTTTGTTAATTACCAGCTCAGGTTGGTATAGCAGAAGGAATAGTCAAATAATTTTGAAATTTGGCACACTACCATAAACACCATAGTTAAGGAAAATATGAATTTTTGGAAAAATCGGTGCCAGGACACGCATACCTCCTTTGTGTCCTGAAATTGAAAAATGTTATTTTAGTCATGCTGATACACATGCATCTAGCAACGTGTCCGTAAATTTTCGTTTAAATCGGAGCATGGATTAAAGGTCCTGCCATATATTCTTTTTTCTTAAAAACGATACAAAAACCTACAAAAATTGTGCAATTTGGATAAAATCGGGTTATTAATGTGAAAAATACAAAAACATCATTAAAAAAAAAATGGGTTTATGCGTTTTTATAAAATGCTTTTGCGAAAATAAAAGTTAAAAATATAAGGAGTGAAAAATACGCAACTTTTATTTTTGTAGTTCAAAAGATAGCACATTAAACTATCAAAATTTATTAAAAGAAAAAAATGCGAGATGACGGATTTGAGAAAAAAATCGTAAACTTTAGTAAAATTTGAATTTAAACAAAAAAGTAGAAAAGTTAAATTCGACTTCGCCGAATCTATGAATACCCCCCACAATACCCTTTTTAAGTGATAGCAAATTTTCGAACGTGAAAAAAATAACATTTTTGGTTAGAAATATTTTATTTTGTGTAAAAAAACTTTTTTTTTTTAATTTTTGAAAAAAAAAAATTACTAATTTCTTTTTTTGAGTGTAAAATATTTTTTGGGTGTATTTTTTTTTTGTTTAAGTGTAAAAATATTTTTGAGTGACAAAAATACCTTGTAAAATATATTTGGGACTTACTAATGTTTTTTAAACAAGTTTAACGGGTTTTCAACACGTGAATTTAAGGTGAAACTAATCTAAAATTCACGGCTTTGCTAATAACTTTTGAACGACCAGACCGATGTGGCTGAAATTTAAAACGAATCGGACAAAAGGAACGGCAAATATATATGCCACACTTCAGCACCCTCAGAATTGTCGTTCGAAAGTTACCGTGTGTTTTAACTCGTAAATTCCAGAAAAACCCTTGCCGAAATTCACTCATTTGCTTATAACTTTTGAACCACTACACCGATTTCGCTGGATTGCAATACTAACCTGACCAGGTAAATGCTCAACATGCATGCCAAACTTCAGGAGCCTCCTTCACGTCTTTCAAAAGTTAGCGTGTTTTCAACAGACAGACAGACGGACAGACGAACGGACGGACATCGCTAGATCGTCTTAAAATCGATCGAGGATCATGAATATATATACTTTATGGGGTCCTAGACCAATATTTCGAGGTGTTACAAACGGAATGACAAACTTATATATACCCTCTATCACTAGAGTTGAGGGTATAAAAAAATTATTGTGGTAAACAACACTGTGCAAAATAATTGTAGATCTTGAATGGCACCTAAAAATTAGAGTATACCATTAGTACCCCATTACCAGTAAAGAGTTTTAAAAATATAACTATAGTTTTTTTTATGGCCCATGTAGTTTCTATTTTTTTTTTTAATTTGATTTGAATAAGTCAAAAAAAATGTAGTCAATAAATTTCTGAGCTAAATCATGTTTTTAAATATCTTCAGTAAAATGTTATGGCGCACAATGGGAAAAATTTACTTTTTTTTGTCCAATTTTGCCTACAGATCTCAATTCTTAACCATTTTTAGTTTTCTTTTTTTGAATTTTAGCTAATAAAATTCCACATCGACCTGTCATGGCGGATTTTTTCAAAACGTTTTAGTTTTCTTTTACTATTTTTTTAAAGTTCAGAAAATATTAATTTATTTAGAATTTTTGATCTAAAAAATTTAATAGGCAAAGGACGAATAAGCTGTATGGACAAAATTAAAGGTATTTGAACACCTTATAATCGATGTGAAATGCATTGGCTAATAAATTATTATTTTGCTTTTAATAAACATATAAAAACTGAAAATTTTTCACTTTTAAGTATCTATATAATTTGAAATAATATACCAATTTCTATAATTTTTTTTTTTAGATTTAAGCTTATCATTTTCTTAATCATTATTTTAAAACAAAGTATTTTAAAAAATATTTTAACTCTTTTTTTCGAATTTACAACGTAACAATATATATATATATTTTTTTTAACGGATTAAAAATAAATTTTAACATTCCAAAAATTCTAAAATTTAAGCGAAAGTTAAAATATTTTATTTTTTTAAATCAAAAAAGTCAAAAAAAATGACTCCGAATTTTGTACTCTTGCCCAAAACATTAAATCATGATAATGTTTTGCGGAAGATTTGGGTGTACTTGCCAAAGCAAAGTTTTTTTAGAAAAAATAATGTTATATTACTTTACTATTCCATGCAAAACGAATTGAAATATCAGTCGAGGACCCTATTAAAAAACCAAAAGAGCTGTACATTTCGTAAGTGAGTGCAAAAATAAGTGCAAAAAAGTGTTTTTACATTTTGGAGAGTATAAAAGATTCGGCACCAAAGAATATACCACTCTCACTTGTTTTATGTGATAAACAAATGGAAAATTTTTATGCGAAAAGCTAAGGACTAGGTGAAAAAGTAGTTTTGGTAAAAAAAACCTTCTCAAATTACTAGAAAAAGTCTTGTTTTTTAACAAATAATTTTCGATCGAAATTTACATTTTTCTTGAATTTTACAAATTTACAAAATTTTTTACAAAAAATAATCTAGTAAATTTACGAGTATTCCTTGTAAGTTAAATTTAACCAAAAAAGTTGTAAATTTCCAATTTAATTAGTAAAAATCTTGTAAAATTAAAAAAATCTCGTAATTTTTACTAGAAATTTTCGTAAAATAGAAGTTAGCAAAAAATCTAGTAAATTCACGAAACCTGCTTGTAAGTTTTATCGCGTCAAAATAATTGTAAATTTACAATTTTATTGGTAAAAGCCTTGTAAAATTACAAAATTTATGGCAAAAAGCTTTTAAGATAACAAGAAATTCTTGTCAAATATTAGGTAGCCAAAAACATGCCTTTAAGGTAAAGGGAAAAATTTATATTACTTATTTGCATGGATTTAGTTGTAACTTTTGAACGGCATCACTTGCAAACAAGGGAATGGTCGATTTTGAAAGCTAACATTGCACAGGTTTATATTGTGTTCTTCTTGTTTACCTAATTTCTTTTGTTTATAAATATGCGAAAAGTGAATTTGAAAAGAAAAGAAATTACGTAATGAAGAAGAGCACAATATAAATCAGTGTAACGTTAGCTTTCAAAATCGACCAATCTCTTGTTTGTAGTGATGCCGTTCAAAAGTTATAACCAAATCCACAGGGCCTCCTAAAAGCGGCCTTATGCATTAGAGGGTTAAGCAAATGGAACATTTTTATGTCAGAATTTTATGCTTGCAAGGGAAGTATCTCAACCATTATGAACCGGTTTGCCTGAATCTTAAAATATATTTAAAAGAGAAGATTTTAAGGTCCCCTTATGAAACAACGTTTGCCTTCGGGAAAATTTCGATTACTCCCGAACTAACAGATATTACGTCTAGAGCAAAAATACGTGTCGACTTAAATTTAATAAAGATTATTTCTTATTCTTATAGATATCGTAGATCTATGTATTCACATAAGTAAATACCCACAAAAATTTACACATTTTCATGAAAAAAATATTTAACGAAGCCGAATTTTACAAGGTTATGCGACCGTTGGATAGGCATTAAAAAAACCTTTCTTCTCATATAGAAACATCATATAGGTTCTTAAAAAGAAATGGATGAAAATTAAAAAAAAAAAAAAATTTTACCTACTTTTTAAACCCATAAATCAACGATATGGCCGATAAACCGAGGCACCCAACCTCATAATTGTCTCTTTTATATATATTTTTAGTTTCATGCAAATCGGTTCAAAAGGGTTGAGATACTTCCATTGTTAGTGTTAAGTGAGCGAAATGCACGATGGTTTTGGTAAACTTATTTTGATCTGGCACATCCAAGGCGGTTGAAATTTTGTTAAATGAAAGCCCACTTGATGCGCTATCATAAAATCAAAGGTAAGTTAAAAAATTTAATGGTTATAGATTTTTTGGGCCTTATTAAATTTGCTTGCTATAAAAAAGTATCACAGACTTTTTTATCTACTGGTACAATGATACGATTTCCGTGATTTTTTCAGGAATTCCAACGCACATTGCCCAAATATGTTATAAAAAAATGTAAAGATTTTTTTTACCGCGGATAAATCGGAATTTTAATTACATACATAGTATAAAAAAAAAATCTTTTGGTCGTTAAAGGGCTAAATTTATATCATAAATTTAAAAGGAAAATATATGTCCTGGCAAGTTTTGACAAAATGGAAGAAAAAAATTTTAAGAATAATTTTAAGATTTTAAAGCCACTAAATCTTAAAACCGCCACTTTTGACACCCACTACCATAGGCGTAGAAACGGGGGGGGGGGGGGCTGGGGTGGGCAAAGCCAACCCTAGACTAGATTTAGCCCACCCCAGACATTTTTGCATTTAGCCAACCCCAGACAATTTTCCTTTTTTTTAATTATTTAAACTTTGATATGCTTAAATCCAAAATTGTCAGGAATATTTATTAAAACTTTTACAAGTAGCAATAAGCCTTCCTATTAGTTCTGATAGTTGTGAAAGAGGTTTCTAAGCTATGCGTTGAATAAAAACATGGTCACAAAGTGCAGTGCTTCAAGAACGATTTTCAAATTTAGAAGTTTTAAATATTAAAGATGAAAAAATGAAAAAGGGAAATTAACGTTTTATTAACTCTTTCCATTATAAATTGATTTTAATATACTAATTACACTACAAAAATCAACTTTTTTTGCACAGAGTTCTAGGGTACATTTTCTTAATTATTTTGGCCTCCTAAACACGCCTTCTCAAGATGTAGGCATTCTCATTATTTATGGAACAAGCCCTCAAAACCGACAAAGTTTTTAGTATTTGAAAATTTTATGTTTAAGATATTCATAATTTTTTTTATTCAAATTCCCTATAAAATTACCTAACTTTTGCAAGAAATCCGGATTCGGTGCGATCAAGAATATCATCAGGAAATTATAAGTAAATTCAAGATGTCCTTTTTATGGTTACATCCTTATTAGTATCCAAATTTTGCAACAGATATCCTGTTCAAAGCAGATATGTATAGTTAACACTCCAATAAAAAAACCTGGGGTTAAAATCCAAAATCCCTTAAGTATATCCAGAAATTTTTGCAAAAGAAATCAAAGGTTTGAACCAAATATGCATATTTTTTCATAAATTTTTTCGTACCAATTTTTATGATTTTTTTTGGTAAAATAAAAAAAAAAGATTAAAACATAGATATAGCCATTTTCAATTTTTGTGGACAAAGTTCAAATAAAAAAAAATATTAATATTAACTTTAACATACACTTTTTCAATATTAAAAAAAAATTCGGTTTTGAGGGCTTGGTCCACAAAAAATGAAAATGCCTAAATCTCGAGAAGGCGATTTGATACAACTTTTCTGATGACAGATTCGTGTTTAGGAGGCCAAAATACTTTAGAAAATGTATTCAATATGTCTGTGCAAAAACGTTGTAGAGCAGTGTAATTGTTTATATTTTTAAACGAAAATAGAAGTTAACTTTAATTTTTTTAAATACTTTTTTTGTGATTTCTTGTTATATATGGGCTGTTTCACATCAACGGGAGACCCCCCGCCCCCAAAATTCTATTGGTCGTAGAGAGTTGTATTATGGCTTAAAATTTAGCCAATGATCTCTACTTTTGAAAGCTGAGTGGCGGAAGTTGAACCCAATGGTAAGTGAGCCAATATGGCGGCGCGAATCGGGATACCCCGATCGGGATATGCTGGAAACTAATGAAGGAGTTATCGGATTTTTCTGAAATTTGTTATCAGGGGGTATATTGAGACGCTAATTTCGAATTTTCATTCAGATTTCAAAAATTCAAAATGGCGGATCCAATATGGCGGATGATTTTTTCGAGGTTTTCGCATTCAAATAAAACTCGATTCCCGGGTGTATTATGGGTCACTTAACACGATTCTGAATTTAGATTTCCAAAATTCAAAATGGCGGATCCAATATGGCGTTTATTATTTTTTTTATTGTTTCGATTTCCTTGAAACTTGTTATCTGGGGGCTATTTGAGACGCTGATTTCGAATTTTTATTCAGATTTCAAAAATTCAAAATGGCGGACTCAATATGGCGGATGGTTTTTTTTTTTAAGTTGTCGCATTCAAATAAAACTCGGTTCTCGGATGTATTATGGGTCACTAAGCACGATTCTGAATTTAGATTTCCAAAATTCAAAATGGCGGATCCAATATGACATTTATTTTTTTTTTTTTTAATTTGAACCCAATGGTAAGTGAGCCAATATGGCGGCGCGAATCGGGATACCCCGATCGGGATATGCTGGAAACTAATGAAGGAGTTATCGGATTTTTCTGAAATTTGTTATCAGGGGGTATATTGAGACGCTAATTTCGAATTTTCATTCAGATTTCAAAAATTCAAAATGGCGGATCCAATATGGCGGATGATTTTTTCGAGGTTTTCGCATTCAAATAAAACTCGATTCCCGGGTGTATTATGGGTCACTTAACACGATTCTGAATTTAGATTTCCAAAATTCAAAATGGCGGATCCAATATGGCGTTTATTATTTTTTTTATTGTTTCGATTTCCTTGAAACTTGTTATCTGGGGGCTATTTGAGACGCTGATTTCGAATTTTTATTCAGATTTCAAAAATTCAAAATGGCGGACTCAATATGGCGGATGGTTTTTTTTTTTAAGTTGTCGCATTCAAATAAAACTCGGTTCTCGGATGTATTATGGGTCACTAAGCACGATTCTGAATTTAGATTTCCAAAATTCAAAATGGCGGATCCAATATGACATTTATTTTTTTTTTTTTTAATTTCGATTTCCTTGAAACTTGTTATTCCGGGGTTATTTGGGACGCTGATTCCGAATTTTTATTCAGATTTCAAAAATTCAAAATGGCGGATCCAATATGGCAGATGATTTCTTTTTGAAATTGTCGCATTTAAGTTAAACTCGACACCCGGGAGTTTTATGAGTCACTTAGTACTAATCTGACATCAGATTTTCAAAATTCAAAATGGCGGATCCAACATGGCTCTTATATTTTTTAATAACGATTTTTAAATCTGATGTCAGATTCGTACTAAGTGACTCATAAAACTCCCGGGTATCGAGTTTAACTTAAATGCAACAATTAAAAAAAAAATCATCTGCCATGTTGGATCCGCCATTTTGAATTTTTGAAATCTGAATAAAAATTCGGAATCAGCGTCCCAAATAACCCCGGAGTAACAAATTTCAAGGAAATCGAAATTAAAAAAAATAAAAATAATGTCATATTGGATCCGCCATTTTGAATTTTGGAAATCTAAATTCAGAATCGTGCTTAGTGACCCATAATACATCCGAGAACCGAGTTTTATTTGAATGCGACAACTTAAAAAAAAACCATCCGCCATATTGAGTCCGCCATTTTGAATTTTTGAAATCTGAATAAAAATTCGAAATCAGCGTCTCAAATAGCCCCCAGATAACAAGTTTCAAGGAAACCGAAACAATAAAACAAAAAAATAAACGCCATATTGGATCCGCCATTTTGAATTTTGGAAATCTAAATTCAGAATCGTGTTTAGTGACCCATAATACACCCGGGAATCGAGTTTTGTTTGAATGCGAAAACCTCGAAAAAATCATCCGCCATATTGAATCCGCCATTTTGAATTTTTGAAATCTGAATGAAAATTCGAAATTAGCGCCCCAATATACCCCCTGATAACAAATTTCAGAAAAATCCGATAACTCCTTCATTAGTTTCCAGCATATCCCGATCGGGGTATCCCGATTCGCGCCGCCATATTGGCTCACTTACCATTGGGTTCAACTTCCGCCACTCAGCTTTCAAAAGTAGAGATCATTGGCTAAATTTTAAGCCATAATACAACTCTCTACGACCAATATAATTTTGGGGGCGGGGGGGTCTCCCGTTGACGTGAAACAGCCCATATATGTTTTTTAGTTTTTTATTTTTTTTTAATTTTATTTTTTCTTTTTTTTGGGAAGGGGGGAGGGGGGCTTTTGCCCACCCCAGAATAATGGTCTAGCTACGCTTATGCCCACTACCGATTTAATTGACGTGAACGAATTTCTAAGCTTAAATAGATCCTATTACACAGCTCAACATGAAAATGCGTATTGGATTCTGGTAAGTGATTTAGATAGTATTTTTTGCGCTGATTCCAAATCCGCGACCCAAATGTGTCTATCACATCAGGATTTTGAGTTATTCGCGGTTAAAGTGCCTAAAAAGGCAATTTTTGACCCTTTTTGAAAGCTTATATCATAAGATCCTGACATGCGATTGACTTGGTATCAAGCTCATTCAAAAGTATATAATTTTCTCTATAAGACACGATAAAATGTTCTTGGAATTTAATTTTCTAAAATGGTAAAAAAATCATTAACAAAAAACCTTCCATTTTTTTAATATTTAGTTTATTTACACAGTGTTTTTTAACAAATTTTCATACAAATACGCACGTAAATATTGAATTTTAAGCAATTGTGGCTAATGATTTTTTCACCATTATAAAAAATTAAATTCCAAGAAAATTTGATTTTGTCCTAAAGAGAAAATTACGCACTTTCGAATGAGCTTGAAATCAAGTCATTCGCATGTCAGGATATTTTTTTATAGGCGCTCAAAAACGGCTAAAATGGGCCCTTTTTGACACTTTAACCGCGATTTTCTCAAAATTGTGACGTGATAGAAAAATTTGAGTGACCGTTTTGGAATCGGGAAGCCAAAACCTATAAACTTTTTTTGGTTTCATTAAAAACGCAGCGACAAACCTCAGATTTGTAGAGCGGTGTTATTTATGCCAACTTTCATCGATCTGCGATCAAAACAAAAATCGCATTTAAAAAAAAAAATACGGCATTGAAGATTTTAGCACTCTCACTTGTTTTTTTGTTCATTTGTTAAACAAATGGAACAATTTTATGTCAGAAGTTAAGACTTGGTGATAAAGTAGTTTTGGTGAAAAAAAATAAGAAAAAAATAAAAAACATAATTGTTTTGATGAAAAACAAAATTTTGATAAAAAAAGGTTTGATGAAAAAAATGTTCTAGGTAAAAAAATTGATGAAAAAACTTTTCAATGAAGAAAAAAAATTTTGATAAAAAAATTTTAAAAAAGAAAAATTCATAAAAAAAAAATTGAAAAAAAAAAAAAAATTAATAAAAAAAAAATTAATAAAAAAAAAATTAATGAAAAAAAATTTTTGATGAAAAAAAAATCTGGTGAAAAAAAGATTTGATAAAAAAATTTTTTCAAAAAAAAATGTTGATGAGAAAAAAAAATTTTGTTGATGAAAAAAAAAAAATATTGATGAAAAAAAATTTTTTTTTAATAATTATTTAACGTTTTGTTTACCAGCTGGTAAAAAAACGCAGGTAATTTATTATTTATTAATTTTAAGAAAATGAAAACTGTAATTCTTATTTTCTTTTTTTTTTCAGTCGCTAGCTTATATTCAAACTCATGTTAAAAAAAATTCTTTTAAAAAAAAAATTCTCAACAGCTATTTTTATTATCCTATCTGTTTTAGGTATATATTTTTATTTGTTTTATATAAAAAAAAATAATACATTAATTCAAAGTAAATAATAATTTTAATGTAAATTAAATATGTTGTAAATTTCTCATTAAACAATAATACATATTTATATTTTTAATATAAATTCGCAGATTTTTATTTTATAATTATTTTTTTTTAATTATCTACATTTAAAAATATAAATCTGATATATTTTGATGATTTCATCGGAAGTCATAAATTAACAAAATGAAACCACATACTTTGGCAAAACAGGAAAAAAAAAATATGTTTATATTAAAATTTGGTTAATTTTGAAATTATTAACAATTGTGAATTCTGAAAAGAGTGTATTAAACCAAAGAAAAACAAATACACATAATTATGAATTTCAATTGTATTATTTATTTCGTTTTCATCATATTTAAATCAATATTAATAGCAAATCATATTTATAATTTTTTCTTTTTTTGTAGGCGGCTGCTGTTTATGGTGGGTATGTATGAATGTTTGATTTTCAACAACAGCTGTTTTGAATTTAGTACTATTTTTAAATTTAGAATTGTTGATGTATTCAATAAATATTATTAAAAAAAAAAATTTTAAAAAATTCGAAAAATAAAAATCAGCTAATTTATTTGTCAAGTGGCATCAAGACATACACACAACATTGTAGGTGTTATTCAAATATTTATAATCTTGCAATCATTAATGTGTCATAATTTTTCTTTGACTATTTTTTTTTGCCAAAATACAGTGAAGGACAGAATACATGCATGGGTTGGAAAAATTTTTAGGCTAAAATATACAAAATCATTAAAAAATTTCCAATAAAATTCAATATTTAGTTTTGTTTAGAGAATATGTAGACACATAACTAATTAATTAATTTTGCGATATATTTGTTTATATTCAGACTGATTTATAAGCTAAACAATTTAAAATGTAAACAAAAACTATATAACAATTTATTACAATATTTATTATGTTACTAAATCTATTAAAAATTCAATAAAATCATTAAATATTGATAAACTAGTGCCATCTGGTTAGTTTAAATTTAAATAACGCAGATATAATGAAAGTGATACAGCCCTTACATAGCGGTACTGCGAAAAAAAATACTACAAAAATATTCCTGCGAATTTTGCACTCTCGCCTAAAATATTTTATCATGATAATATTTTACTGAAGTTTTGGGTGTACTTGCCAAATATAACATTATTTTTTAGAAAAAATGTTATATTCATTTCCCTTTGCATGAAAAACTAATTGAAATATCGGTCAAAGACTCCATTAAGTTTATATATTATTGATCCATTTCTAAGACACTCAATCTTATACAGCCGTCCATCGGTCTGTGACCAAAAGAGCAGTAATTTTGGTAAATGATTGAATTACTTGAAACAAACAGGATTTACATTTTGATATAAAGGCCTACTATAAAAGACTAGGCACATACTTGATTAAAAAGTAGTTTTGCAAAAATATATAAGAAAAAAATATTAAAATAAAATTTTTTGGTGAAAAACAATATATTGATAAAAAAAACTTTTTGATGAAAAATATTTTTTTGAAAAAAATAATGTTTGATGAAAAAAAAGATTTTGAGAAAAAATTGAGAGAGGGAGAAATGGGGAAAAAATTGAGAGAGATAAATAAAAAAATATGAAAACAAAAAAAAATTAATTGAAAAACAAGAAATTTAAAGAAAACAAATTTGATAGTTTTTGATGCAAAATATGCAAAATAAAATTTTTTATGTAAAAAATTTTATGAACAAAAATTTTTGATGAAAAAAAAATATGCATTTTTTGATGAAAAAAAAAATGTTTATGGAAAAAATTGAAGTGAGAAATTAGAAAAAAAAAATATTATAAAAACAAAAAAAAAAAAATTGAGGAAAAAAATTGATAATTTTTGATAAAAAAATTTACAAACAAATTTTTTGTAAAAAATTTTATGAAAAAAAATTTTGATGCGAAAAAGAACTTGATAATTTTTGATAAAAACAAAAATTTGATGAAAAAAAAAATATTGAAAAAAAACATGACGTGAATAAGCCCGATTTAGAAACTTCTAAATAACGTAATAATTAAATTGGAAAAGGTCGGTAACAACTTTAATAAAAAAAAAGTTAATGAAATTTAAAAAAAATTTGATGAAAAAAAAATTTTTGATGACAAACAAAATTGACGAAAAAAAATTTATGAAAAAAAAAATTTATGGTAAAAAAAAATTTGATGAAAAAAAAGAGTTGACGAATAAAATTTTTTTTTAAAAAAACAAAAAAAAAAAAGTTGATGAAAAAAAAAAACAATTAAAAAAATTTTTTTGAAAAAAAAAAAAAAAAAAATTAAAAAAATTTTTTTGAAAAAAAAAAAAATTAAAAAAATTTTTTATAAAAAAAAAATTTTATGAAAAAATAATTTTTATGGTTAAAAATTGAGAGAGAGAAATGAGAAAAATATTATATACAAAAAAAATTTAATGAAAAAAAAATTGATAATTTTTGATGAAAAAAATTAAAAATAACAATAAAAATTTTATGAAAAAAAAATTTTTTTGATGAAAAAAGAAAATATTATATAAAAAAATTGCATAAATTTTACCTGGTGAACTGTCCACGAAGGCACTAAAAATTAACCCTGGAATGGGTAAATCAAAATAAATCGAAATTTGGCAAACATTTAACAAAAATTTCGATTTAAACTTTGAAAAAATGCGAAAAATTAAGAAAAATGTCAAAAAAAATATTAAAAATATAAAAAACAACAAAAAATTAATATTGAAGAAAAAAAAAAAAATAAAAACAAAAAAAAAAAAATTAATTTATAATATTAAAGAAAATAAAAAAATCACGAGAAAAAAATTATAAAAAATAAAATTTAAAGAAAAAAAAAACTAATTTAAAAAATTAATCAAAAAAATTATTAAAAATATAAAAAACAACAAAAAATTAATATTGAAGAAGAAAAAAAATAACAACGAAAAAAAATTAAATTAATTTATAATATTAAAAAAAATAAAAAAATCACGAGAAAAAAATTTAAAAAAAGAGAATTTAAAGAAAAAAAAAAACAAATTTAAAAAATTTAAGTAAAAATTAAAAAATCAAGAGAAAAAAATAAAAAAAAAGAAAATTTAAAGAAAACAAAAAAAAAAATAAGTAAAAAAACATTAAAAAAAAAAGTTGACACTAATGGGATTTGCAGGGTGTACCACCTACCTAGTCGTCTAAAGTATACATTTAAAGTACTGTTTTAAAAGTATACTTTAGACGAGTAGGTAGGTGGTACACCCTGCAAATAGTTGGTCTCAGGTTCAAATACCATGAGTGTCAACTTTTTTTTTTTGTTTTTTTTACTTAATTTTTTTTTTTTTTGTTTTCTTTAAATTTTCTTTTTTTTAATTTTTTTCTCTTGATTTTTTTATTTTTTTTTTTACTTAAATTTTTTAAATTTGTTTTTTTTTCTTTAAATTTTCTTTTTTATAATTTTTTTCTCGTGATTTTTATACCCTCCACTCTGGTGATAGAGGGTATATATAAGTTTGTCATTCCGTATGTAACACATTGAAATATTGGTTTAGGACCCCATAAAGTATATATATTCATGATCCTTGATCGATTTTAAGTCGATCTAGCTATGTCCGTCTGTCTGTCTGTCTGTCTGTCTGTCTGTCTGTCTGTCTGTCTGTCTGTCTGTCTGTCTGTCTGTCTGTCTGTCTGTCTGTCTGTCTGTCTGTCTGTCTGTCTGTCTGTCTGTCTGTCTGTCTGTCTGTCTGTCTGTCTGTCTGTCTGTCTGTCTGTCTGTCTGTCTGTCTGTCTGTCTGTCTGTCTGTCTGTCTGTCTGTCTGTCTGTCTGTCTGTCTGTCTGTCTGTCTGTCTGTCTGTCTGTCTGTCTGTCTGTCTGTCTGTCTGTCTGTCTGTCTGTCTGTCTGTCTGTCTGTCTGTCTGTCTGTCTGTCTGTCTGTCTGTCTGTCTGTCTGTCTGTCTGTCTGTCTGTCTGTCTGTCTGTCTGTCTGTCTGTCTGTCTGTCTGTCTGTCTGTCTGTCTGTCTGTCTGTCTGTCTGTCTGTCTGTCTGTCTGTCTGTCTGTCTGTCTGTCTGTCTGTCTGTCTGTCTGTCTGTCTGTCTGTCTGTCTGTCTGTCTGTCTGTCTGTCTGTCTGTCTGTCTGTCTGTCTGTCTGTCTGTCTGTCTGTCTGTCTGTCTGTCTGTCTGTCTGTCTGTCTGTCTGTCTGTCTGTCTGTCTGTCTGTCTGTCTGTCTGTCTGTCCGTCCGTCTGTCTGTCTGTCTGTCTGTTGAAATCACGTTTTTGGCAATACTCCGAAACCGATTTAAACGCTTAGGGTACCAAAAGTTGCGTAATTTTCCCAGGCAAAAACTGATGTATTTTTGTTTAAATCGGTTAAGTATTTTAAAAGTTATGAGCGAATTACTAAAAAACACATTTTTTTTTTCAACATAACCCTAAATTAACTCATATTTTGTGTGATACATAAGAAAGAAAACGGAAATGAAAAAAAAAAACTGAGAAAAAGGAAAAAAGTCTTTACAAAAAAGCTTTAAAATATGTAAAACAAAATCTAAATTTAATTAAAAAACAGAAGATTTACACTGGAAAGCTTACGAATACAGGAGAGACAAAATTCAGCTGTAAATAAAAAAGAGGATAAAGACCGAACGAATGCGAATTATACGATTGCAATATTATAATTAGTCCATTTTCAACTGTGATACTAGCATTAAGAAAAGTTTAACCTGTGATATTTTTTATTTTTTTAGTAATTATATGTTGTTTTTTTATTTTTAGTACCAAAAGGTACATAAAAATAAAATGTATTTATTCGGCCTTTATATATGTATATATATTCGATTAGAGTTTTATTCTAGTTCGAGGCCCAAAAATATTTCTATTTATGATATTGTCATAATAGAGTATTTTTAATTTATTGCTTTAAAAAAGTTACTATCTCATAGTATGTCTGTACTGATCAGTTTCATCCCCACTAAAGGAATCTTCAGCAGACTTTAGAGAATCATCGTTGGTCAATCAAACATCAAACCAGACATAATATTTGATATATTTCCCAAGTTATATGAGAAGTACTATTATGAAGGTCCGAAATCTGTTTTCCAACAAAAATAACTCTTTTAAAGCAAAAATTGTATATATTAAATCACCGTCGGTAACTATTAATATATGTGTTGCTGTTATTTTACAATAACAACAGTGCCTAACCAAACAATAGTGTTGGTAGGATAAGTCGTACTAAACTTTGTGTTAAATGTTGTTTTTTTATTTTTAGTACCAAAAGGTACATAAAAATAAAATGTATTTATTCGGCCTTTATATATGTATATATATTCGATTAGAGTTTTATTCTAGTTCGAGGCCCAAAAATATTTCTATTTATGATATTGTCATAATAGAGTATTTTTAATTTATTGCTTTAAAAAAGTTACTATCTCATAGTATGTCTGTACTGATCAGTTTCATCCCCACTAAAGGAATCTTCAGCAGACTTTAGAGAATCATCGTTGGTCAATCAAACATCAAACCAGACATAATATTTGATATATTTCCCAAGTTATATGAGAAGTACTATTATGAAGGTCCGAAATCTGAGTTATTTTTGTTGGAAAACAGATTTCGGACCTTCATAATAGTACTTCTCATATAACTTGGGAAATATATCAAATATTATGTCTGGTTTGATGTTTGATTGACCAACGATGATTCTCTAAAGTCTGCTGAAGATTCCTTTAGTGGGGATGAAACTGATCAGTACAGACATACTATGAGATAGTAACTTTTTTAAAGCAATAAATTAAAAATACTCTATTATGACAATATCATAAATAGAAATATTTTTAGTAATTATACATTTATATTTTTGTTTAATTTTTGTGTTTAATTGTACTGTGTGTATTGTTTCAAACCAAATTTAAATTAAAAATTAAAATGTGAAAACAAATTTAAGATTTTATGTAAGTTAAATTGTTCTTTATATGTTATTGTATACTGTTTGATGTGTATGTACTAAATATTATTGTTTTTTATAATTTGTGGTTGCCAGATTCAATAAAAATATTCCCTGAAGAGGTAGGAAAACACCCTACGAAACGTCGGAGAAAAAATATGAAATAAATCTTTTATTTGCATATAGGATAGAACTTGACCTTGAAAGCCTGATTGGAAATTCCAAAAACATTAATATAAAAAAAAGTTCGTTAAGTAACAATAAAAAAATTAATAGTTATTTTTATATAGCATGTGTGTGTGTGTGTCCATTTTTTGCTTCGTCATATTAACGGGGTTGCCAGACTTTTTTGGCTTTGTAGCCAAATCGGATGTAAAATATCGCCAAAATTCAATTTTGTACTCATTCATCATCGCCCAGCCCAAACCGCTGAATTAGAGACTTGAAATTTGAACTGTAGTTTGACCTTCCGGAATAAAGATCCACTAAGGCTGGATTTTTGCTGCCAATGTTCATTTTAAGGGGGTAAAAAGGGTAAAAAACTGTACTTTTGGTACTTTTTATATCTCCCGATATAATGGTCATAGAGACTTGAAATTTGGACTGTATGTTACCCTCCCGCAATATAGATCCACTATGGCTGGAGTTTAGCCAATGGTAAGGGGGTAAAAATGGTAAAAAACTGTACTTTTGGTACTTTTTAAATCTTCTGATATAATGATCCTAGAGACTTGAAATTTTGACTGTATGTTCACCTCCCCGAATATAGATCCATTAAGGCTGGATTTTTGTCAGTGTTAATTCTAAGGGGGTGAAAAGGGTAAAAAACTGTACTTTTGGTGCTTTTTATATCTCCTGAAATAATGGTCATAGAAACTTGAAATTTGGACATTATGTTCACATCCTAGAATATAGATCCAGTACGGCTGGATTATTGCCAATGTTGATTCTAAGAGGGTAAAAAGGGAAAAAAATCTATACTTTTGGCACCTTTTATATTTCCTTAAAAAATTGTCACATAGACTTGAAATTTGGACTGTATGTTCACCTCCCGGAATATAGATCCCCTAAGGCTGGGTTTTTGCCAATGATTTTTCTAATAGGGTAAAAATATGTACTTTTGTTACATTTTATATTTCCTTAAATAATGGTACTAGAAAATGGAAATTTGCAATGTCGGTTCACCTTCCGGAAAAAAGATTCACTAAGGCTCGGGTTTTGCCAATGTTGATTCTACTGAGGTAAAATGGGTAAAAAAGTACTTTTGGTACTTTTTTTTTATTTACTGAAATTTTATTCAAACTTGAAATTTAGAATGTAGGATCCTTTAGTGAAATAAAACATTCTGGAACAAGTACTTTCCGAAAATTCTGTACCGTTTTCAAAAAGTACCTTTTATAAAAAGTACCTTTTATAAAGAGTACATTTTATAAAAAGTACATTTTATAAAAAGTACCTTTTATAAAAAGTACCTTTTATAAAAAGTACCTTTTATAAAAAGTACCTTTTATAAAAAGTACCTTTTATAAAAAGTACCTTTTATAAAAAGTACCTTTTATAAAAAGTACCTTTTATAAAAAGTACCTTTTATAAAAAGTACCTTTTATAAAAAGTACCTTTTATAAAAAGTACCTTTTATAAAAAGTACCTTTTATAAAAAGTACCTTTTGTAAAAAGTACCTTTTATAAAAAGTACCTTTTATAAAAAGTACCTTTTATAAAAAGTCCTTTTATAAAAAGTACCTTTTATAAAAAGTACCTTTTATAAAAAGTACCTTTTATAAAAAGTACCTTTAATAAAAAGTACCTTTTATAAAAAGTACCTTTTATAAAAAGTACCTTTTATAAAAAGTACCTTTTATAAAAAGTACCTTTTATAAAAAGTACCTTTTATAAAAAGTACCTTTTATAAAAAGTACCTTTTATAAAAAGTACCTTTTATAAAAAGTACCTTTTATAAAAAGTACCTTTTATAAAAAGTACCTTTTATAAAAAGTACCTTTTATAAAAAGTACCTTTTATAAAAAGTACCTTTAATAAAAAGTACCTTTTACAAAAAGTACTTTTTACAAAAAGTACCTTTTACAAAAAGTACCTTTTACAAAAAGTACCTTTTATAAAAAGTACCTTTTATAAAAAGTACCTTTTATAAAAAGTACCTTTTATAAAAAGTACCTTTTATAAAAAGTACCTTTTATAAAAAGTACCTTCTATAAAAAGTACCTTTAATAAAAAGTGCCTTTTATTAAAGGTACCGAAAGTAAATTTTTTGGTACTTTTTTATTTTCTGAGGTATAAATAAAACAAACTTTATTGTTTTTTAAATCATCACATTGGTGGAGGGTATTTAAAGATTCGGCACAGCCGAATATAGCTTTCTTACTTGTTTTTATTTTCTTTAATATTATAAATTAATTTATTTTTTTTCGTTTTTTTTTTTCTTCAATATTAATTTTTTGATGTTTTTTATATTTTTAATAATTTTTTGAAATTTTTCTTAATTTTCAACTGAAATCCTAGACCGAGTCGTTGAATTTTCTCTGGTCAATCGCCAATTTGTCAAAAAAAAGTTAAAGTGCTTTTCTATCCGTTCTGAAATTTTCAGAGATGTGTTTTGCCTTGTTGTCGAGAAAACAAATGTCAAAGATTGCAATACGCTAATTTTATACAATAAGGGTGTATAAAACGTGTGCGTATGAGTAATATCAATACTTAAAAAATATTTTAAGAGGCGATGGAAGCGTGAGTGAGTTTTTATTTACGATCACGCACGCTAATGAAAGAAAAAAAATATTACAGCACGATATTTTATTTTACTCACGCTCACGTGAACATCGTGGCCGTGACTTATTTTTTCTACTCACGTGACAAAATTTTTTCTTTCATTAGCGTGCGTAATCATTAATAAAAACTCACTCACGCTAACATCGCCTCCCACTTTTTGAAAAACTTAAATTTTATTTTTGTTATTCAATACTTAGTACCCTAAGAGCGAGTACTTTGCAAATGATTTCATATTGACACGACACAACTTTTTTTTGCTGAACATGTGGTGTGGAATGCCTCATATGTTTCATTTTGTTTTGCATGGAAGGATAAATAAAAAAAAAAATAAGTCATAGTCTTCATGGGACACAAGTCTTCTATTTGAAATTTTTTTTTTAAAAAATGTTGATAAATTTTTTTCTATATAAAAAGGAAAAAAAAAGATAATTTTTTTTTTTGTTTTTCAAAATTTTTAAAATAAATGTTTCCTTAATTGTTTATTAATGTAACTTGAAGAGTTACATCTGATTTCTAAAATCATAATTGAAATTGAAAGCTAGAACCATCTACTTTAAACGGAAATGTTAAAAAAAAATTCTTAATACAAAAATGATTTTTAAATGCAAATGCGATTTTTGAATATTTACTTTAGAAGTTACGTTTCTTCAAACAACACCACTTTTTAATTTTTTGCGTATATTGCGTAAAAAATAGCGAGTTTTTTTAAATTTAATTAAACTATAAACGGGAATATTTACATGACTCCATAGGGTATCTATATGGGGCATTCCATGCCAAATCACTCACTTTTAGGCCCGACCCCCTTCGATTAATTTTATTTTTGGACATGTTTTAGTACGTATTAAATGCAACTTGCATCCAAATTTTCAGCCTTTTATACCAAGGTGGTGTTGAGTAATCAATTTTTCAAAATGGCGATTTTTTCCAAAAAATGAAAAAATTTAAATTTTCAATCAATTTTGACCAGTAAAAAATATAGATATTTTAAAAAAAGTTGGACAACGTTTTGTTGGTATTTAAATGTAGTTTTAGAAAAAAAATGTGAAAAAATTATTCGAAGTAATTATAACTTATTTTTTGACGTTTAAAAATTAAAATCGACTTTTTGAAAAAGTCCGAAACCTTCGATTTTTTTGTAAAAAACTAAAAGAATTCTACTCTAAATTATGCAACTTTTAAGCCATAACTCGAGATGTGATCACAATTCTTTCTATTTTTTTTTTAATTTTTAAAATTGCACCTTTTATGTTTTGGCTCCGATTTATTTTATATGGAGCTCAAAAAAAAAAAAAAAAATGGTAGATACTGACCCTAACTTACCCTAAATATATTCATTTGGAGGTAAATATACGTCTCACAAAAATTTGGGACGATCGGACATGTGTAAGGCGCTTAGCATGGTCCTTGAAGTTTAAAAAACGGATTACAAGGAAAAATATGATTTTTTTTCTGTTGTCGCAATTTCTTTGGTATTTTAAGTTAAGTTTTAATTCAAGTGATTACAGAATTATGATGTGGAGTAAAATGCCTTTCTAATAAGGTACTAAAAACTAAAATCGGTTGAAAATCAGCCAAGTTATTACAACTTCCCCAGGCATCTAGCGTGTGCCATACAACTTGATTAAAAAATACGAGGCCCTTTTTTTAAATTTATTGAAATTTTCTACTGTAATAACATTTTTTCATTATTCATGTTTCAGTGTAATATTTTTTTGACTTTTCCAAATTTTAAAACAAAAAAAATATTTTTTTTTTTTAAATAGAGATTTCAAAAGGGTGTGGAAAATGCAGGCATTTTTAGCACTAATTTAAAAAATGTTAGCAAAACACAATATGAAAAATACTTGTCATCTAATAACATTTGAACTTGAAGAATAAAAAAATGTTATTACAGTAGAAAATTTCAATGAATTTCAAAAATCGGATTGTATTGATTAATCAAGTTGTCTGCCATACGTTAGATGCCTGGGGAAGTTGTAATAACTTGGCTGATTTTAAACCGATTTCGGTTTTTATGACCTTAATAGAGAGACATTTTACTCTACATTTCAATTCTGTAACCATTTGAATTCAAAATTAACTTAAAATACCAAAAAAATTAAGAAAACAGAAAAAAATGCATATTTTCCCTTGTAATCCGATTTTCAAACTTCAAAGCCGATGCGGCACGCCTTACCCATGTCCGATCATCCTAAAATTTTCTGAAACGTATTTTTACACCCAAGTTAATATATCTAGGGGAAGTTACGGTCAATATTTACCAAATTTATATGGTGCTCCACCATATAAAATAAACCAGAGTCAAAAAAAAAAAAAGTGCAATTTTCAAAATTTGAATAAAAATAGAACGAATTACGATCACATCTCGAATTATGACTTAAAAGTTGCGTAATTTAGAGTAGAATTTTTTGACATTTTTAAAAAAAAATCGAAGGTTTCGGACTTTTTCAAAAAGTCGATTTTAATTTTTATACGATAAAAAACAAGTGATAGTTACTTCGAATAATTTTTCATATTTTTTTTTCTAAAACTACATTTAACTACCAACAAAATGTTGTCCATCTTTTTTTAATATATCTATATTTTTTACTGGTCAAAATTGATTGAAAATTTAAATTTTTTCATTTTTTGGAAAAAATCGCCATTTTGAAAAATTGATTACTCAACACCACCTTGGTATAAAAGGCTGAAAATTTGGCTGGAAGTTGCATTTAATACGTACTAAAACATATCCAAAAATAATTAATCGAAGGGGGTCGGGCTTAAAAGTGAGTGATTTGGCATGGAATGCCCCATATACACAATATGAAAAAAAAAAAATCTGAAGACTCCAGCTCAAAAAATATCATTTTTCTTGTGCTGTTTGAAGAAAAAGACAATATACCCGAGTAAAACAGTTTTTATATAATTATATATAATTTGATAAAATTATATCAAATTATATATAATTATATAAAAATATATATATTTATATAAAATTATATATAGAGGTAAAATTTTCCAAAAAAAAAAAATTGTATATATAATTTTATATAATTATATATAATTCGATATAATTTTATTAAATTATATATAATTATATAAAAACTTTTTTACTCGGGTATTTTTTTTTTAGCAAAAAAAAAAATCATTTGTATTTAAAATACTTTGCTCTTTTTGACAAGACGAAAACATTTTTTTTTTAACGGCCAAACAAGTTCCCCAAAATTATTTTTCTTTTATTTTACTCCAAAGTTTCATCTATAAAAAGATCTACCTGATTTATCCCTTCCAATAAATTTAAAGCATATAAAAAATTAAATCTTCTTGGTTAGAATAATTTCGTTCTCTTATCATTTCTTAACTAACTTTTCTATTAGCATATGGTTACCGCATTTTTTAACAGCTGCAAAAAAAAACTAACATATCCATTTATAATAAAACGTACATAGTACTACATGTTGCAAAATAAAATAATCTTGCTTATTTTTTTTTATTTTAACGTAAATATAAAGTTCATTTAAATAAAACAAACATTTAGATATAAAGTTGAATAATGATTTTTTTTTTTTAATAAAAAAAGTAAAAAACGGATATTCAGCTTCTTTTACATAAAAATCTTAGGGAATAATTCTTGAATGTTAAAAATATATAAATTACTTAAAATATATGTTTATATCTATTTACAGGTAATAATAGCTTTGATGAAATATTAATTAATTTGGTAAAAATTTATGATTATATCAGCTCAGCCGTTGTCATAGGCAGCTTGGGATTCCTTAAAGTGTTCCATTATATCAGAAAGGAAACGAATGAAGTATTGTTAAAATGTTTGCAAACATACAATCAAAACAGTTATATAACACCGTCCGACAGAAATGACAAAAAGTTTTTAAACACGAGCTGTATAATATACGTTTGAAACGAGAAACTAAATGTAGTAAAACTGCATTAACAGATTTTCTTTTCGTGATCCTGTTTCCTATTAAAAGGACTTCAAAGTTTTGAAATATCAAATTTTATAAAATAATGACAGCAGATGAAAGAGGAGGATCTCCCCTAATTTTCCTATTTTACAATTTTTACATATCAGAAGAAAGAAGATAAGTTACGTCCTTTCAACAATTTATCCTTCAATATCATTCAAAATGTTCAACAAAATAATTTGATAAAATTTTCAAATGACTTTATTCGCATCCTCTTATCCTGATATGACAATATAAGAAATATGAAAAATTTACACGCGATCCTCCTCTTTCATTTGCCATTACGAGTGTCATCCTTGGACAAGTACAAATATTTCATAAATATTTTACAAAATGTATCCTTTAAAACTTTAAAGTCCTTTTAAAAAGAAAGAGGATCACGAAATAAAAAACTGTTAATGCAGTTTTACTTCATTTGATCTCAACTTTCAGAGGTATATCACACCGTGGCTGTCGGATGGTGCAATTGTTTGGAAAAATATTTAATAGATTTCAAAAATATTACACTTTCCTATGATTTTTTTATTTTTTATTTTAACTGTTGCAGTAACAAAATTCGCAATACACAGTCAAATTATGACTTTAAACCAAATATACTCATTCTTGTGTACGCACAGAAAACTTTATTTATAATTTTAATCGTCAAAGCGTGACCTTACTGTTCAATGTATTTTAAACCTCTAATACATACATGTGGTATCTTTTGTTGTTCATTTATTTTGCATGTAACTTTTCTTTAGATAAAAAATTTAACATAAATGTATGTAAGTTTTTATGTATGCGTGTAAGTTTTGCATACAATTTTTAAAATACATGTAGATGCTTGCATGTGTGTATTTTGTATATACATTAGCGTCTCCCGAGAACAAAAAAGGCGAGTAGCATGTCAATTAACTTTGGATCCCCAATAAATAGAATAATTAAGAAAAATTAAAATTAAAGTATTGACAATTTCAGAAATCTTAAATCTTATGATCGATCGAAAAACTTATAAAATTACTAAATGCCAGAAAATCGGGAAAAGTTCGGAAAAATTCGTAAAAAACCGAAAAAAAAATTATAACAATTTTTTTACAAAAAAAATTTAAAATTAATTTATAAATTTTAAAATTAAACTGCATTTACAGTTTTTCATTTCGTGTTTCTGTTTCCTTTTAAAAAGACTTGAAAGTTTTGAAGGATTTAATTTTACAAAATATTTTTTTAATATTTGTACTTGTCCTAGGATACCGATAGTAATAGCAAATGAAGGAGGAGGATCTCCTCTTATTTTCTTATATTATTATTTTCACATATCAGGAAGAAGGAGGTAAGTTATGTCCTTTCAAAACTTCATCCATCAATTAAAAATTTTCAACAAAATTTTTTTATAAAGTTTTCAAATGTCCTTATTCACATCCTTTCATCCCGATATGGCAAAATAAAAAAAAATGAAAAAATCATTTGCCATCACCAGTGTCATCCAAGGAGAAGTAAAAATATTTCAGAAATATTTTACAAAATCTATCATTTAAAACTTTGAAGTCCTTTTAAAAGCAAACAGGTTCACAAAATGAAAAACTGCAAATCGTCACCTAAAATGCAAAAGGCCCTAACTAACATTTTATTAATTTTACAGGAGAAGCAAAAAACGGTATTAAATGATATTTTAAATTTGTTAATAACTTTGTTGTTTTTAAATGAATTTGGTTAAAATTTTGTGAGGACGTTCTTTTTATTAATATGAATCAAAATCAATCAAAAAAAATATTAAAAAAGTTTTTTTAAGTTACGTTCATTGGCTTTTGCCCAAAAACACATGTTTTTAAATTTTGGCTATAAAACCGCAAATTTTAATTATTTAGCCCTAACTTTTTGTGGAGACGTGTATGTTGATAAAATAATCCAGAACCAATCTGCTTTTGAATTTTTTGTTAGTTAGGGCCTTTTGCATTTTAGGTGACGAAATGCAGTTTTACTTCATTTTATCTCTACTTTCAGACGGATATCATTCGGTGCGTGTTAAATACTGGCAGTCGGCCGGTGTTATTGATCCATTTTTAAGAAACTCTAGTAATATATATCCCTCCTTCTGTCTGTGAAAAGCAAGATGCAGTCCAAACCAAAAGAGCAGTAAATTTGGTAAATGAGTGTATTACCTAAGTGCTAAAAAGTGTTTTTACATTTTGAAGGGTAAAAAGATTCGGCAAAGACGAATTTAACACTCTCACATGTTTTTTGTACATTCTCTTTTAGCAAATGGAACATTTTTATGTCAGAAGTTTAGACTTGATGAAAAAATAGTTTTTATGAAGTAAATGTTGAAAAAAATAAATTTGGTGAATAAACAAATTTTGGTGAAAATAAAAGTTAAAATTCGACTTGGCCGAATCTATGAATACCCCCCACAATTCCCTTTTTAAGTTATAGTAAATTTTCTAAAGTGAAAAAAATAACATTTTTGATTAGAAATATTTTATTTTGTGTAAAACCCTTTTCTTTCTTTAAAATTAAAAAAAAAATAATTAACTAATTTTTTTTTGAGTGTAAAATTTTTTTCGAGTGTATTTTTTTTTTTTTAGTGTAAAAATATTTTTGAGTGACAAAAATGTGTTGTAAAATATTTTTGTGGCTGACCAATGTTTTTGAAACATGTTTAATGGGTTTTCAACACGTGAATTTAAGGTGAAGCGAATCTGAAATTTACGGTTTTGCTAATAACTTTTGAACCACTTGACCGATTTGGAAATCAGTATGAAAATCAGTATGAACCGGCCCAGGGGAAGGACAAATATATACGCCAAGCTTCAGCATCCTCAGAATTGCCTTTAGAAAGTTATCGTGTTTTTTATCTCGCAAATTTGCGAAAAAAACCCTTGCCGAAATTCACTCTTTTGCTCATTACTTTTGAACCACTGTACCGATATTGCTGTATTGCAATACCAACCTGACCAGGTAAACGCCCAACATATATGCCAAACTTCAGGAGCCTCCGTGAAGTGTTTCAAAAGTAAGAGTGTTTTCAACAGACAGACGGACAGACAGACGGACAGACGGACGGACGGACATCGCTAGATCGTCTTAGAATCGAACGAGGATCGTGAATACATATGATTTATGGGGTCTTAGACCAATACTTCGAGGTGTTACACACGGAATGACAAACTTATATATACCCTCTATCACTAGAGTGGAGGGTATACAAAATTTAATGAACCAAAAATTTTTGGTGAAAAAATAATTTTGATGAAATAAAGTTGTTGATGAATTTTTTTGATGAAAAGAAAAATTTTTTGATGTAAAAAAAAAAAATTGATGAAAAAAAATTGATAATAAAAAATTTGATAATAAAAAAATTGATATAAAAAATATATGAAAAAAAAAAATTTTGTAAAAAAAACAAATTTTTTATAAAAAAAAAATTTTAAAAAAATTTTATAAAAAAATTTCATGAAAAAAAAAATTATGAAATTTGATGAAAAAAAATTGATAAAAAAAAAAATTTGATAAAAAAAAGTTTGATGAAAAAAAAAATTTGATGGAAAAAAACAGATTTGATGAAAAAAATTTTTTTTTGTTGAAAAATAATAATGTTACTTTTTATTCACCAGCTGGTAAAAAACAGTTTTATTCACCACGAGGTGAATTATTATCCAAGTTACAAACCCAAGTTATTAAAATTTTTTGGTTTTAAGAAAATGAAAAAAATAATTCTTGTTTTCTTTTTCGTTAATCTTTGGCTTATATAGTCAAACTGAGGTTGCGTCCTGCAACTTTTTTAAAATAAGACACCAGCCTAAAAACATTATCATGTTAAAAATTAAAAATATTTTTAAATTAAAAAATTTTTCCAGAGTTTTGAAAAGAAAAAAATCCAGAAAACTCTAAAAAATTTATGTAAAATTATAATAACAGCAGTTAAGATAAGATTCTAAAATATTCAGAAAAATCGATTTACTTTAGAAAATTTAAAATACCTAACGAAAAAAAAAATAGAAAAATTTTGAGAAGATGACGTCGAATAGTAAATTGTATTTTTGAAATGAATACAATTTTTTTTGTTACATTTTCGGGACACTTCATTACTTACATACTGAACAGAAAAAAAACTTTTTTTAATTGATTACTTAGCTCAAACAAAAAACTTGTTTGTCAGCACTTTTATTTTCTGGCATGAACAGAGAAAACAAAAGAACATTTTATGTTAAATCATCAAGACGTATGATTAATATTAATTACTCATGTTTAATTTTATAATTACAAAATAAAGTGGAGAACATTTTTTTTTTTACAATTTTAATAATTTAAAAATAAATGATTGTGTTAGTAAAATTTACTTACTTTTTATATTATAATAATTCTTTTGTTAACAATTTACTTAATCTTAAAACATTTTTCTTTAACTAATAGACCGCATCTTTGGTAACAACCACAAAAAAAGGCCGCAAGTAACAAAAAGAGATATAAAATATATATATAAAAAAAAAACGGTATTTGGCTATAACTCAAGTCAAACTGTCATGTCCATTTTATGGTAAATGAATGATAAAGGACTAAAGACCAGTTCAGCCATGCGTATGGGGTTTTTTTTTTTATAGATAAATTCATCCTCTAGAAAAACAAAATAACCAAACAAACAAACAAACAAACAAGCAACAAATAGAGTAGCTAGCCTGTATAGGTCAAGACCACTTATGGAAAAATAAATAAGACTCGAACAAACAAAAAAAAAAAAAATACAAACTGAAATAAATAAAATCTAAAACGAAATGGAAAAAATAAAATTGTTAATATTATGCCAAATTGTAGAAATAGACATTTATTAAGGTATCAACACCATATAAATATATACACAAACACACAATATATCAAACATATAAAAAAAAATTGCTTTACTAAAATGTAAACATCCTTTTCCTACATCAAGACTACTTATTCCTTATAAAAACACTCTGGTATTATTTTATTGTGCTGATTCAGATAATCTTAAACATTTTTTAGTGTTTTAGCTTCAATGGATTCTATAAAACAAGAAGACTTTATAAAAATAAGTTAAAATTAAGCCTACGTTCATTTCATGATATTTAAAATAAAATGTAGAGTAGAAGGGGTAAAATCGGCACCCTTACTCAATTCAGAATTAAAAAGATTTAAAAAATTTTGAGAAAATTCAATTTGTCCAATTTTTTTATAATTTTCTAAACACTCCGACAAAACTAAAAAAAAAACGGTAAACACGAACTGGATAATATATGTTTGAAACTAGAGTCTAAATGTAGCAAAACTGCATTTACAGTTTTTCTGTTCGTGATCCAGTTTCCGTTTGAAAGGATTTCAAAGTTTTAGATGGTTAAATTTTATTAAATACTAGCTATACCCGGTCCGCGTTGCTGGCCCTAAGAAAAAAACTTTTTTATATTGCATCTTAATTTAAATATAGTGTCGGACAAAATAAATGCACGGGTCCGGGCCCCCTCAGTTAGCACTATCTATAGAGAAATCTCAACAAAATCGGTTCAGCCGTTTTTGCGTTATTTCGAAACAGACAGACATAGCGTTAAGTAAAGTACAAAGGGGCATGTAATTTAACGCATTTTTATCGAATCGTGATAGTCTAAAGTTCCATGCTGCATCCTCGATTAGAACTATCTGTGCTGCAAATTTCATTGAAATCAGTTTTGTCGTTTTTGTGTGATTGCGAAAGAGGAGGAAACAACTTTTTATTTATGAAAAACGGGAATGACATTTTATACCCTTTTGCCGAATCGCGCTCTACATATGACCTACAGCTCCCGCTCTGATAGTTCTATCAGTAGTGACAGATTCAGCTTATCCGTTTTTGCGTGATTTCAAAACAGGCATATATAACGCTCAGTATAAAACAAAGGGTCGTGGCAATTTACGCTTATTTGTTCAATCGTGGTCAGTATAGTACAAACGGCATTGCAATTTTGATCCATTTTTCCAATAACGATCTTATATGGCCTAAGTACATATGCACTTGGTTAGCACTGTATGTAATGAAAATGTCAAGAGAATCGGTTCAGGCAGACAACGTCCAGTATTGCACAAAGAGGCGTGGCATTTTACGCCCCTTTTTTCAATCGTAGTATAACATGGCCTATAGTTCCGCACTCGGTTAACACTATCAGTGCTGAAAATTTAATTAAAATCGAATCAACAGTTTTTGCGTTATTGCGGAGCATGCAGAAATAAAATTCAATACAAAGGGGCATGGTATTTTACGCCCATTTGTCCGATCACGCTCTTTGGCACACAGTTAGAACTTGGTTAGTACTATCGTTGGTTTAAATTTCATCAAAATCGGTTCAGCCGTTTTTTATATATAGTTGTCATTAGTGGTGCAATGTATAAATTCGATTTTGCCCACCCCTCCGCCCACTGGCAAAAAAGCATGGCATCTTACGCCCATTTGTCCGACCACGCTCTAATTTGGCATATAGTTAGTACTTGGTTAGAGCTATCTTTGGTTTAAATTTCATCAAAATCAGGCAATCCGTTTTTTATATATACTTAGATGTCATTAGTGGTGCAATGCAAAAATTCGATTTTGCCACGCCCCTCCGCCCACACGCAAAAACTTAAAAATCTGACTACACAGTGTTACTCCCTGGACTATTCTGAATATTCCCTGAAAATGTCATCAAGATCGGTCCAGCCATTTTCGCGTCCATAAGGAACATACATATAGCCGTTTTTTGCATTATTGAAATAACTTTCAATTCAATACAAAGTTGCATGGCATTTTGCGATACTTTGTCCGCTCAAATTTGGCACATAGTGAGTACTCAGTTAGTACTATCTTTGATATGAATTTCATCAAAATCGGTTCATCCGTTTTTTATATATAGATGTCATTAGTGGTGGAATGCAAAAATTGGATTTTGCCACGCCCCTCCGCCCACAGACGAAAAATCAAAAAAAAAAGAGGAGGATCTCCCTTCATTTTCCTAATTTATTATTTCTATATCTCAGGAAAAAGGAGGTAAGTTACGACCGTCAATTCATTCCTGAAAATTACCAAAATTTTTGAAAGCAAGAAACTCTACAAGTATTTAATGGGAGAATATCCCAATAAAGAAAGTAGAGTTATCATAAGTACTTGTTATGTTTATTCATAATGGGGAACATGAAAAGGCATCGAATCAGAATAAACTCTTTTTCATAATTTCAGAAATATTTTACAGAATGTATCCTTGAAAACTTTGAAGTCTTTTTTAAGGAAATGGGTCACGAAATGAAAAACTGTAAATGCAGTTTTACTCCATCTAATCTCTACTTTCAGACGTATATCATCCGGTTCATGTTTAATATTGGCTGTCGGACGGTGTTATTGTTTGAATCAATGTCCAAAATTTTCTTCTTAAATTTTTTAGGGGAAAAATTGTTTAGAGATTTTTTTATGTTTTACTTACCATTAAATCATGATAATGTTTTGCTGTATAAATAGGTGTTCTTTCTAAAGCAAAATTTTTCTAGAAAAAATAACGCTATATTAATTTGTCATTTCATGCAAAACGCATAGAAATATCGGTCGAGAGCTCCATTAAGTTTAAATATATTAAGTATTGATCCGTAAAGGTTTCTAAGACATTCGAGTAATATCCATCTATCTGTTTGTCTGCATTTTTCGATAAAAAAAGTTTTTGATGAAAAAAAAGTTTTTAATGAAGAAAGATTATAATAATAAAAAATATAATATGAGGGGCTCAAAGCACAAGGGGTTCAAGTGACTTTTTTAAAAAAATTGAGTTAACATATGGAATTAGTAGGTAAAGTTCAAAGAAGTTTAGAGCACAAGAGCTCAATGTAAAATTCTTATTCGTTAGCGAGATATGGCGACAATTTTTAGCTCTTGTTACTAAAATACCTATTTTGCTTGGAGCACAAGGGGTATATGAGCACTTAAACCCCTTGTGCTCCAAGCAATTATTAAAATTTAATTTTTTACGTGGACAAAGTGGTTGAAGTCCTAGAAGTTCGTGTAATAATAGTAATAAAATTTAACAAGAACATCTTAGATCGGTAACCAGCGGTCAAAATTTAAAAAAATGGCGTTTTTCGATAAAAATTCATGTTCAAATTCTTTCACCAAATCCGGCTCAAAAATTAGGAATTGTTGCGTACTTTAACGGAAAAATATAAAAAAAATACAAAAAAATTTTGGTCAACAGATGCTGATTTTTGAACATAAAAATATTTTTTTTTATCCAAATTGGTCTCAAAACTTTGAAAATGTAGAGCACCCAGTCGGCAAAAAAATCACACCTGACATAATGCTGACACTCCCTTTATAAAATTGCTGACATCTTCATACAATGTTTCAAAATGTCATCAATGACATATCAGCAGTTGGTCAGCGGTTGTTTAAACGAATTGTTAGTGGCCACCGATACTGGTGGACACTACCGACCAACTCCTGACATGTCATTGATTACATTTTGAAAAATTGTATGAAGATGTCAGCGATTTCATAATGGGATAGTCAGCAGTATGTCAGGTGTGATTTTATTTTGACAACTGGGCATGTTATACATTAAAAAAATATAAAAAACACGATTTTAGTTCAAAAATGCTGATCAAAGATTTTGGTCCACAGATGCTAATCACCATTTTTGGACCAAAATCGTGTTTTTATATTTTATATATTTTTTACATAAACTACTCAACATTTTTCGACTTTTAAGACAAATTGGTTAAAAATATTTTTTATGTTTGAAAATCAGCATCTGTGGACCAAAATCGCTATTTTGGAATTTTTTAAAAATTTTTCTAATAAAAAACCCAAAAGTTCCTTATTTTTGAGCCAGATTTGGTTAAATAATTTTGATATGAATTTTGGTCCAAAAACGTAATTTTTTTAAACTTTGATGACCTCGCAAACATTTTTCTTAAATTTTCCCACAATTAGCTAATCCGTGGCCATCGTTCGGCAGGTATTACGGCACGAAATTCAAAAGTAAAGATTTGAAGGGACGCCCTAATGAAGATGAAGATGAGCCCGATGATGTCATGGAATCTGATTATGACGACTAAAAAATGAAACAAAGAACCATTAAAGATTTTCGTAATAAAATGTGGTTTTTCTTTTACGTATAACTAAAATTTTTTTCATAAATTTAGAAATTTATAAAAAAAATTAGAGCACAAGGGGTATAAGTGCGACTTACTTACTTCAAAGGCAATTTTTGGGTCCTTGCATTTGCAAAAGATGTCATTTTTGTGACTTGTTAGATTAAAATATACCTCAGGATCTCTATTAACTAAAAAATAATATTCTAGATATCATAAGGACAATAAGGACATTTTAGTTAAGATTAGGAAAAAAAACAAAAAAAAAATTTTGGATATTATACTCAAATTAAAGATATTTGTATTACCTTTCAAATGAAATTTATCGCAACTTAATGGTCCGCATAGTTTTTGAGTTACAGCTGTTTTAGTGAAATGCAGGGTTCCGCTTTTTTTAATATGTATTTTTTTTTTGTTTAAGGACAAACTTCGGACAAAATGGCCACATGTGAATTATGTGCTCTTGTTACGCTAGCATTTCATATGGTTATTTTTAAGATTCCAATAAAAAAAATTTCAAGATTTCTTTGGAGGTTGCAAACATTTATGATGAGTTAGCATCCCCTTCCAATCGTTGTAGGGTGCTGAAATTTGGCGCAAATTGTTCGTTACGATGCCATCTATCATATTTTGAGGTACGTTCAGTTGTGAGTTATACTTGTTATTTTTCCATATGTTGATGGGCCACACTACTGTGCAGGCTTTCAAATAATGCAAAAATCCTAATTTTTCGCATTTTCAACCGTGAATAACTAAAAATCTGGACGTGATGGGAAAATTTGGAGAACAGATTTGGAATCAGGAGATCAAAGTCTACTAAAATTTATCATCAGAATTCAAACCGGAAAATGAGTGTTGAGCGGTGTAATTATTGATAAAACAAGATTATTGATAAAAAAGTATTTGATGAAAAAAAAAATTAAAAAAAATTAAAAAAAAAAATATGTAAAAAAATATTGATAAAAAAAATTTTGATGAAAAAAAATATTGATTTAAAAAAAAAAATGATGAAAAAAAAAATGTTAATAACAAAAATATTGATGAACAAAAAATATTGATAAAAAAAATATTGATGAAAAAGATATTGATTAAAAAAATATATTGATGAAAGAAAATATTGATGAAAAAAATCATGATTAAAAAAATATAAATTAAAAAAAATATTAAGGGTTTGTGATTGAAGAAGAAAACATTGTATTTCTAAAGATTATTTTTAATGTGGATTTATTCCAGACCATGGTTTCTGTAGCCACCTCTACGTCATCAGTGGAGAAAATTCCATTAGATTTAAATTGTTTGATTTTTGTAAGACTGTTTTTTCTATATGTTTTTTCATCAACATACCTAACTCTGATTGGAATAGAACCCACGTTCTTCAAATTTTCCATCAGTTTGCAAAGCAAGTACTCTACCATCTGAGCTATCGCCCTGCTTGACAAACTAACAGCAAAACTAAAATATTCACCAGCTGGTGAATAAAACGTAACATAATTATTTTACATCAATTTTTTTTAATCAATATTTTTTTTTTTCATCATTATTTTTTTTAACAATTTTTTTTTTTCATAAACATTTTTTTTATCAATATTTTTTTTTTTATCAATATTTTTTCTTCCAATTTTTTTTTTTTTTTCATCAAAATTTTTTTTTTTTTCATCAATATTTTTTTTTCATCAAAATTTTTTTTTCATCGATATTTTTTATTTCATCAAAATTTTTTTTCATACATATTTATCACAACTTTTTTTTTCATCAATATTTTTTTTTATTAACGTTTTTTTCAAAATATTTTTTTTCATAAATATTTTTTTTCATCATTTTTTTTTTTCATAATTTTTTTTTCATCACTATTTTTTGTTATATCAATATTTTCTTTTTCATCAATATTTTTATCACCATTTTTCATCAATATTTTTTTTTCATCAATTTTTTTATCAATATTTTTTTTCATCAATATTTTTTTTTTCATTAGTAAAATTTGAAGATGGTTAGGGTTAAATTCGAAGATGGGTAGAACCAGACTAACTTTTTAAAATTCCAAAACTTTAATCGCCGGGCGTTAAATTGGACTCCTGTTTCTAAAACATAAGGAATACACATTTTTCGTACGTTTAAAATCGGAAGAAAAATTCTTTTCCATACAAAAAACAAACAGTAATGAGTAATTTTTTTATTTTGATTACCCTCTTGCACGGACACGTGACTATCATGACTGGAAGTAAATTGCGAAAAAAAATTACTTACGATCCCATCTCATTTTTTAATAATGCTATTTGTTTTCATGTGTCATGCAGCTGGTGATCTCCATTTGAACAGTTTGTCGCTAAAAGTTTAGTTTTTAACAAATTTTCAAAACCTTTACAACTATTTTAAATTTCTTAAAGATGGATATGTGCTTAAAGGGCGACCTTAATTGTTTATGGACGATATTGATAAAATCTGTGTGTTCATTAAGGCATTTCATACAAAAATTACAAATATTCCCCCCTTCTACCCTATTTGACTATATATAACTATAAAAATTTTAAATTATATTGAAACAAAATATGTATACATACATCTCCTTTTTTTAGTTATTTAAAACATTTCCAAAAGCTAAAGAATACAGGTCAGGTCCCCTCATACCAATCGAAAATAAATTTCATGTGAAACAAAATATAACTTGGGGTGTCATATAAAATGAGAGCCATACCAAATAAAGTACACTGTATGATTGTCTTTAATACACTCAGAGAAATTTATTTAAAATTTATATTTTTAGAAAAATTTAAAGTAAATGTGTAGGAAATAACGAGGTTGACAATTGATATTTCGTTCAAAAAAAGTGCGGATTTTCTTTGGACAACCTAAGACTAAAGCAGTAAGCAACACAATTATCAAAATAGTCTTAAGTACCCAGAAAAAACTTTATTATCAGTACACATTTGAGACTGGATTACTTGGTAAAGAGTACTAAATTTTATTAGCATTACTTTGCGAATGTGCAGAAAATTACTTAAATCCAACGCAACGCCATATTAAAGTAATGAACATTGAAATTGAGATGTAACCAAATACGCATCTATGTTCTAATTACTTGGTAATGGAAGTTTTCAGGCATATTTAAACCTAAGAAAGTTTCTCGTTTTTAACGTGCATATTTATGACAGATTTACTTTTACATTTTACTGTTGTTATATTTTGCTCACAGCTAAAAACAAGCAATATAATCCGATATATAATGAATTATAATACAGCAACACTATTAGCAGCATATTTTGTTATTTGTCTAGACCATTTAATTACTGTCAGATTTTCGATACAAATATATTGATTTTTCTAAACATTTGTTTTCACAAGTGAACAATTTTAGATAAAATTTACTTAATTGCAAGTGCGTATGATTACTATTTAATTCCAAATAAAATATCACCCATAAGTTTACCTTAATGATGAAAATATTAAGAAATTTTATTTATATACAGAAAAACAATTAAGAATGTAATATAAAAATATGTTTCACAATTCTTAAGAATTTTTTTGTTTATATAACCTGCAACCACAGTAAAGGGTATTAGATGGGTTAAAATTAACCCCAGCGATCAAAGTTTTGGATTTTTAAAAATTTAAACATTAATACCCTCCACAATGCCCTTTTTAAGTGATAGTAAATTTTCTAACGTAAAAAATTTAACAATTTTTTTAAAAAATATTTTATTTTGAGTAAAAAACATTTTTTAGTAATTTTTGTAAAACAATAATAAAATTTTTATTAGTGTAAAATTTTTTTTCGAGTATAATTTTTTTAGTGTAAAATAATTTTTGAGTGACAAAACTACGTTGTAAAATATTTATGTGACTTACCAATGTTTTTAAAACTTGTTTAACGGTTTTTCAACACGTGAATTTAAGGTGACACCAATCTTAAATTCACGGTTTTGCTAATAATTTTTGAGCCACCCGACCGATTGTGCAGAAATTCAATACCAACCAGACTTTCGAAAGTTAGCGTGTCTTTAATTTCGTAAATTCGCGAAAACCCCTTGCCGAAATTCACACGTTTGCTCATAACTTTTGAACCACTGTAATTCGCTGAATTGCAATACCCAGCTGACCAGGTAAATGCCCAACATATGCTAAACTTCAGCAGCCT
Organism: Pegoplata infirma; assembly: GCA_963921195.1. Lineage (NCBI taxonomy): Eukaryota > Metazoa > Arthropoda > Insecta > Diptera > Anthomyiidae > Pegoplata > Pegoplata infirma. The sequence goes on from OY992536.1 coordinate 11,630,049, forward strand.
TAGCAAAGTCTTTCAAAAGTTGGAGGTCTTTCACAAGGCACCCACCGATTGTCCTGAAACTTGCATATAGGAAAGGAGGGAGCAAAATAAGAGTTACCTGTTTTTTTTAGCTGCCAGTCTCACATTTAGATGGTCAAAGGGACGGGATAAAAACGGTATTTTTTTTTGTTTTTTGAGCACTTGTTCCATTTCTTCAAAAGAAACTACATGAACATTTTATACAGATCGAAAGGGTTTTTGAAGGCCTATCCAATGTCGTCGAAATTCGGCTTCCTTAAGTTCGTTATTGTCGAAAATTTATAAACGTTGGGGTAGTTTATATGAAGACCTATATACGTACGATTTTCCCGAGAGGCCATATTTGTTCATAAGGAGGCAAGCCATTTTTAAATTTAAGATTGGGTAGGTAATAAAAATGCCTGCGAATTTTGTACTCTTGCCCAAAACAATAAATCATGATAATGTTTTGCCGAAGATAAATGATAAATGTACTTGCCAAAGCAAAGTTTTTTTTAGAAAAAATAATGATATATTACTTTGGTATTCCATGCAATACGAATTGAAATATCAGTCGAGGATCCCTTTAAAAAACCAAAGGAGCTGTACATATCGTAAGTGAGGGCAAAAATAAGTGCAAAAAAGTGTTTTTACATTTTGGAGAGTAAAAAAGATTCGGCACCAAAGAATATACCACTCTCGCTTGTTGTATGTACATTTGATAAACAAATGGAAAATTTTTATGCGAAAAGCTTAAATTTGGTGAAAAAGTAGTTTTGGTAAAAAAATATTTTTTTTTTTCACGAAAAACAAAATTATGTTAAAAAAAATTTAATGAACCCAAAATTTTTGGTGAAAAAAAATTTTGATGAAAAAAAGTTTTTGACGAAAAGAAAAATTTTTTGATGTAAAAAAAAATTGATGAAAAAAAAAATTTTTGGTGAGAAAAAAAATTGATTTTGAAAAATTCGATAAAAAAAAATTTGATAAAAAAGATTGATGAAAAAAAAATTAATGAAAAAAACAAAATTTTGATGAAAAAAAAAATTTTTTTGATGAAAAAAAATTTGATAAAAAAAATGATGAAAAAAAAATTATGAAAAAAAAATAAATGAAAAAAAAGGTAAAAAAATTTGATGGAAAAAAAAATTTATGAAAAAAAAAATTAAGAAAAAAAAAATTATGAAAAAAAAATTTTTTTTGTTGAAAAATAATTATGTTACTACCCCCAGCAAAAAATTTGCGGAGTACTTCTTTTTGGAGTGCATTAAAACTATAACAAATGTAATGAAATACAACAAAAATAACAAAAAACACAAGGTAAAAACGCAAAGGCATTCTTTTCTACTCCATAAAAAGTTGATATTCAGCTCTTAACTCATTACCTTCCGCGACACTCCCTTACAAATGTAAGTAGATATTCAGTAGATAAGAAGTACTCCGAGTTTTCAAACAACTTCCAACTACTTCTCGGAGTACTTCTTATCTACTGAATATCTACTTACATTTGTATGGGAGTGTCGCGGAAGGTAATGAGTCAAGAACTAAATAACTATGAATTCTGGAGTAGAAAAGAATGTTTGTGTGTTTTTGTCTTGTGTTTTTTGTTATTTTTGTTGTATTTCATTACATTTGTTATAGTTTTAAAGCACTCCACTAGGAAGTGGTAATGACTTTTTTTGCAGGGTTTTTATTCACCAGCTGGTGAAAAACGGTTTTATTCACAACAAGGTGAATTATTTTCCAAGTTACAAACCCAAGTTATTAAAATTTTTGGTTTTAAGAAAATGAAAATAGTAATTCTTGTTTTCTTTTTCGTTAATTGTTAGCTTATATAGTCAAACTGAGGTGGCGTCCTCCAACTTTTTTAAAATTAGACACCAGCCTAGAAACATTACACTGTGCTACAGTGAAAAAATACTTCTGATGTGACATGGTATATGTTATTGGTTTTGTCGAGTAGATCACAAAAATGCCCATTAAACTTGCCAGACACCCTCAAATTTTTGAGTTATTGTCAAAAAACGTTTTTTTGGGACTTTGCTCACTAAAGCTTGTGTAATTCTGAAAGTTTTCAACCGATTTTAAATTTTTTTACTGTTTTGGATAGAAGAAGGATAGGGCTTTCTATTTGTGTGAATTGGTCCACACATATAAGAAAGATATCTATTAATTTTTTCTATAATATCTAATTTTTTTGCTATTTTTTGAAAATTTTTTGAGTTTATCGATTTTTTTCTGCTATCCCAGCAGAAATAAATCGAGATTTTGGCGACACAGCATCTGTTTATAGCATACCGTAGCGCATCCAAAGAGCGCTCTTAGGGATGCAGTAAAAGGAAGGGGAAAAAATTTTAATTTTTTTTTAAGATTTTTTATATAAAACTTATAATGTGTAATTATTTTTTGATAAAATTTTACACTTGCTTTCCTTTTTAATATTTTTAACACTTTTTGAATAAAAAAACATGAGTTTTAGACAAAGACACATGATTTGACTGCATCATTATTGCGCATTAATCAGCGCTGCAAAGAGCGCTTCAATCATAGCATCTATGACCGCTGTTCCCAAAAAAAAATCCCATAAAAAATGTGAAAATGAAAATTTCCGATATTTTTTTGATGTTCACTTCCGATTTTTTTTTTTCATTTTGTTTCACATAAATAAAGTTTTGTAAAGTAAAACGAATGAATTTTTTTGTTATATTTTTTTAAATTTTAGTTATTTGATTTCAACTTTGAATTTACAGCATCTTTATTCTGCTTAAATCAGCTCTACAAAGATACATGAATTCACTGCATCTTTAATCTGCTTAAATCAGCGCTAAAAAGATACATGAATTTACAGCATCTTTATTCTGCTTAAATCAGCGCTCTAAAGACACGTGATTTCAGTGCATCTAAAGAGCGCTGTTTCTGTGTATCCAACTAGCGCTCTAAAGTGGGACATCGCCTTAGGGAATCATGCATGAATTCAGCGCAATTGGATGCGCTCCTTTACTCAAGTTCCCCTTCCAAAAGCTGCTGAACGTTCAGCAAAATTTCTGCTGGGTATAGTTCGTTTAACAACCTTTATATTTGTGAACCTATTTTTAAAGAAAATTTTATTCTGAATACGATGAACATTATCCGGAAAAAATCAGATAAGAATTGACAGAGTTGTGATCATTTTTGTAAAAAAGAAAATTAAGATTTTGCAGGAAATCCCCGTTCAGATAACCCAGGAAAAAAAAAAATTTATCATAAGAGGTCGTGTACAATATTTTTAAAGGTTTTTGGCGCGCTGAATCCGAATCTGGCTTTTAAATTGCTCTATCGCGTCAGGTTTTTGAGATATTCAATATAAATTGATATATCAAAAACTTAATAAGATAGCGCAATTTCAAGGTCAAATTCGAATTCAGGGGGCCAAAAACCTTTAAAATAATGATACGCGACCTCTCAGTATGTTCGTTTATTTCTTTTATTTTTTTTGCCTGGGTTGTCTAAACGGCAATTTCATGCAAATTCTTATTTTTTTTTTTAAATTATCACAACTCTGTCAATTGTTATTCGATTTTTTTGGCATAGAGCTCATCGTATTCACAATTAAATTTTCTTTAAGAATGCGTTTATAAATATAAATATTGTTGAACTCAAAAAATTAAAAAAAAATTAAAAAAAAATTAGGTATTGTTGGAAAAATCAATTCACATCTTTCTTATATGCATGGACCAATTCACACACATAAAAAGCCCTATCCTTCTCTTATCAAAAACAGTTAAAAAATTGAAAATCGGTTGAAAACTTTTTAAGTTACACGTGGTTTAGTGAGAAAAGTAAAAAAAAAAAGGTTTTTTGACAATAACTTTTTAAATTTGAGGGTGTCTGGCAAGTTTGATGTGCATTTTTGTGATCTTTTCGACGAGACCTACAACCTTAACTACCTCATTTCAAAAGTATATTCGATTTTGTGTTTTTCGTAGCACAGTGTTATCATGTTAAAAAAATCGTAGAAAAAAACTCAACCTTAAAAATTTCTAAAAAGTTTTTTAGACATTTCTGGTATTTCCATACCGGTTTCAAACACTTTCAGTTATAGTGTATCTTCAGTAGGACATTCATTTTTTTTCATTTGCTGCAAAATTTTGATTTCTTAGCAACCAAATTTTCTTCAAGTGTATACTTCATGCGTGCATATACCCAAACATACAACTATATGTGTTTTTTGTTATATATATATATGTTGGTCGTTATAAACGTAAATCCGATTTAAATGCAAATAAATACAATTCATGTCGAAATGAAAGTGCAGAACAATAAATTCATATATGCTTGAGTGAGTGGTTGCTGGAGCAGTTTTTACTTAATATTTTCTAAAAAAAAAAAATACAAAAACTAAAAGACCTTACTCATATACACACATACACATATTGTAACACTTAAGTAAATTTGTATGACTATCTTCTACTAAGCACAACTACTATTACAACAATATAACTCACATAGTAAATATGACTCTACAAAAATTCATATAAAATAGTAGTATGAAAAATCTTAAAATAAAATTCATATGTTTTATCAAAGATTTTCTATGTATTTATGTACATAATATTTATGTAATGTAGAAAAATACATAATTTTTTTTATAAGAATATTTGCAAAACAAAAATATTATTGTTTAATAAATATTTGATTTTTGTTCATGTTCTTTTTTTTTTGCCACTTCTTCATAATTTATTTAGTTATATTTATTGAATTGTATTATTAAGCTTTTGCCTTGCTCTTCTGTTTTTTTTTTTTTAAACAAATATTTTTTTCTCACTTTTTATACCCTCCAACTATAGTATGGGGGTATACTCACTTTGTCATTCCGTGTGTAACGCATCGATATATCGGTCTAGGACCTCATAAAGTATATATATTATTGATCAGTGATCGATTCTAAGACATTCTAGCGATGTCCGTCTGTCCGTCCGTCCGTCCGTCAGTCCGTCTGTCCGTCCGTCTGTGGAAGACACGATACAGTCCAAAATAAAAGTGCTAGACTCCTGAAGTTTGGCAGAAATATGTCTTATGTTCATAGGCTGGTTAAGTTCGGAGATGGGCAAAATCGGACTAGGGGGAAAAAAGTTCCCCCTTGAGGAACTAAACCAGCCTCTTAAAAACACCATATTTTTACATGATTTTTTGTGTTTTTGTTTAACAAATGCAACATTTTTATGCTTCAAGAAGCTCAAAGTCTTGCATTTCGACCCGGGGGATTAGAAAATATCGTTTTTTTCGGCCCGCAACCTTTTGTGGGCGTGGATTAAAAGAAAATTGTAAAAAATGATAAACTTGTATTTCTTTAGTGCAAAAAGCATAAGAGTGAATTTTTAAACATATATTTCGAGGGGAAATTTGTCCCCCCAATGACCACTGCCGACCTCCCCCCCCCCAAAAAAAAAAAAAGAAAACGACCCTGTATTTTTTTTTTGGATGTTGAAGGGTATAAAAGATTCGGCACAGCCGAATTTAACACTTTTACTTGTTTTTCTTCAGTTAATAATAATTGTATTTGCATAAGAAATTATTTGCAAATAAAATATTCAATAATTCTACAATAAGACTCAAAGAAAAACAGAAATCATCAATATTAACGTCAATTTTATTTGATGGATATTTAATAGGAAAGAAAAAGATAACAAATTACGAGAATTGTAGTCGTTGAATTGAAAAAAAAAAAATAAATATTGAAAATTTTTCGCAGAAGTTATTATTTTTTTAGGTTTAGAAATAATTCCGAAAAGTTTCTATTCTTTATCAATTTTTGTTTTAGGTATTTCAGATTTTCGGAAAATTTTGTAAATGATTTCTTAGGGTTGATTATAGAATTCTAACGTAACGTAAGTATTACTTTTTCGTGTAGAAAATGACATTGTTGGGGTGATCTTAATCTAAACAGCATCATAATATTATTGGGCTATGATGGTAGCCAATAGGCTAGTTATTTTTGTCTTCACTAGTTATTTTTGTCTCACGCCCTTGTTAAAATAATTAGTGTTTCATTCAATAAGTAACTACTTATTAACATCTGCTTCGGATTACAAAACCCATTACTAGTAATGCCAATTTTTGCTGGGTGGCTACTAGGGTGGCTCGTTTTTGGGCTTTTCTCTCGGATCAAATTCTAATACCGGCCAAAAGTGTCGGTCCCCTAAGGGTAACTCACATGCAAAATATCACTCCGATCGGAGCATATCTTCTGTCTCCACTTTGAGCCTCAAAATTAGGGTTTTCGCAAAAAAGGACTTTAAAAAAAAAATAAAAAAAATTTAAGGTTTTTTATTAAAATAATTAAAAAATTATTTTTGTATAATATTTGATTGCAAATACTTAAATATGAAATTTAAAGATTTTACTGTATCATTAACCCGTTCAAACTTGATACCCAAAAAATGGCGTGATTTTGGGGGCGTTCTCAAAACACCTTTTTTCAAAATTTAAAAATTTTATTTAAAAAAAATTTTAAATATACCATTTTTTCTTTCTGAATTCATTAAGAACACCTTGGAGAAGAAAAATGTGAAATATGGCGACAGAATGTCACGACACCAAAACACCGTTAATTTGCACAAAAATGAAGTTTATAAGATTTTATTAATCCAAATTATTGATAAAACCAACATTTCCTTGAAATCCGCTAACATCCCCCCGCGATTCCCGAAAAGTGGCTCGACGGATATCCGCCATATTTCACATTTTTCTTTTCCAAGGTGTTCTTAATGAATTCAGAAAGAAAAAATGGTATATTTAAATTTTTTTTTTTAATAAAATTTTCAAATTTTGAAAAAAGGTGTTTTAAGAAGGCCCCCAAAATCATGCCATTTTTTTGGTATCAAGTTTGAACGGGTTAATGATACCGTAAAATCTTTAAATTTCATAATTAAGTATTTACGATCAAATATTATACAAAAATATTTTTTTTAATTATTTTATAAAAAAACTTAAATTTTTATTTTTTTTTTTTTTTTTTAAAGTCCTTTTTTGCAAAAACCCCAATTTTGAGGCTCAAAGTGGAGACAGAAGATAAACTCCGATCGGAGTGATATTTTGCGTGAGTTACCCTTAGGGGACCGACACTTTTGACGGGTATTAGAATTTGATCAGAGAGAAAAGCCCAAAAACGAGCCACCCTAGTAGCCACCCAGCAAAAATTGGCATTACTAGTAATGGGTTTTGTAATCCGAAGCAGATGTTAATAAGTAGTTACTTATTGAATGAAACACTAATTATTTTAACAAGGGCGTGAGACAAAAATAACTAGTGAAGAGTATGGAGATAAATAAGTAGTTACTGCCTCGGATTACAAATAAGGAGTAAAAACCCATTACCAATAAGAAGTAAAATAATTAGTTAATTAAAACTTTTAAAATTTAACTTGTTTTTACTAAAACTTAAAAATTGCTTAATTTTTATTAAGTTTTTAAGTACTTTTTAAGTTAATTGAATTGTAAAGGTTAAACACTGCAAGTGCAAGAAGATATTATTACTTAGAGGTGCTTTTATAACATATTACTGAGAAGTAGTTACTTTTGGCCTTAAAATAATGTTAATGGTAATGGGTACTCATTATAAATAATGTACTTGGTAATAATTACTTTTCACTACTCATTACCACGTTTTTGCTGGGCAATTATGCTGCAAGATAAACTAAATGAGGTTTTAATGAAAAAACTAAAGCATACGTTATGGCGCACACATAAAAAAGTAAAAAAGTTAAATTATATTTGGCCGGATCCACGAATACCCCCATACTGTGGGGGTATGTGGTGCTCATAGCCCCCTTGTAAGTGTCATAGTAAGTTTTCTAGCATAAAACAAGTGAGAGTGTTAAATTCGGCAGTGCCGAATCTTTTATACCCTCCAAAATGTAAAAAAAAATTGTAAGGGGCGTTTTTTTTTTTGGGGTGGGGGGTGATAGGGGTAAGTGGAGAGCACCTTCTTATCGCGATAAATATACAAAATGTTTCATTTATTTAACAAAAATACCAAAAAACATGTAAAATCAGTGTATTGTTTCAGATGTTGGTTCAGTTCTTTAAGGAGGAACTTTTTTCCCCTGGCTCGATTTTGCCCATTCACAAACTTAAACTGCCTATGAACATGAGACATATTTGTGCCAAACTTCAGCAGTCTAGCTGTTTTATTTTGGACTGCATTGTGTTATCTGAAGACAGACGGACGGACGGGCGGACGGACATTCACAAAATGTCGGAGGGTATACAAATTATCAAGTTTGTTTAATTTTATTGAAATTGATTAAAACTAGTTATTTACTCGATCTTTTATCTGTGCAATGAAAAATAGTTTATTGTAGTTCGAGGCCATTTTCATGTTCCCCATTATGAAATATCATAACAAGTACTTATATTTCGGTTTTGGGATATCTCATAATATAATCATAGTTTTTGCTTGCAAAAAATTTCGTTATTTTCAGGAATGAATTGACGCTTGTTTCGGTGATTTTTCAATTTCTGGATCATCAGAAGTCTTTAGAAAATTAGGTAATATTCTTAATTACTTAGTATAAGATAGAGTGGTTAAAAAAATGCCCGCGAATTTTGTACTCTTGCCCAAAACATTAAATCATTATAATAATGTTTTTATGAATATTGGGGTGTACTTGCCAAAGACAATCTAGCTATATACATCCGTCCATCTGTCTCTGGAAAGCAAGATGCAGTCCAAACCAAAAGATCTGTAAATTTGGTAAATGCATTACTTAAGTGCAAAAAAGTTTTTTTGCATTCTGTAGAGTATAAAAGATTCGGCACCGAAGACCTTAAGACTCTTACTTGTTTTTGTACATTTGTTATGTCAAAAGTTAAGACTTGGTGAAAAAGGGGTATTGGTAAAAAAAAATTAAAAAAATAAATTTTTTTTTCACGAAAAACAAAATTATAATAAAAAACAATCTGATGAAAGAAAATTTTTGGTGAAAAAAATATTTTTTTGATGAAAAAAAAGGTTTTTGATAAAGAATAAAAATTTTTTATATAAAAACAATTTTGATAAAAAAAACTTTGATGGAAAAAAAAAATTATAAAAAAAAATATTTATAAAAAAAATGTTGATGAACAAAAAATCTAAAAAATAAATTTGATAAAAAAAACTAATTTTAGCGAAAAAAGTTTCTGATAAAAAAAAAAATTATGAAGAAACAAAAAAAAATGTTGTTGAAAAATAATTACGTTACTTTTTATTCACTAGCTGGTGAAAAACGATTTTATTCACCAGCAGGTGAATTTTTATCCAAGTTACAAATCGGAGTTACAAACCTTTTCGGTTTTAAGTCAATGAAAAAGTCGGTAGCTTATATAGTCAAATTGAGGTGGCGTAATGTTATTATTTAGGCTGGTGTCTAATTTTAAAAAAAGACCTATTAAAAAAAAAATAAAATAAGAATTATTGTTTTCGTTCTCTTAAAACCAAAAATTTTAGTAACATGGGTTTGTAACTTGGATAATAATTCACCTCGTGGTGAATTAAAAAATATTCAATAGCTGGTGAATAAAAAAAAAATAATAATTTTTCTTTAATATTTTTTTTTAATCAATGTTTTTTTTCATCAATATTTTTTTTTTATAAATTTTTGTTTTCAACAATATTTTTTTTTCACCAATATCTTGTTTCATATTTTTTTTTTGCATCAATATTTTTTTTCATTAATTTAATTAAATTTTTTTTGTCAACAATATTTTTTTTATCAATATTTTCTTTCTTCAATATTTTTTTTTCATCAATATTTTTTTCATCAATATTTTTTATTTTATAAATATTTTTTTCATCAATATTTTTTTATCAATATTTTGTCCTTTTCCATCATAATAGACTCTAAGTTCTTTTTTTGACTTGAAAATCGAAAAATTCCTAACGAAAAATTCCTTAACTGCCTTGTGACTAAAGATTAGTAAACCGCAAACAATTTTTTCCTTGCATACTTATTATCGTTTTAATTTTAATTTCATATTTCACTGCTTAAATATACTTTCCATTTCCATAATCGTTTTTATACCCTCCACTTAGTGATAGAGGGTATATATAAGTTTGTCATTCCGTTTGTAACTCATCGAAATATCGGTCTGAGACCCCATAAAGTATATATATTTATGATGCCCGATCGATTCTAAGACATTCTAGCGATGTCCGTCTTTCCGTCTGCCCGCCTGTCTGTCTGTGGAAAATGCTACCACGGACAAAATATTGCTCAGAGATGACTGAAACTTAATATATTTATTGGAAGTTCTCCCGAAAAGTTTGGTATTGCATTTGAGCGAAAAATGCTTTAATTCGGTTTCTGGTTGACATATGTGAACATAATTGAACACCAAATGGTATCTAAACAAGTACGAATATATTTTATGACAAAAAAAAAATCGCGGATTTTTTTTATCAAAAATTTTTTTCGCGGAAATTTTTTTTCAATTTTTTTTTTTTTTTTAAAAGTAATTTCCTTTTAAATAAAGTTTATTGCAATAATCTTTTTGAAATTGTGGAGGGTGTCACTACATTCGGCAAGGCCAAATTTAACCTTTTTACTTGTTTTTTTCTATATTCATCTCTAAAGAATACAACCGAATTATTTCATTCTTCAATCACATACTTGTTAACAACATTTGATATTTTCTTTTACGCCTTAAAAAAAATTTTCAAAATAATACGGTAATATTCAAATAACAAAAAATATACAATAATAATGATAATGCTTACAACAACAGCTTCATCATTTTACAAACAATTTTTTTCCATCATTGAAAATAAAACACCTATAACTCAATTAACACGACACACCCCTCTGTAAGCAAGTTTAGGTTCTGTAAAAATGGAGACAAAATCGGGTAATGGCATTTCATTCCTCTTTATTTAGAACTTTTAAAATTGTTAACACGAAAATCCTAGCTGATCCTGTTTTCGAGTTATTGTTAAACTGCAACTGTTTGACTACTAAAATCTCCTAATGAAATATCCAACGTGTTCTTAAATATTTTGCTCAACTGATTCCAAATCCGCCATCCAAATTTTTCTAGCAAGTACCGTTTTTGAGATATTCGCTGTTAAAAAGTCAAAAACCAATAACTTAGCACTTTTGGTGGTCTTCTGCTATATTTTTTTTCTTGCTTCCAAAAATTAAGACTTGATTTCATATAAATTGGACTACCTGCTTCCAAAGCCTCAATCAATTCGCATGAAAAAAATTTCAAAGGCGAATATCTTGAAAACGGAACATGCTAGAAAAATTTGGATTCAGTTTTGGAATCAGGAGGTCTATTTTATGTGAAATCAAGTCATACATTTTGAAAGAATTATTGGTGTTTTGACTTTTTAATAGCGAATATTTTAAAAAAATAGACGTGGTAGAAAAATTTGGATGGCAGATTTGGAAACAGGACAGCAAAATCTACAAGAATCAGATGGATATTTTATTGTGAGATTTTTGTTGTCGAACAGTGTAGTTCTTTAGCGATAACTCGAAAACAGGTTCAGTTAGGATTTTCGAGTTAACGATATTTAAAGTTCTTAATGAAGAGGAATGAAATGGGGTTACCCGATTTTGTGACAACTTTAACAAAACCTAAACTTACTTGAAAAGGGGTGCGGCGGAATAATCTAGGTTTATGATTGAGCAAGAAACTTTTTACAAGAATTGTCTAATGAATGGGAAAAACTGACTGTTTCGGTTTTGCCTTATTTAAAGCATCTAAATAAGTTTAATCAGTTTTCTGAATAACACTGTGCTAAAAAAAACACAAAATCGAATATACTTTTAAAATGAGGCAGTTAAGGTTGTAGGTCTCGTCGAAAAGATCACAAAAATGCCCAACAAACTTGCCAGACACCCTCAAATTTTAAAGTTATTGTGATAAAACTTTTTTTGGGGACTTTTCTCACTAAACCACGTCTAACTTAAACATTTTTCAACCGATTTTAAATTTTTCAACTGTTTTGGATAGAAGAAAGATAGGGCTTTTCATGTGTGTGAATTGTTCTATACATATAAGAAAGATATGTATTGATTTTTTCCACAATATCTAATTTTTTGTTATTTTTTGAAAATTTTTTGAGTTTATCGATTTTTTTCTGCTATAGTTTGTTCAACAATATTTATATTAACAAACGTATTCCTAAAGAAAATTTAATTGTAAATACGATGAGTTTTATGCCAAAAACATCGGATAACAATTGACAGAGTTGTGATAATTTTTCTTAAAAAGAAAATTAAGATTTTGTATGAAATTGCCGTGCAGATAACCCAGGCAAAAAAAAAAATAAAAGAATAAACGAACATACTGAGAGGTCGCGTATCATTATTTTAAAGGTTTTTGACCTCCTGAATTCGAATTTGACCTTGAAATTGCGCTATCTTATTAAGTTTGTGATATACAAATTTATGTTAAATATCTCAAAAACCTGACGAGATAGGCCAGATTCAAATTCAGCGCACCAAAAACCTTTAAAAATATTTTATGTGACCATTTATGATAAATTTATTTTTTTTTGCCTAGGTTATCTGAACGTCGCACATTGGGTTCAAATGGTACCAAAGTGGCGATTAATTGAAATTTATAAATTAAGTTTTTGTTATAAAATTGGTATGTGGTAAAAGTAGATAAAATTCTGCAACACAAGTCATCAAAATCAATCAACTAAGTTGTTTACTTTTTTTTCGGTGAGCTGTCAAAAAAAGCAAATTATTGCAGTCTTTGAAAAAAGTAAGAAAATTTAAATTTTTTACAATTCAAGCGATTATTAGTAGTATTAAGTCTTTTAAAAGAAAATCTTTTATAATGGAACCTTAAACACCAGGTATTAAAATAAATTATAAAAATTTTATTGTTTATAAAAATTGTGTCTTAACATTTTTAATAATTTTTTAAAAAGGGTCCAAAATTGAGATATTTTCCCCATTTAATGGGCCACACATATTAAGTTAGTAATAGTTGGGTTTAGTTTTGTGGATTTTAAAAAAGTATAGGATATCAGCTTTTATTTAAAAGAAAAAAAAAAGTACAGACAATGCCCGGCCCTTTTTTTTATTCCAATTTTTGTGTAAAAAGTCTGGGTATCATTTATTAAACAAGACTAATATATGTGTGTTTATACCCTTCAACTACAGTATGGGCTTACACCCACTTTGTCATTCCGTATGTAACGTATCGAAATATGGGTCTAGGACCCCATAAAGTGTATATTATTCATCACTGATCGATTCTAAGACATTCTGTGACAAACCGTGTGTCCGTCCGTCCGTCTGTTGTTGACCACACCATAAAAAATATGTATAATGGTCATAGGCTGGTTAAGTTCTTTAACGAGCAAAATCGGACCAGGGGGAAAAAGTGCCCCCTTGAAGAACTAAAACTACCCCAGAAAAATATTTTTTTTACAAGTTTTATTTGTATATTTGTTCAATAAATGAAGCATTTTAATGCCATATGAAGTTCATCGACCTTAATTTGAACTAAGGGGGATCAGGAAAGCCAATTTTTTCGGTCCGCCCCTTTTTATGGGCGTGTATAGAAAAAATAATTTAAATAATGATAAATTTTTATTAATTAGATGCAAAAACTGACATCTATTTTTTTGGCAACGTTTATCGCGAGGGAAAGGTGTCCCCCATAGTCTACCGGTAAACCCTCCCCCCCCTACGCCAAAAAAACGTCCCCTCCATTTGTTTTTTGTAGCTTTATTGCATGATCAAGGGTTTCGTGTTCTTTTCCAAAAACAACTAAAAAAAGATTAAAAAAATGTTTTTTAATTTTTTTTCTCAAAATGCTGCTTTTTTATGTATTTTCGATAATTCGTTAATAAAAAACTATAATATTCCCTTAAATCACTTTTTTCAGATTAATTTGTAAATTTATGAGATTTTGTGAAATACAAAAATTGGATTTTAAATAAAATTTATAATAATATAAATACATATTATGCGTTCTTTCTTTAATTACTTTGATAGCACATTATGTACACTTTAATTTCCATTTTTTTTCATTAATTTATCGCTTTTCATTCCAAAGTTACAGAAAAAATTATGAACTATATAAGCCTTTTTTCCGAAAAACAAAAAAACGCCTAACAGGTTAAGAAAAAAATTTTTTTACAATTTTTTTTTTGCAAAATGTTTATTTTTACGTGTTTATATTCGGTCATTAATAAAAAAAATATAATATTCTAAAACTACTGCTTCTCTGAATTAATCGCCATTTTGGGTATCATCGAACCCACTGTGCGTCCATTTCCTGCAAAATCTTAATTTTTATTTTTAGAAAAATTATTACAACTCTGTCAATTATTATCCGATTTTTTCAGGATAAAGCTTATCGTATTTAGAATTTAATTATCTTTAAAAAACGCTCATAAATATAAAGGTTGTTAAACGAATTATAGCAGAAAAAAATCGATAAACTCGAAAAATTTTCAAAAAATAAAAAAAAAAATTGATTTTATAGAAAAAATCAATAGATATCTTTCTTTACGTATTGAACAATTCACAAGCATGGAAAGCCCTATCCTATTTCTATGCAAAAGAGTTTAAAAATTTAAAATCGGTTAAAAAATTTTCTGAATTACACAAGGTTTATTGAGAAAAGTCCCAAAAAAAGGTTTTTCGAGAATAACTCTAAAATTTTAGGGAGTATGGCAAGTTTAATGAGCATTTTTGTGAACTACTCGACAAGACCAACAACCTATACCATGTCACATCAGAAGTATTTTTTCACTGTAGCACAGTGTTATTATTAAAAAAAAAAATTACCATAAAATTTTTTTTTTTTATCAAAATTTTTTTTTTATCAAAACTTTTTTTTTGTCATAAAATTCTAGAATATAAAAAAAGTTAAAATAATTTTTAGACCGTAAATCGAGTAATAGATATACTTGAATGTCATATGAGAAAAAGCATTTGTCAAAAAATAAAAAAAATTTCGTAAAACAGACAGGCCAAAGATGTATTTTATTATGATTTTAGTATGCTTTTGACATTTTTCTTTATGTTGTTATCGTCGTATGTCGTTTTAATATTTTTTTCATACATTTTAAATAATCTCATACCATTGTACTCAAATTTATCTTTTTAAATTTTATTTAAATTGTGTTATGTAGATTTGGCTGGTTTGACTCCTTACACTATTCAGCAACATTTTCTGATTTTTTCCGATTTTTCAAAACTTCAAAGTTTTTTGTCGAGTTTGCCATGCAAACAAAACGTGCAAAACAATTATTAAGACCGAAGTAATTCAGTTACTCAGCCGTTGTCGCCAAGAGCTTTAGGCTCTCATCAAGAACAATCTTTTTTTTTTTTTTTCACTTAACCAACACTCAGGGGATGTCCCCTATAAATGCAGTGCATTGTGTTGATAATTAGGAAAATAGGTTATGGGAGGGAGGATAGAGGGAGTAGTGTTTGTGGATATTTGATTTGAACCTTTCCAAATTGTAGTTGACAGGGAAGACCTCTACAGGAAGTATATTCCACATACGGATAGTTCGGCTTATAAATGAATTTTCTCTGTAATGCGTTGTGCGGTGCACTGAGCAATCGACAACAAATGGATGAGCCCTACTAGACAAGCGAGTATTCCGAACAAAAACCCGTGCTCGGGGGATAAGTTCGCTTATCTCAGCAGAACACTTACCATGATAATATCGATAGAACAGTGTTACACAACCCACATTCCGACGATGCTCCAAAGAGTCAATAGAGTTGGATACCCTACTGTCATTGATTAGCTTCGACGCCCTCCTTTGAACACGGTCCAGAAGCTTCAAAATAGACTCTGAAGCCCCTGCCCATATATGGAAGTTGTATTCCATCTTCGGCCGGATATAGGTGGTATAAATATTAAGGAGATCAGTAGGAGTGAAGTAGTTCTTGCACCGTTTTAAGAAACCAAGACACTTGAATGCTTCTTTCGACACTTGAAAAACATGTTTATTCCAACGGACATCACACTGGATTTTCATGCCCAGAACATCAAGAGAATCTGATTCCTCAATATCGATACCACCCATAGATACAGACGACAATGTTGATTCCACAATACGTCTATGGGTCAACATACAACATTGGGTCTTGCGTGCATTAAAATCGACCCTATTCGCAAGACCCCATTCAGAGATTGTCAACAGGTCCTGATTGAGAGTGTCATTCATAATCTGCCGCACGCGCCCAACCTCTACAAGGCTTGGCCTATGATCGAAGGAAAATAAATGACAAATGTTGCTGTCGTCTGCAAAAGAGTAGATAGGGTTGAAAGTTTGACTAAGAAGGTCATAATTAAAGATAAGAAAAAGAGTAGGAGAAAGAACAAAACCTTGTGGTACTCAAGAGTTGAGTTGAAACCTATTCGATGACACCCCATCAACAACAACACGTATACTTCGGTCCCGGAGAAAACTCAATATAAATCGAGAGAAATCACGGCCTACACCAAAGGCAATGAGTTAAGATATAAGTGCGTCGTGCCACACACGATCGAAAGCCTTGGAAATATCCAAAGCAACCACCTTACTTTCACCAAATTGGTGGATAGAACGACTCCAACGTTCCGAAAGAAACGCCATCAAGTCCCCCGTAGAGCGACGTTTACGGAAGCCATACTGTCGGTCACTGAAAAGTGAGTTTGACTCTAAATAATCAACAAGATGGTGATTTACCATGTTCTCCATCACCTTCGAGAGCGTAGAACAAATAGATTCATTTCATAACCTGCACTATGTCGAACTCGATTTAATTGCTGAGTAAACTTGATGAAACATATGTGAGAACATAAATCGTTATACTAATGGAGATGAAGTCAGAAGAGAATTTTAATTAATATGTTAATCAGCCCAATAACCCGAAAAGTCATAAGCAGGTTATGCTCCTTAATGGGTAAAATTGTTAAACAGGTAGAAAAATTTTCGCTTTGAAGAACTAAATCAACCTCACAAATCGCAGATTATAGAATTAAACAAAGTTTAAATGGTCAAAAGCTTTTTTTCGCATAAATATTTTTTTAATTTCATGGATTGTTACTTAGAATTTTAAAGATTTTTTTGTTGCCATCAAGTTTTTAGAAAATTTATTTTTAATACAGCAGAGTCTGAAATATTCGTCCTTGAAATCCTTAACACTCTCACTTTTTTATATTATTTCTTTTGGATTTGTTGAAGTAGGTGTTATGATGTTATATCTTTTTTTTTTGAAAATAAATTTTAAATTTATATGTTAATACATAAATACATATATTTACACGCATACATGTATAGCAGACATTATACATATATAAATTAGGGTTGCCCTTAATTTGAATCATCTAAACATTAACATCAATTTCGTTGAATCGACTCAGTTTTGGTAGTGGGCTTAAGTTCTTGATCATTTCCATTTTAAGAATTTACGTTTATTAAGTGAATATGGCAAACCTATCAGAGTAGTTTTTTAAATAACACAGTGATACAAAATCTAACTTTTTGAATCAGAGTGGGATGAAACCAAAAGCAAATTAAAGTTGACATTTTACATAACAAAACTTTTTTTTTTAGTTCAGTGCTAGATTTTTTTACTCGCATTTGAAGTTGGTAATTTTAAAGCATTTAAAGTTTTTGTATACTAAATATTTCCGTCTTCAGGGGCCCCTGGTGGTGCCCTTATTGGACATATAGGATCCAGCGTCCAAACTAACGTTTGCTGTAACCGTTTATGAATTTCGCTTCAAGCGGTCCCGTACCTACTTACTGAATAACCAAATTATTAAAAATGTGCACCGTTTCATATATCGTTGGCTTAGTCGGCAAACCTGTCAAGTCCGTTTTTTTAAATTTTTCAGGAGAGACAAAAAACTGTCTAACTTTTTTTTGGGTTAACTTTTTTTAAATCTGTAAACGCAGTTTTTTTCTTAAGTTCATCTTGTTTAACCCCAAAAAATCATAGAAATCTAAAATAAAAGAAAGGAACACTTTTGGGCTCTTTTTGGACTTAGCACATTTGCTCTTTATAATTTTCTATTTTAAATGTGGACTTAGCACATTTTCTTTCCATTTTGTGGACTTAACAGATTTTCTTGTATTTTTTTTTTATTTTTATTGATTTTTTTTGTGTTTTTTATAATAAAAAATACAACTACTACATACTTTTTCATTGTTGTAGACAAAAAAAAAAAGAAATTATTTATAACCTAAATCGTAGGGTGGGTCGATGATATGGATATTTGCGAATCTCGTGAACTAATAGCAAAAAGTCGGTGAGCATTTTCGAGCTGATAACGGGAAAAATTATTTAAAAAAAAAATTGCAGGCTACTTTTAGTCCTCTACAAGCGGTTTAAGTTTTTGAAAAAAAAAATGTTTTTTTAAAAAAAATATTTTAAAAATTTTGTGTTGACAAAAGCTTTTAGCTGAACAACAGCTCCAGAAAATGATTTTTTTTCTTTTTTTTGTTTTTTTTTATTTAATTTATAAATATCCCTTTGAAGATGGTCAGCACATAGGGTTATACAGTCTCAACAAAAAGTCGACTTTTCGACTTTTTTCAATTTCTAAAAAGTCGATTTTTTGCCTTGTTGACTTTTTAAAAAGTCGACTTTTTTCGACTTTCTTCGATTTTTAATTTTTTTTTACTTTTTCCAGTTAGTTTTGACTTGTTGTAATCGTTTAGGTGCTATTTTTTTCGGTTGTATTTTATTTATCAATGTTGGATACCAAAGTAATGAAGGTTAAAAAAAGTGGAAGAAATCGAAAATTTGGAAAAGGTTGAAAAAATCGAAAGCGAAAGAGTCTACTTTCGATAGAACGCTATCACTGAGGTGTTTACAACAATCGAAACTATTGGTAAATACTACACTTAACACTTTATAACTCATGAATTTGGCATTGACATTTTTGCTTCACACACAAAATATATGGAAATACCAATAGCTTCAGTTGTTATTACACTCGGCTCTCAATTGAATTTTTTTTTTCAGAATTATTTTCATCTGGCAAAAGTAAAAAAAATCCATATTTTCTTTTCTTAATGCGCTTTATTTTACTAAATTTTACCAATTGAATTAAATTTTGAAAAAAAAAAATGTTTTTTATATAAAAAATCTAACTTTTCTGGCTTTGGAAATGCCATCATGTACCAAAATTTATCAGCAAAAATTTTTTTTGGAATTTTTGCCTTTATAAGTTATATTTTGCAAAAAAAAAAAAACAAAGAACAAGCATGTATTTCCATAAGAGCTTTTTTTGCGTCCTTTTAATAAAATAAACAAACCTCGAATTTAAATCGATTGAAGAAATTTGTTGATACAAAATGTGTGTTGTTTTCAGCTGGACTTAGCACGTGGCTTTCGATGTTTTTTTTTTTTTTTTTGGACTTGACACAATTTCTTACCACTGCATAACAAGAAGAAAAAACAACATAACGGCATTTTGTTTTTTGTAAATGATGTGTTTTGAGTTATACTAGCATACTACATCAAAAACTCAATTTGCATAAAAATTGGACTTGACAGGTTTGCCGACTAAGCCAACGATATATTTTTTAAGGCAATTACAAAATTAAGTATACGCTACAGTTTTCAAGAAATTATAATTATAATAAAAGTTCACCAACTTCAAATGCGTATAAACAAAAATCTAGCCATGAACTAAACAAATCCTTGAGGGTTTCATTATGGAAAATACTTTTGGTTTCATCCCACTCCATTTTTGGTTCTTACACTGTGTAATAAGGTCTACCCTAATAAACATCTATTATAATATTCATTTTTATGTTAGCATATATTCGTATTTATAAAGATGTGTTATTGTCTGTGTTGTTTTTTTTTTTGTTTTTATTCATATTTGAGAGTATGCGTAAGTGAGGGAAATGTGAGTGTATATGTGTTGGCGTATGTGCAAATGTATGTATTGTGTTAAAAAAACAAAATATGTTTTATTTTTTATGTAAATTTTATATCAGCATAACAATATGTTTGTTTATACAATTTTATATACATACATACATATATTAAAAAGTACACATGCACATATCAGGCATTTATTTCCAATTGTTTGGCTGTGAAAAAATATGATTTTCTATACAAGTAATGTGCTAAAGTCAAAAAGCATCTCTTTTTTATTTATTAAAATTGGCGATCAGAACCCGGGAAAAAAGGATCGCCCTGCGTTATTTAAAACTAATTAAAATCCAAAAATATTAGAAAAATAATTACTTTACAATGGATTTCACATTAACACCATGTTTTTCTGTGGTGCGTCAGTTGAAAACAATGCCTCATATTTTCATATTTTTTTCATATGTATAGAAAAGGTAGAAGGAGTTTATTTGTATTGTTTGTTATACTCACATCTGATCGTAATGAAAATATATCTATATATATTTTTTGGTTGCAAAAATAATACATATTTAAATTAAACAATTTCCTATACACTCAAAGGTATGATTGCATAAAAAAAGGCGAAAGTGTAAAGGTAATATGTACATTTAAAGGCAAACCCGAAAATTATTATAAAAAAAATATTAAAGACAAATAATTTTTTAGTAGTTTTAAAAACACCGAAACTTAATAAAATTTTTAAACTCATTAAAACAACTGATGAGCACGTTCAAGAGGTGGCCCAACACACCACTCTTTAAGCAAATTTAGGTTGTGATAAAATGGTGACAAAATCGGGTAATTGCATTTCACTCATCTTCATGTTGAACTTCAAAAATCGTTAAAAAGAAAATCCTAGCTGATCCCGTTTTCGAGTTATTGCTAAATAATTACACTGTTCGACAACAAAAATCTCCCAGCGATATGTCCAACTGATTCCTATAGATTTTAACCTCAATATGGGCGAATACTAACTTTGTAATTCAGTGTGTTACGCACCGAAACATCTGTCAAGGATTACTCTTAATATATATGGGGTATTCAGTGCCAAATCGGACACTTTGAAAAATTTTTATTTTAAATTTTTTAAAACCCATTAAAAACTCCTTCCAAGTAAATTTGGAGATCTTTTCATAATCCGTTCAAAAGATATCGAATTTTTCAAAAAAAAAAAACTATCGTTTTCCGTATTTTTATCTTAACTTCTTCAAAAATGGTCGAAATTTAATTTTTTTTTTTTTAATTTTAGTTTTTTTATTTAAAATTTCTTAAAGTGTTCTAATCACTCTTTGCTTTTTGTTTTCAATATTTTATTAAAATTTGTTATTTGATTTTTTTTAAACATGATAATGTTTTAAGGCTGGTGTCTAATTTTAAAAAAAGTTGCAGGACGCCACCTCAGTTCGACTATATAAGCTAACAATTAACGAAAAAGAAACCAAGAATTACTATTTTCATTTTCTTAAAATCAAAAATTTTAAAAACTTAGGTTTGTAACTTGGATAATAATTCACCTCGTGATGAATAAAACCTTTTTTCACCTGCTGGTGAATAACAAGTAACATAATTATTTTTCAACAAAAAAAATTTTTTTTTTCATCAAATTTTTTTTTCATCAATTTTTTTTTTCGTTAACATTTTTTTTCTTAATTTTTTTTGCATCAAAATTTTTTTTCCATAAATTTTTTCATCAAATTTTTTTTCCATAATTTTTTTTTTATTAATTTTTTTTTTTTCATCAATTTTTTTTCACCAAATTTTTTTTTTTTTCATAAAATTTTTTTTCATCAATTTTTTTTTTTTTTATCATTTTTTTTTTTTCATCAAATTTTTTTTTCATCAAAAATTTTTTTTTTCATAAATATTTTTTTTATCATATTTTTTTTCATCAATTTTTATTTTTCCATATATTTTTTTTTTATCAATTTTTTTTCATCAAACTTTTTTGTTTATCAAATTTTTTTTTTTCTCATCAAACTTTTTTCATTTTTTTTTTTCAATTTTTTTTTCATCAATTTTTTTTACCAAGTTTTTTTTTTTTCATAAATTTTTTTTAGATCAAAAAATTTTTTTTTTTTATCTGAATTTTTTTTCACCAAAAATTTTGGGTTCATTAAATTTTTTTCATCATCAATTATTTTTTTACATCAAAAAATTTTTCTTTTCATAAAAAAAAATTATCAAAAACTTTTTTTCATCAAAATTTGTTTTCACCAAAAATTTTGGGTTCATTAAATTTTTTTTAACATAATTTTGTTTTTCGTGAAACAAAAAATCATTTTTTTTTTTACCAAAACTACTTTTTTACCAAGTCTAAGCTTTTCGCATAAAAAATTTTCCATTTGTTTATCAAATGTACATAAAACAAGTGAGAGTGTTATATTCTTTGGTGCCGAATCTTTTATACTCTCCAAAATGTAAAAACACTTTTTTGCACTTATTTTTGCACTCACTTACGAAATTTTCAGCTCTTTTTGTTTTTTTATGGGATCCTCGACTGATATTTCAATTCGTTTTGCATGGAATAGCAAAGTAATATGACATTATTTTTTCTAAAAAAACTTTGATTTGGCAAGTACACCCAAATCTTCCGCAAAACATTATTATGATTAATTTTTTGGGCAAGAGTACAAAATTCGCAGGCATTTTTCATGTTTCGTGGTAAACTTAAAATATTCTTAAATTTTGAGTATATCTTGCTTAGATCTTGGGATTATGATAATTAATATATTCAGCGGTTTTTGATAAGAAGTGATAAGTAAAATACGGAAAAAGCGTGTTTTTTTAATGCGATATTTTTTTGAACGGATTATTAAAAAAGTTCTCAAAATTTTAAGGGTACTAAAAAATTGGAAAAATTAAAAAATTTTCCAAGCGGAAGATTTGGCATGGAATACCCCATATATACTATGGGGTATTCCATGCCATAGACCCATCTTTCGATGCGTAACACACGCAAGGACAAAATGAGTATACCCCCATGACGTGGTTGGAGGTTAAAAAAATGGTGGTTCAGAGTAGGATTTTGGCAATTTTTCATGAAAGAGTCGATATTTTATTGCAAAAAATATATCGACTCTATATAAAAAAAATATATTTTTGGAAAACTACATTCAACGCCCTATTAAATTATACAAAGAACTCAAGTTTTCCAAAATTTAAAAATTTACGATAATTTAAAAAAAAAAAAATTCTCATCCAAATTTCGACTTTAAGCGCTCAAAACACCGCGATCTGACATATTTGGTCAAAACAGTATGAGATAAAAATCTTTGCATTTTGATTTTACAAAAAAATTTATCTATAAAGGGTTTTTAGCCCATTTTTGAGGTCAAAAGTTCCAACCGCTTGGTCTGTTTGCAACCTAGAAGTCCAATTTCTGGATAG
Organism: Pegoplata infirma; assembly: GCA_963921195.1. Taxonomy (NCBI): domain Eukaryota; kingdom Metazoa; phylum Arthropoda; class Insecta; order Diptera; family Anthomyiidae; genus Pegoplata; species Pegoplata infirma. The sequence continues at coordinate 11,653,297 of OY992536.1, forward strand.
ATATTATTTTTTACTCTCAACTCAACTGAAAATGAGTGGGGAGCGATAAAAAAACAATTATGCACATACGGGTGCTCTAATGAACATTGATATTCGCGGTGTAAGAACATTGAAATCCCCGGAGAGTTTCAGATATTGTACAATTTCTGCATTTTTATCGTACTCTAAACTTCATTACGTTGCGACGAAAGCTACGAATCGTTCAGTTTTCATATACGAAAAGACTCGTTGGACAAAGTTCAACGAATTTTACCGGCATTTCAAATAAAAACTTGGATTCCTCGACGTCGACGTTGACGTCACAGTGAATGCTTGAAATGAAGTCATTCATTCTATCGATCGCATTTCAGCTAAACCCAGGGATAAATGTTGGTTTAACCAGACTTGCAGTCAGCTCCAAGAAGAAAGGGTTCAAAAACTGGCGTAATAACTAAAACGTTTACACTGATCTGCTACGCAAATAGACGAAATCTGAGTGTGCAGGAGTACTTAGAAGTAAAAAAGCTTCTTTACACAAAAAAAAATTTCCAATGAACGACTTTCAAAGTATTTATGAACAAATTCATACAATTTATTAACTTTTTCATAATATTTATAAACTTTTTCATAATATTTATGAATAAATCATAATATGTGAAATTTAAGAACTATTTTATATTTTTCATAAATAATATGAAAAAATTTATAAATATTAGGAAAAAGTTAATAAATTGTATGAATTTGTTCATAAACACTATGAATATCGTTCATTAGAATTTTTTTTTTTTTTTGTGTGTTTACAAGCAACGACTTCGTGCTGAGGTTCTTTCGGCTCCTCGGGAAAGTAAACTACACTTTTAATTGCGTCCATTTTATTTCGTGGATATCCTTTGAACCAATTGTTTAAACATAAGTATGGGTAGAAAAATTTTTTATCAGTCTTCGATAATATCGTTTTGATAAATTAATAATGAAATGTAAATATTTATAAATTGAAAAAATACAAAAATAAAACAGCAAATAAATGTTCATCTTTTTTTTTGCAACATTCATGCAAACATAACGATTTTATATTTTTTTTGTTTATCTTATTATCCAATCGAGAGATCACAATTATTGCATAAAAATCCTTAGGGATTCTAAATATTTTTAGATTTTTTTTGTTTGATTTTTTTCATTATTTCAACAAATTCATACATATTGTTACATATACACACACATAGCTGTCACCTACAATAGCAAAAAAAAAAAAAAAAAAACAAAATGCTCCCAAAATTTATATTTCCCTCATTCTAAAAAAGAAAATATGAACCTAAAACCGAGAAGAATAGCTAAAAAAAAATAAAAAATAAAATGTAGACAAGGCATTAAAAAGACATAGTGCTGACACTTTACAATTACCTTAACATGTAGTTTATGTATGTATGAGTTTTTTTTTTTATTTTATACATAAATTTTTTTGAAGTATGTTTGTCATGGTTATGAATCTGTGTGTGTGTGTATTTTGTGAATGTCTGTGTTTTGTGTTTTTTTACGAGTATGTTTGTGTGTATGAAAATGTGTCATCCTTTTTTAAATATTATGTTAGTGTATGAGTGAGTATACATAAGTATATGTTATATACATTTATTTTCTTTTTTGGTGGTTTTGTTGGTTCGTTGTAAAACACCTAAAGTAGCTAAAAAGCACAAGCAGTTAAAGTGATGTATATCAGAGTTAATGCCATGGCATAATTTTAGTCATAAACATACCGACAACTAGGCAACCCAGTAATATTTTTTTGAGTTTAAAAGGATCGACTTTGATCGACTTTTTGAAATATTTTTGAAACCCCACAAAATGATGACAGGAAGGAAAATTAAAAACGGTTTTGGGAATCGAATTTAAGATATTTAATAGATCTTCGTCGGTTGGTCTGTCTGTGGAAACCACACACTGTAGTCCTAAACAAAAGAGCTAGACTACTGAAATTTGGCACGGATTTGTATGTCTTGTGTTCATAGACTATGTAAAGTTAATAAATAGTCGAAATCGGACCAGGACGAAAATGCTTCCCTTGAAGTACTAAACCAACCTCTGAAAAATACCAACTAAACCCCGATTACTTAAAATATTACTCTTTTTGTCCGTTCTTTTTGGAGAGTTAATATCAAATATAATGAAACAGTATTACTTCATTGCAAACAAGTTTTTTCACACTTAATAGGATAAAAGGGTATTTTGCGTAATAATCTTGACAATGAAATCTGACAAATTCCGAAACACGTGTCGATTAAGTCTTGCAAAAATGACCAACATAAATAAGTTTAAAACAAAAAAAAATAATTTTCTTGAAAATTATGCTGTGAGAATATCATGGTAAAACCAAATAATGACCTCGAGCCAGAATAAACATCCTCAAAATATAATATTTTAAATGTCGAATAAAACAATTTTTATTTTTTACTAAAAATTAATCAGAATTATAATATAATAATAATAATAGTTTTGATCACATGATCAATTATTTTTATTTATTCTTTCAATTTATTTACTACTCATTTTTAATAAATTCCACCTAACCGAGAACTGGTAACAATGACCGTCGTCTCGTTGTAGCGAAAAAAACCAAGGGGGTAGGTGGGAATCGAACCCACGACCCCCACGTTGAAAAGCTAGCTCGCTACCAACTAGCCTACGGGGGCCCCCCCTCAGAATTATGAAAATAAAATGATAAAAAAATTATTGATGAAAGGTTAATAAAAAAAAAATTATAAAAAAGTTTTTGATAAACAAAAAAAAATTGACGAAAAGAAAGTTTCATGAAAAAATATTGAAGAATATAAAAATTGTTGATGAAAAAAATTTGATGAATAATAAAATTTATGAAAAAAATTGATGGGGAAAAAACTTGATGAAAAAACTTTTTGATGAAAAAAAAAATTAATGAAAAAAAATTTTTTTGATGAAAAAAATAAATTTGATGAAAAAAAAGATTTATTATAAATAAAAAAAAAAAATTATGAAAAAAAATTATGCAAAAAATAATTTTTATGAAAACAAAAATTTGATAAAAAAAATAAGTTTAATAAAAAACAAGTAGAAAAGTTAAATTCGACTTGGCCGAATCTATGAATACCCTCCACAATGCCCATTTTAAGTGATAATAAATTTTCTAACGTGAAAAAAATAACAGTTTTGATTAGAAATATTTTATTTTGTTTAAAAATTTTTTTTTTATTAATTTTTGAAAAAAAAAAAATAATTTGCTAATTTTTTTTTTGAGTGTAAATTTTTTTTTCGAGTGTATTTTTTTTTTTGTTTTGGTATAAAAATATTTTTGAGTGACAAAAATACGTTGTAAAATATTTTTGTGACTTACCAATGTTTTTAAAACGGGTTTAACGGGTTTAAACACGTGAATTTTAGGTGAAGCTAATCTGAAATTCACGGTTTTGCTAATAACTTTTGAACCACTGGGCCGCTTTGGCTGAAATTCAATGCGAACGAGGCCGGAGCACTATAACCTTCTGTTCGAAGGTTATAGTGCTTTTTATCTCAAAAATCCACGAAAAACCCTTGCCGAAATTCAGTCTTTTGCTCATAACTTTGAACCACTGGACCGATTTCGCTGAATTGCAATACCAACCTGACCAGGTAAATGCCCAACATATATGCCAAACTTCAGGAGCCTCCGTTAAGTCTTTCAAAAGTTAGCGTGTTTTCAACAGACAGACAGACAGAGAGACGGACAGACGGACGGACGGACGGACGGACATCGCTAGATCGTCTTAAAATCGATCGAGGATCATGAATATATATACTTTATGGGGTCCTAGACCAATATTTCGAGGTGTTACAAACGGAATGACAAACTTATATATACCCTCTATCACTAGAGTGGAGGGTATAAAAAGTATGAAAAAAAAAACTTGTTGATGAAAGTTAAATTAAAAAAATTAATGAAAAAAGTTGTTGATAAAAAAATATTGATGAAAAGAAAGTTTCGTGTTTTAAGAGTTTAAGTTGAAAAAATGCAGAAGAAAAATTGAATTTCTAAAAATTATAGACATTTCCGGTATTTCCCATACCGGTTTCAAACACCCCAGTTAGTGTTATCATCAGTAGGATTTTAAATGTCGGTTTGTCTTGTAAATGAAAATTGTTTTTATATATGAGGCATTCCACACCAAATGTCCAGCGAAAAAAACACGTGTACCGTAAACTTCTGAATAGCTTGTATGAATAGCCCTATTTGGAACTTACAAAATTTTTTGGTTTTTCAAATTTTCAAAAACTGGGCTTAGGAGGCGTGGTCAAATATTGGGAAAATGGTCAAATTTGTGGCGAGTTGCCTTGATTAAATATTTATTAAATTAAAACGGAATGCACCACAATCTTAAAAATTTACATTCTTATACAGTTTTGTATGGGCTATCGATTAATTTTTTTTTTTGGAAAATTTTCAGAACCCGTTCTGAAATTTTCCATTTCTTAAAACTGTCAATTTATCAAAAATCCGGCCACTTTTTTTTCTTTTTTTATATATTTTTTTTAAGTTTAGATGTTTGTCCATCCACACAAAAAAAAATCAGAAAATTTTTTTGTTTTTTTTTGAGAAAATCGCATTTGAATTTTAAATTTCATAACAATTTTGTTATTTGCTTGTATTTTCTTGTATTAACGTTGCGAATGAGTAATATTAATAATAATTATATATATCATATAATCAATTAATAATAATCATATAATCAATTAATAATAATCATACGCAACGTTAATACAAGAAAATACAAGCAAATTACAAAATTGTTATGAAATTTAAAATTCAAATGCGATTTTCTCGAAAAAAACGAAAAATGCTTTTCTGATTTTTTTTGTGTGGATGGAAAAACATCTAAACTTCAAAAAAAAAAAATTAAAAAAAGAAAAAACAGCGGCCGGATTTTTGATAAATTGATTTTTTAAAAAATGGAAAATTTCAGAAGGGGTTTTGAAAATTATCAAAAGAAAAAAATTTTATTCGATAGCCCATACAAAACTATATAAGAATGTCAATTTTTGAGATTGTGGTGCATTCCGTTTTAATGTGATAAATATTTAATTAAATAGTCTTGGTTTTGTTAGAAACTTTTCATCAAAAACTCTAATTTTTGATCGAAGGGCGCTACGGTTTAAGATGATCGGATTTGTTACAAATTAGGCTTAAATGAAAGATTATTCAAGCTCTATAAAAAATTTCTTGAACGTAGGAAAAAACTGAAATTTTGGAAATATTTTGACAAATTTTAAATGGCAATATCTCGAAAACCAAACCAATTTTGTCAATTTTTTGATATTCTTATTAAGCAAAAAAAATCAAGAAAAATTATGTAATCAAGATGTGTTTTTTTTTATTTTTTCATTTTCAAATATCCAAAATTTTTATTTTCAAAAATCCAAAAAATGGAAAATTTCCAAAAGTCCAACATTTTGATCAAAGGGCGCCACGGGTTAAAATGGTCGAATTTACCTCAAATTTAATTTAAATGAAAGACTGCCTCAGGGCTTATGAAAGGGAAAACGGAATGAAATTTTGAGACTTTTTTAAAGAAATTTTTGAGCGTAGGAATAAACCTCCATTTTTTGCAAATTTCAAACAGCGATATCATGGAAACCGTTCGACCAATTTTGAAATTTTTTTGATATTCGTGCTCAGCGCATCAAAATTTACAAACACGATGTGTCGAAAGATATATTTATTTTTTTTATTATTTTTTTTCAATTTTTCAAAAATCCAAAACTTTGACCGGCGGGCGCCACGGGTTAATTTTATCCGATTGTCCTCAAATTGGTACCACAAAAGTTTAAGGCCTAGTAGAATATAAAAATTCCCGAACTTTGAAAATCGGAGAAAAAAAAAATTTAGCTATACAGAAAAATGCCAGTCTAATGTCCACTAAGACCATCCCCGAAAGTGCATGTGTGCGAAATGGCAGCGGTTTGAAAATTTTCGGGTTGGTGGTCGGAGGGTAAAATTGCTAACTTCTGAACCAGTGGTCCAAATCCGACCACTGGTTCAGAAGATAGCAATTTTACCCTACTACCCTCCGACCACCAATCCGAAAATTTTTAAACCGCTGCCATTTCGTACACTTGCATTTTCGGGGATGGTCGTAGTGGACATTTTTTCATGAAATGAGCCCAGGAATACGCTGGTAAAATTTGGCGGGTCGTGACTGTATCACCCTGTATAAATTTAGTTAAAATTTCTCAAAAAAACCTAAAGAAAAAAACTATTTTGTTTTTCATATTACTTGATTTAATTACATCGGAAAATGATGTGGTTAAACAGCAAATGCATGATTTAGATTTTCTTTTAAAATTTTTGCTGGGTAATACTCTACTCTAACAACACCATAAAATATTTAAATTAAAAGAACTTATGTTGACACTTATGGTATGTTCTAACACCTACATACTCCAAATAATGGTATGTATAAATATATTGTTCTCTTCCTTATAAGAGATAGTAAAAATGTAACTTTATCAATATTTCCGTGATAAGTCAAAGTATTTTTTAAAGATAATTTAAAATATTTTGAGGATTTAAAATTCTACACACAACACAAAAATAAAATTATCGAAATAAAAAAAAAATTGAGTCAAACACAAACAGACTACAGACTTAAAAATGAATTGATTTAGCTGAAAATTAGATTAACAAAATAAATGATGTTTTAAGTTGAGTATACAACAAAACCAAACACTTCCTTTTGCTGTTGTTGTTTGCCAATTTAATAAGTGGTATAAGGATGTCTTTGTAGGTTTTTGTATGCGTATTCGTGTGTTTTTGTGTGTTTGTGTTGTAAATTCACTTTTAAACTAATTTCCTGTAAAAGGAAAAGTGCAGACCAAATAGCCTTAGGCTATAAAATCAATGAGTATGGAAGAATTTGAAGAAGCACGAAAAAAAATAAAGAGTACATGCAAGCACACATATGGTTACAAGTTGATTCAATACACAGGCACGCACACCTACACATGGGTGAGTTTATGTTATAAATTTCGTTTATACTTAAGTATACAACCAACATTGTTTAAAGTTCTTTCATATTGTTTCAGTAAATAACAACATGAAATTTTTCTTTAAATACAAGTACAACGTGTGAGTATTTGTTGGGAAATGTATTTTTATATGTTGGTGGTTCGGTGGGTGGGTGTATGAGGAAGCAGCATATGTTGTATGTGTATATGTAAGAATATATATGGGGCAATTCATCTTGAGTGATATAACTTTTATAACCGATGTGAAAAATTTGCATCAAGTTTATTCCAATTGGATAATGGTTTAAACACACTTTTTCAACGAGATCGGTGAAGAACTCTCTGAGTTAAAAGGGACCTAAATAAAACATTTTGGAAAAAGAGACTTATATAGCTATAGATAGCTGTTTTTTCGGAGACATGGCAGAATCCCCGGTAGGAGGATTATAACTAAATTCATTTCAGTCAAAATCCCCATAATGGTAGTGGGGATTATGACCGAAAATATCTATAAAAAATATATCTATAAAAAAAATGATTTTTTTACTTTGAGCCAACATTCAGGGGATGCCTTCTACTAATGCAGTGCATTGTGTTGGTATTAGGAAAATCTGTTATGGGGAGGATAATAGAGGGAGTCGTGTTTATGGACATTTATTATAAATTTTTCAATTTATGGCAACCCTTTTTTAAATTTGAAATAAGGCAGATAAAAAACCGGTAACTCTTATTTTTCTCCCCTCATTCCCATATGCAAGTTTCAGGATAATCGGTGGGTACCCTCGGAAAGACCTCCCTTGTAAGAAACTACTATATCGAAAGACTATGGTTTCAAAAATTGTGTCACTTGAGCTGAAAAGCCCCATATACAGTAGGGCGTTTCATCAAAAACTTTTTTTTGGATTTTTGCAACTCTTGAAGCGGAATATGAATTCTTATGGCCTAAAAGATTTTTGAGATTTTTTTCAGATTTTTGGAATGTCGGGATCAACTCGCTCAAATCGATTTTATCAAAAAAATGAGGTTATGAAACATAATTTTTTTTATTTTTTGTTCTCTGGTGCCTTTTTTTAACAAAACCGGATATAATACTTCTTAATGTTGCTAGCCTCCTAAAAAAAAATATTCGCGGTCAAAATAATAACTTCAAGGGTCACTAAGATGACCTTTAAAGTAAAAATTCAGAATTTCACGTGTTCCAACCTTAATAATTTGAGAAATATGCAATATATGAACGTAATGATGAATCCGTTAGATAGGTCTTTTTAATACCTTTAATTTAAAACCAAAATGACATTTGTCACTTTAGTAGAAATATTAAAAAACTAAGATAAACTCATTTTTTCCCCCATTTTACAGAAAATCGAAGGGAATCCATTAGTAGTTTTTTTGTAAAATTTAAATAATAAACTTAAAAGAAGTTTTTTTGATTGCAATTAGTGTTTCCAAACCGGAAACCCGGGTTTTTGTCAAACCGGTTTTTTTGACAAAAAACCGGTTTTTTGGTTAACCGGCTTGGAAACACTAACTACAATCTATAAAAAGCCTTTAAAAGTTATTATTTTAACTTTACAAAAAAAAACTACCTAATGCACCAGTTCAATTTTCGATAAAATGGGGGAGAAAATGAGTTTTTCCCAGTTTTTTATTTTTTTTAACATTTCTACAAAAGTGACAATAGTCAGATTGGTTTTAAATGAAAGGTGTTTTAAAGACCTATCTAACGGATTCAACATGACGTTCATACATAGCTTATTTCTCGAATTATTGAGGTTAAAACACGGGAAATTCTGAATTTTTACTTTTAAGGTCATCTTAGTGACCCTTGAACTTATAATTTTGACCGCGAATATTTTTTTTTAGGAGGCTAGCAACATTAAGAAGTATTATATCCGGTTTTGTTAAAAAAAGGCACCAGAGAACAAAAAATAAAAAAAAATATGTTTCATAACCGCAATTTTTTGATAAAATCGATTTGAGCGAGTTGATCCCGACATTCCAAAAATCTGAAAAAAATCTCAAAAATCTTTTAGGCCATAAGAATTCATATTCCGCTTCAAGAGTTGCAAAAATCCAAAAAAAAGTTTTTGATGAAACGCCCTAATATACAGATATGAAAACACGTTGAGCTTAAACAGTATCAGTCCGTTGTATTAAAAATGATAAATACAAAAATAAAAACTCAAAACAAATACATAGAAAAAAATAAAAAAATATTTGAGTAAATTTTTAATACTATTGAGTAAAAAATTACTCAATTTTGCACCAGTAAACGATTTAATAGTATTGAGTATTTTTTAATAAACATTTATTAAATATTTGAAAAAAAAATTTGAGTAAATTTTTAATTGTCACAATTAAAAATTTACTCAAAATTTATCTATTTATTTTTTTTTAAGTTTAAGAAAGTTTTAAATTTTTTTACAAAAAAAAAAACAAAAAACTTGTTTCTTCAAACTTTTCCAAACATATTTATGTCTCAAAAACATAGGAAAATTTTATAAAGACGATTACAAACTTTCATATACATACACAAAAAACTATAAACTAAACGAGAATTCAAAAAACTATGAGAGTTTAAAAAATATTAAATTTTTATTAAATTATTTACTTAAATTGTTTTTAAAATTTTTGAGTAAATTTTTAATTGCGTCAATTAAAAAATTACTCAATTTTTGTTTTTGAATTTAAACAAGTGATTACTCAAATTTGGTTTCTTCATATTTTTTTCTGTGTATCAATAGTTATGTGAAAAAGTGTCACATACAGACGTATTCCCGGATAATATATCAAATTTGGCTGGATTTTTGGAAATTCTGATTCTAAGTAGGTAAAAAAGCGTACTTTTTGTATCTTATATGTTTTAGATAGTGGTCCGAGAAACTTGAAATTGGGAACGTAAGATCCTCAGACTGAAAAAACATTCTAAAAAAGGTATTTTTTTAATTCTAAGGGGCAAAAAAGGTATTAAAATAGTATGCTAGGGTACTTTTTTAGTCAAAAAAGAAATTTGAAGATAAGAACTCTTTAGAAAAAAATGGCGATATCTCGAAAACTGTTCGACAGATTCTAGATTTTTTTTGTTTTCATATTCCGCATGGCAAAATAAATAAAAATATAGTAGTATATTTTTTATATATTTTTAGTTTAACAAAAATCAAAATTTTCCATAATTTCTTACCTTTGACCGAAGGGTGCCACCTCTTAAAATGATCTGATTTGGCTCAAAAAAGTTTAAATAAAAGTTCGTCTCAAACTTCATAAAAGTGTAAAAAAAAATTCTGAGTTTTTTTTTCAAAAATTTTTTGAATATATTGAAAAAACCGCCATTTTTTTTTTTTGCAAATTTTAAATAGCGATATCTCGAAAAACGTTCGCCCTGTTACAAATTGTTTTTGATATTCGTGTTCCGTACATCCACATTAATAAATATGATAAATTCCAAAACATGTGTGTTTTTCATTTTTTTATTAAAAATTTTCAAAAATCCAAAACTTTGATCGCGGCGTGTTAATTTAATCCGATTTCCCTCGACTTGATACCACAGAAATTCGAAGCCTTACAAGGGAAGTATTTTAACTCATATGAACCGATTTGCCTGAAACTTATGTATGAAAGCGACGATTTAAAGGTTGGGGTGTCTCGGCTTATTAGCCATATAAGTGTTTAAAAATTTCGTTTTCCTATTATGAAACAATTTGGACCTTCGGAAAAAAAATCGATAACTCCCGAACTAAATAGAATATCGTCTTGAGCAAAAATACGTGTCGACTTAAATTTAACAAAGATTATTTCGTATTCAAATGGATATCGTAGGTCTTCACATAAATACCGCCCAAAATTTACACATTTTTATAAAGAAAATATTTAGCGAACCCAATTTTTACAAGGTTATGCCTTCGTTGTAAAGGAATTCAAAAAAATACAAAAATCTGTTTACCATTTTTACCCATTTTTTAAAACCCTAAATCCCCGATATGCCGATAAACCGAGACAACCCCAAGATCAGAATTGTCTCTTTTATATATATTCCAAGTTTCAGGCAATTCGGTTCACAAGGGTTGTAGATACTTGCCTTGTAAGAGAATAAAAATTTGCACAGACGTTTATAATCAGATGAAAATTTTTTTTGCTCTACAGGGATATAACCATTTGCGTTTTTTTGCAAATATCGAAAAGGACCTAGAATATAGATGAAAAATCAAGAAGAAATGTGTGTTCTTTTTTCGCGAATGTTAAAAAAGGTTCGGCACCGATCGCGATGAAGTTTTCGCTAATATTTTTTTTTTTTTATTATTCGGAAAACCCGTATTTCTAGTGTCGAAAACCATTTTATAAATTTGTTATTGTTTTATTTTTGTTGTAAAACGACAAAAAGCCAAAAAACGGTGGATGGGAAGGAATCCCACCATAAAACATAAAAATGTAAATTTTTGGTGTTTTAGAAATTGCAATCGGTGCCGAAGGTTTTTGGACCAAAATGTCCCCGGATAACGTTTTTTGTTATCAGTATAAAATTGCCCATACGATTATGATATGTTCCTATTTTGGTTATATCCCTAGTACATATATACCTCAAAGTTGCCAGATTTAATAAATTGTGAATCCCAGAAGAAGTTGGAAAAATTCCCACGAAACGTAGAATGAAAAAATAATGAATAAATAATATTTTGTTTACATTTGAATGAGCTTGGAAGCCTTTTAAGATAAATTCTAAAAAATAATAAACAAATCAAGAAAAATTTCGATCAATAAATAATATTGCCAATACATAGGGTTTAAAAGTTTTCAAGAAAAAATTTTCACCGCAACGAACATGATTTGTGGATAAACGGGTTATTCACATTTAACTGTTCATATCATTTAAAACAGTTCTTATAAATGACTTTAACGACTTTGACCTACAGTAAGCTTCAAAAGAAAGTGTACAGGTCTAAAGTAGACGTAATTCGTTAACGAAAATTTTTTTTAAAAACCTCTTAATATTATCAATCGACTATTATTATTAAAAGTGATATAAAGGAAATTTTCCGAACTTTAATTTAAGCTTGATAGAGTCTAGATCGAGCAAATATTAAATAAGATACGAGGTTCACGCTGGAAAATGAAATTATTTGTAGACGTTTTTTAGAAAAATTTTAAAAAATATTTCTTAGTTGATTTTTTTTCAATTCAAGCATTAAAAATTTAAAAAATAGTCGAATAGTTTTAATTCATTTATTAACTCACTTTTCCAACGACCCCAAAAAAATCTAAGTTTTTTAAATGCAGTAAAAAAATATGCTTTTTTACCTCGAATTCTTTTGCCCACCAATTAATTGTAAACAACGTTTGAAAAATGAGTTAATAACTGAATTTAAACTATTGAACTATTTTTTTTTTAATTTTAATGTTTGAACTTAAAAAAAACAAATTAGAAATACTTTTTCAAATTTTTCTAAAAATGTCTAAAACAAATTTATTTCCCAGCGCGACCTTCGTATCTCTTTTAATATTTGCTCAATACGGACGCTATAACGCTTAAATTAAAGCTTGGAAAATTTCCTTTTTTAGCATTTTTTTTAAATAATAGTCGATTGATAATAATAAGAGGTTTTATTGAATTACATTTACTTTAGACCGGTACACTTTCTTTTGACGCTCACTGTAAATTCAATAAAAAAAATTTCGTATAGATTTCAATTTCCCTAATATTTTGTTCACTTACTATACTTATTGAATGAACACAAAAACAACAGCCAGTCAGCAAAAAAATTACAAAACAAAAAAACATGCTGTAAACAACAGGAAATTATGCCTACAGAAAATCTTTACGCATAAGGAAATTAACAAACTTTATTTCTTTTAAAAAAACATTTAAAATAAAATTTTATTTAAATAATACACGCACAACATTTTATACAATAAAGCTTTGCAGAAAAGACTCTCCCACACACACATACTCGACTTTAAGTAGTACTATTGATTTAAAGTGTTATAAATTTCATTACGCACATTTTATACAATTGTTGTTTCATATCCGCCAAAAAGAAAATGCAAGAAGAATCATATAAATTATAGACCTCATATGCATGGAAAATTAGGTTTATTATTTCCTTTTAAGAAACAATGAAGAAAGAAAAAGGAAACAGGAATGATTATGCTTTTAAGACTTTTATTCTTTTTGTTGTTGTTGTTGTTGTCTGTGCCACTTAAGCGGTTTAATGACTCGCATGAAAATCAATTTTATACTTAATGTTTTTTATGCTTATTTATGTAATTTTCATATGAGTTTTTCTTAACGGAAAATTAACTACCTTTATTCTTTAAACACTTTTATATTAAAGTATTTTATAACAGAACTAGCTATAGCGCCCGGCGTTGCCCGGGTTGACTTAAATATTAATATCTAAATAGCTTCTCCCCAGCGCCATCAATCGGGTCCATTCATACTTGTAAAATTTTCCCATGCCGAAACTAACATACATTTAAGGTCCTTAAAATTTCACTGAAATGAAGAATTCTGTTAATAACCTCACCCCAGCGCCATCTTCCGGGCCCAAATTTTACTATGAAACTTTTTTTTGTTTAATAAATATATATTGTCAATTTGAACCAAATTGTTTTATAAATATAAAAAGTGTGAATTATGACGACAACAGCGCCCCCTATCGGGTCGAAATTTAATCAGGCAACCTATTTTTGTTTAATAAATATATTTTGTGAATTTTAGCCAAATCGTTCCATAAATACAAAAAATTTAAATATTGCGCCAATAGCGCCACCTATCGGAATTATAACCTGGCTCCAGCCTAAACTAATATTTTGTCCAAGTTTGGTGTCTATCGGTCCAACGATTCTGTGGTACCTAAGGACTAACAAGGGAAGTCTCCCTAGTGTCACCCGCGGATCTTTATGGAATTGGTTTTATTTTGTAGAGCAGAAAAAATAAAGGGACACGTATTTTTTTTTAGCGGCCCAAATTCATATTTAGGGGGTAAAAAGGGGGGGGGGGGAAGACAAGGCCACTTTTTAGATTTTTTCGTTTATCTCCTATATTATGCAAAGAAACCTAGTCATGTTACATATCAAATGAAAGGTCTTTGGAAAACCTATCTACGTGTGCTAAGAACGTGTCCAAACATGCACAACTTTTAGTCATATTGAGTAAAATACCAAAATTTTTGGACATTTTTGTTAATAAGTCGAAAAATATTAACTTCTTTGTCCCGTTGTTAGCACCACGAGATAGGTATTTTTAATACCTTTAATCTGATACCACACATGTCTATATTAATTTTGTTTAAATAGGCGTAAATCGTTAAAAAACTGAAAAAGGTCAATTTCCGCCCATACAAATCGACCCCCCCTAAAAATGACTTTGGGCCGCTAAAAAAAATTCGTATCGAATTAATTTACGTTCTTAACAACATATACAAATTTCATGAAGATCGAAGGGTGACACCAGGGAGACTTCCCTAGTAAGCCTATTGAAATTGGAAAAAATCGGCCCATGTTTAGACCTAGCCCACATACAAAGGTCCGCTTTAATTTTAGCTCAAACGACTCTAATAACCGTATTATAACAAATATCCTTTTAAAATTTGGCAGATAAATGTGTTTTGGATTCAACAATAACACTGTGCTAGTCGCAAAAATTACCAAGATGGGCACCCAAATGGTAAACTTAATTCGGGTACGCTGCATTCAATGGTGCTAGCCGTTTTTCGAAGTAATCGCTGGTATTCGCTATTTAAAATTGTTAAGCTAAAGGACTACAAAAATAAAATTTTGTGGCTTTTGGGATAGTTTTTAAACATAAATTTAAGAAATGTATAGTTTTTTCGCAAAAAGAAAAAAAATCAGCGAAAAAAACAAGTTTCCGCGAAAAAAAAAATTTTTTGGAAAAACTTTGTGTCTGTAATGTGTCTGTAACGTATCGTATTCTACTTATTTTCGTAAATTAATAGCAAAATAAACAAAATTGGAAAATAATTTCGCAAAAAAAAAAAATTGCGAAAAAAAATTTCCGCGAATTTTTTTTTTTTTTCAATAGAGTTTAGAATCTTAACTTTAGATGATAAAAATTCAGCAATTGTCTAAATAATATAAAAAAATAGGTTTTTTTACATAAAAATAAAAAATAAATAATCGCGAATACCCCTAATACATACGCTAACTTTGAAAAAAACTGATATTACATTAGGATTTAGTGTACACGAACTCGCTTTACCAGATGGCTGTCGTAAATTCAAATCAAACTAAAAATATTTGTATTGAACCAAGTTTTTCACGTAAATAAAGATGTTTCGCGAACAAACAATTTTTTCGCGAAAAAAATTCCCGGTGTTATAGTTTGTTAAGTTAGTTAAACAGACTTGAATGGTTTTAAATTTAAAAATTATCGCAAAAGTTTCAAAATATCATTCGTATTGTACTTAAGCGTCAAAATTTCAAATCGCGAATATCGCTAATGCGAGCGCCAACTTCGAAAAACGGCTAGGATCATTGAATTCAGTGTACTCGAATAAACTTTATCAGTAGGGTTCCCAGCTTGTTAAAAAAAGTGTCAAATTCGACCACAGTGTAACCATTCCGAATTGTAAAGGAATCGGGCAAGTTTTTCATGTAGCCCCCATACAAACCACCTTCCAGATATTTATGTAAATCTCTTAAATTTAATGAAAATATAAATTATTATATTAAAAATTTTGTTAGTACATAAATAATCTTGACAATGGAATCTGACAAATTCCGAAACACGTGTCGATTAAGTCTTGCAAAAATGACCAACCCAATTAACTTAAAAACCGAAAAATAACACCGCTCAACACTCATTTTCCGGTTTTAATTCTGATTATCAATTTTAGTAGACTTTGATCTCCTGATTCCAAATCTGTTCTACAAATTTTCCCATCACGTCCAGATTTTTAGTAATTCACAGTTGAAAATGCGAAAAATTACGATTTTTGCATTATTTGAATGCCTGCACAGGAGCCATTCAGTGGAATACAAATCTGGTATAAAGCGCAAAAGTATAATTTGTCTATGGTCTCCAACATAGAACACAATTTTTTTCAAATTATTACGTTTGGTTGGGCTTTACTTGCGTTTTAAAATGATACTGTAAAAATTACAATTTTTGTAAAAAAGGTAAGGTAGATAGATACCTTTGTTTTTTTTGATATTTTTCATAGAAAAACTAAAAAAAATAAATATTTTACAAATTTAAGTTTTCGGTGTTATTTTTCGTATAAACGGGAAAATATCTTTATTGGGTTTAAAAGTCTATAAGAAAGAATGAACTTTTGCCTAAAATTTGAGCTCATCACAGTAAAGATTGATCATCTGGTTTTTGTTTTAGAGCCTTTTAAAAATGGTGCTTTTTCTAATTTTTTTCACAGTGTTTTTTTAAAATACATGTTTGGTCAATAATAGTGTAACAACTTCGAACTTTTTGATAACATATTTGAGATCATAGTTCAATTCTACTCTAACGCTTTATACCAGATTTTTATTCCACCCAGTGGCTGCTGTGCAGGCTTTCAAAAAAGGAAAAAATCGCATTTGTTCGCATTTTCAACCGCGAATAATTAAAATTCTAGACGTGATGGAAAAATTTGGAGCACAGATTTGGAATCAGCAAGTCAAAATCTTTTAAAATTTTATATGAAACTTGAAAGCAGAGCCAAAAACCTTCGATTTGTTGAGCGGTGTAATTTTCTTGAAAATTATTCTATGAGAAAATCACAGTTTTAATTAGTAAAGTAAATAATGACCTCGAGCTAGAATAAAAGAAAAGCACAAAATTTTTAAAAAATTTCTTAACAGATACTGAAAGAAAATCGAACTTCTATGTGTTTTAAACGATATTTATTATTCAACTAGCAAATCTTTTATTCTTCTTATTTAAAATATTTTAATATAGAATTACCTCAAAAACTTTCCAATAAAAATATTTCAAATTATGTACACCCAATGGTCCACTTCCATTTTTCTATATATATATATTTTATTGTTATATTTATATAACTATCAGTTTATATGTTGCATGTCGCATGCCATCATAGAATTGCACTTTTGTTGCATTGTGTCATCTATAAAATAAAATAATGCTGTTGTAAAAATTGACAATGGTAACAAGTGAAGCAGTAAAGAAGAACCCAATCAACCTCACTCATTTCCTTTATATGTACCATAAATATATTTATATATGTATGTAGGTATGAAAAAAAAAAAACGAAAAACAATATCAAAAGAACTAAATGTCATCTGATATACAGGGTGATGATGATGATTCTTTTCTGATTTAAAATGTTTGTTTCTAACGGTACTAATTAAAACTGATTTCGGTAGTTGAAGATCTAAGATTTGACAATATGTATCATAATCCAGGAAGGTAAGTACATTACCGGTCAGCATCAGACCAGACGCGAAGAAGGCTTATAACTGATCCCATTCCTGGACACCCTGTTTTTGGTGTTTCTATATATGATATCCAATTGTCATTTACTATTTTCCTTTTATTTTACCATTTTTTTCATAGTTTTTGGTTCCTTTTATTTTTCAACGTACTCGCCCTACTTTCACGTAACATTGAAACATTGAAACAGATGTCGCAACAGTTGCATTTCAACCATACTTTAATTTTTTCCTTACAATTGGATTGACTTTTTTCCATCCTTTCCATCCATCCATCTATCTATACATCTAGTCATGTATCCAACTATACGATGAGTAAAACCATTTGCCATTGCACTTCAATTCCTTTATGGTAAATGCGTGTATGTAAGTTTGTGTTTTTTTTTTTAACTTTTTTGTACCCTACACTTAAGGTATTTATAATTTTGTCATGTCGTTTGTAACATTTTTAAAAATCGATGAAAGGCTTCAAAAGGAATTTATTTCACTGCTCCCTTCATTTATCTGCCTGTTGATATTTGCTTCAACAAAACAAGTTACATTTTCCTGATGTAATAGTGCATTTACAGATGTCAATCAAAAAAGATCAACTGTAATTCTAAAATGATACTTGTAATTCGAACATTCCAATTGTAATTCAAAAATGCTACTTGTAATACGAAAATCTATTTGTAATTCGAAAATCCATTTGAAATTCAAAATTCCAATTGTAATTCGAACTAGAGCAATTTAAATTCAAAATAGATCAATTGTAATTCGAAAAAGTTGAATTGTAATTAAAAAAAGATCAATTGTTCTTCGAAAAGATCAATTGTTATTCGAAATAGATTAATTGTAATTTAAAATGAGTAAGAAAGTTATATTCGGTCAAGACCGACCATATAATAGCCTACACCAGTGTTTCCCGGATAGTGGGTCCGACAGACGGACGGACATAGCTAGATCGACTCAAAAAGTGATTTTGAGTCGATCGGTATACTTAAAAGTGGGTCTAGAACCAATATTTCGGATAGTTACAAACATCAGCACAAACTCATTATACCCTGTACATATATTTTCCTCTGTGAAAAGTCTCGTTGGGCCGAGATCAACATTATCTTTCGGAATTTCAATTGGGAACTTTGTTTTCTCGACGACAATGCCGCGTGAGACATGGTAGGAAATATAATTATGCTTGGAATGAAATTTTTCATTTCTAAGAAGCATATTTCGGCTAAATCAAGACACAAGTGTTGGTTTAACCAGACGTGCAAATATACAGTCAGTTCCAGAGTGAAAGTGTTCAGTAACTGCCCAGTTGGCAACGTCCTCGAGCCATCCTCAGTGACGGAGCGGTGACATGTCAAAGTCACCGCTGATATCCACAAGACACCTCTTTGTAGTGGGTTGAGGACAGTTTCATACAAATTTTCAAAATCTCCTCACTCAAAGTCAGCAGTGGTCAGGGCTGACCTTCTGGGGACATGTCACCTAAGACTTCTTTGGGGATATGTCTGACGTAGGTCATGCGAAAATACAAAAAATTTTAGTATTTCCTTTTGTTTTTACCTTTATCCATTTTCCTTTATAAATTATCTTTCTCATAATTATAAAAAACTTTTTACCTTTTTTAGTACCAATTGTATTTGAATATGGTTTATTAGTCCTACACCTAACTACTTGTTCCAAACTTTATTTTGAAAATTGTTTGTCTATTTATTACTTTTACTCTACTTGTTAGATTTTGATTTTATTTTAAATAAATCGATATTGCCAGAATCTGAAGACATTTCCTCAAAGAATCACTATGGAAATTACCTTAGTGACACATTTTCCAACTGGGTGGCGTTCGAAGAACGTCATTTCTGATATGCATAGAAAAAACACGAGAAACGAGTGTTTCAAAGCACTTAGATGTGAAAAGGTTCTATACGAACGGAGTCTACGTGCGAAGGTTCTTTCTGCCTATTCCAACTCATTTAAAGAATTATCAACCATTCACCGACCGGTTAATAAGGCTAACCTCTTCGCTGAACTCTTTTCAATAAATTCTATATGCCTGAAGGCGTTTCTTTAGAGCCAAAGCAGTCAAAAGAGTTCTGGCGGATCTTAATGTAAACGAGTCACCGGGGCCGGATGGCATATCTGCACTGATGCTGAACTAGTGCTCTTCTACGTTAGCACGTCCATTGGCAAACCTTTTAAGCTATTCGTACCGTACGGGAGTCTTCCCCTCATGCTAGAAGGCGGCCAATGTTTAGCCAATCCCTAAAAATATGCAGCTAACAACCCTGAAAATTACCGCCCAATCGAAATTTCCTTTGCGCTCTCCAAAGTGATGGAGAACATGGTTTACTACGATCTTATGAAGTATTTAGAGACCAATTCAATTTTGAATGATCGACAGATTGACTTTCGTAGCGGTAGATCTACGTGAGACCAGTTGGCGTTTCTATCTGAACGTTGCACTCGGTCCCTCCACCATTTTGGTGAGAGTAAAGTGGTTGCTCTAGATATTTCCAAGGCATTTGATCGTGTGTGGCACGGGGCAATCGTAGCTAAGCTTGTTGCTTTTGTTATCGTGATGACTTTTCTCGATTTATAACGAGTTTTCTCCGAGACCGCACTATCGTTTTGTTTTAGATGGAGTCTCATTGGGAGAATTTCAGCTTGATTCAGGGCTACCTCAAGGTTTTTTTCTTTTTCCTACCCTTTTTATTATTTTTATTGATGACTTTCTTGGTCAGACCTTCAATCATAATCACAGGTCAAGCTCTTTGGAGATAGGGGGCATGCGGAAAAACATGATTGATACACTCAACCAGAACCTTTCTAAAATCTCCGAGTTGGGTCGAGCAAACAAGATCGATTTTAATACACGCCAGACCCTATGTTTTATCTTAACCCACAGACGGGCTGTGGAATTAACATTGTCATCTGTAGCTATGGATGGAAGAGAATGCAGTGTGATGTTCATTGGAATACACACGTATTTCTTATGTCGAAAAAGGCATTCAAGTGTCTAGGTTTTCAAGACTTACTTCACTCCATCCGATCTCCTTACTATTTATACCAGCTATATCCGGCCGAAAATGGAATACAACTCTCATATGTGGGAGGGGGCTTCAGTGTCTATTCTGAAGATTCTGGACCATGTTTGGGGGAGGGTTGTGAAGCTTATCAATGATATTAGTGTATCCAACTCTATTGATTCATTGGAGCATTTTCGGAAAAGGGGGTTTTCTATCGATTTTACCATTGAAGGAGCTCATCTGAGGTAAGTGAATATATTCCTCACGAAAATTTCTGCGGATCTTCTGGCCTCGTTGGGTGACAAATGACCAACTCTTATTTATGGCAAAGTGTGAGCCAATTGAGATCGAGATAAAACGTAGCAAATGGTCCTGGATAGACCGTATAGTAGGCAGACCCAGTAACGAAATTACCAGATCTACACTTATCTGGAAACACCTGGTTGAGAATGGTAAAAAAAAGTCGAAAGATTCAACAAATCGTGGAACCAAGTAAAGTCTTTAGCAGCCGATCGTACCAAATGGAGAGAATTTACAGACGCCATAAGTGCAACATGAACTTTTATATATTTTAAAGATGTTGATACTGTCATTTAATTTATATTCCTCGAGTTGTTCGTAATACTCGCTTGTCTAACAAAGCACATCTGTTTGTACACTCAAAAAAATACGTTAGTAGATTTACTAATTTTTTTTTGCTAATGCTAGTCAGCTAACTTTTAGCAAATTTTTAGTTGAGATTAGCATGTCAGCAAAAAATTCTTGTAAACTTCATTTATCACATTAGCAATTTTAAACAAACTTTGAACTAATTTCTTTTGCTAAATTTGAAATTGAGTTGACAACATTTTTACAAGATTTTTTGCTAACATTAGCAAAAATAAATGGTAAATTTTTTTTTATTTTCAGAAAACTTAAAATGGCGCTATCTCGGAAACTAAGCCAGATAGAGCAAAATGGAGGCCATTTTTGGTTCTTAGAATCTCCATAGTATCGTCGGTCCTCTTCACATGTGTGGACCTTAATGGGACCTAACTTTGGATCCAAAAAAGTTAGCATTCCCGAAAATTTTAAAATGCTCATATCTCGGTAAATATTGCCGACACAACAAAAAGTCCAAAAGAATTTTTGTAGCTCTCAACACGCAGAACAACACCGAAAAATATCCAAAAGCTCTCCGAGTAATATTTTTGAAGTTATCGAGTTTTTTAATTCTCAAGATCCCAGTGATCCCCTAAAATCACGTATCTCAAAAACTAAGCAAGGTAGAGCGAAACGGACACAAATTTTGGATCAAAAACTATGACGATTTTTAAGGAACCCAACTAGGTCTAGGCCCATCGGGACCCCAATGGGGTCCTCAAATGTGTATGAACTAAGTTCAAAAAAAATAAAAAATCAGTTAACTAATTATTGGCAAAACATTTTTGCTAACTTTAGCAAAAAAATTGTGGGTTCAAAATCAGCAAATTTTCCTGTAGGTTTACAAGCTTTTTTTGCTAACATTACAGTTTTTTTTTTTGAGTGTAGTTGAATTGAATGTGTTTTGCACAACGCATTACAGAGAAAATTCGTGTTTGGTCAAACAATTCTTATGTACAAACTTCCCGCAGAGGTCTTCCCTGTTACTTTAAATTCAGAAAATGTTAAATCAAATATCCACGAACATTACTTCCTCTTTCCTGCTTCACATACCCTTTTTTCTGATAAATAAAAAAATATGGGCATGAGCTTCAGAGTCTATTTTGAATCTTCTTGACCCTGTACAATGGCGGGCGCGAATCTTATACATGCAAATAGCATATCTTACTCTCTTGGTTCATTAGAGCATCGTCGTAATGTGGATTGTGTGACGCTGTTCTATCGATATTACCATGGGAAATGTTCTGCTGAGATAAGTGAACTCATATCTTAGGCACGTGTTATTATTCGCAACTCTCACTATTCAAGTGGTGCTCAGTCGTTTGCAATCGACTGTACAGTCTATCTGGATAGTCATTCCAGTCTTCCCAGACGACATAAAATGACTTGTCGGCTATGTATTGCAAGAGTGACCAACACAAATAAATTTAAAACAAAAAAATAATTATCTTGAATGAAGGAAAAATGACATCAAGCTATAATTAAAGAAATATTGAAAAATATTTTGACGCAAACAGTTTCGATAATTTTTTTCTCACGAAAAAAAAAAATTGTTAGTTCTGTAAATACCAGTTTGTATTAAATTTCGTTTGCGAATGTCCAACACACACAGAAAACAATTTGTCCAGTTTCCAACTGAAAGTCATAACTGAATTAGGTTGATATATCTTGATTTTAATGAAAACAACCATTAAATTTGGTTGTCACAGCCGAATATAATAGAAGCAACCGAATTTTGATTCAATTAGAAATTTATTTTTCTGTGTGCAGCAGCCGAATAAAAATATTTATTATTTTTAGGTTATGTGGAAAATACCAACATTTTGGAAAGTACAGATTTTGAATAAAAAAAATTTTAAATATTGTAAACAATGTGAAGTGCATAAATCGATTCGACCAAGTCGATTTCAACTTCTTTTACATGTTTTTCTTTACAAAGAAAATACCAACAGAAAAATATATCCATATATCTCTCTACTTTAGTTGACTTGGTTTACATTTTCATATAAATTAAATAAAAATAAAAACAAAAAAAAAATACCAAAATTTGTTTTTGTATTCCAACCAGCTGCACTTTGTAGCAATCGACCGAAAAGGAACTAAAATTTTTTTTTTTTACACAGAAAAAAAAAATTGCACAGAGAAATGTTTGATGCTTCATTGCTTCTGTAAGAAAAAGGAGAGTATTGTAGGTATGAAGCACTTTCGATATATATGTTGACAGCATCTATAGTAGTATGTGTGTGTGTAGATATTATGTTGGTGTTCTTATGTGCTTGAAACATGTTTGTGTATTTGTATAGTTGTGTATATTTGTGTGTGTGTTTTAAGTATATATGGAATACAACAAGCACAGGAAATATATTGCTTGACATTCATTTGGTAGCATTGATTTTAAATTGTAACATTTTTATGGATGAATGAGCAATAATTTTTAACCCAAAATGGTGGCTCTACCATTGCACTTAAATGTATGTATTTATAAGAGTGCACACATACAGGGTATCAATAAATATGAGTGGGTTAATTGTTAAGAACAATGAATTATGAAGCAGATTAAAAAGTGCGGTGTACTTCTATTTGGAGTGCTTTAAAACTACAACAAATGTAATGAAATACAACAAAAACAACAAAAAACACAAGAAAAAACGCAAAGGCATTCTTTTCTACTCCATAAAAAGTTGATATTCAGCTCTTGACTCATTACCTTCCGCAACACTCCCATACAAAAGTTAGTAAATATTAAGTAGATAAGAAGTACTCCGAGCTTTCAAACAACTTCCAACTACTTCCCTGGAGTAGTTCTTATCTACTGAATATCTACTTACATTTGTATGGAGGTGTCGCGATAGGTAATGAGTTAAGAGCTGAATATCTAAGTATTCTGGAGTAGAAAAAAATGTTTGTGTGTTTTTGTCTTGTGATTTTTGTTATTTTTGTTGTATTTCATTACATTTGTTATAGTTATAAAGCACTCCACTGAAAAGTGGTAATGACTTTTTTTGCAGGGATTTCTGAATTTTTCAAACTTTTTCAGTGTGTTTTTAATTTTTTTATACCCTCCACTCTAGTGATAGAGGGTATATATAAGTTTGTCATTCCGTTTGTAACACATCGAAATATTGGTCTAGGACCCCATAAAGTATATATATTATCCGTCCGTCCATCTGTGACTGTCTGTCCGACCTTAGAAAACACGCTAACCTTTAAAAGACTTTATAGAGGCTATTGAAGTTTGGCATATATGCTGGTCATTTACCTGGTCAGGTTGGTATTGCAATCCAGCCAAATCGGTCCAGTGGTTCAAAAGTTATGAGCATAAGAGTAAATTCCGGCAAGGGGTTTTCTCTAATTTACGAGATAAAAAACACGCTAACTTTCAAAAAACAATAATGAGACTGCTGAAGCTTGGCATGTATCTTTGCCGTTCCCTAAGTCTGTTTGGTACTGAATTTCAGCTCAATCGGTCTAGTCGTTCAGAAGTTATAAGCAAAACCCTGAATTTCAGATTGGTTTCATCTTAAATGCCACGTGTTAAACAAGTTTGAAAAGCATTGGTGATAACCTAACAATGCTTTTCAAACTTGTTTAGTTTAAAAGCAATGCTTTTTAAACTTGATTAGTTTCAAAAGCATTGGTGACTTAAAAATTACACTCGAAAAAAAATTTTTAGCACTCAAAAAAAATTTTGTTTTTCTTTAAAAAAAATTACAATATTTTGTGTGCATACGTGCGTGCATTTACTCAGAAATATTTTAACAGTGAAAAAACATTACACTCGAAAAAATTTTACACTCAGAAAAAAAAAAATTCTTTTTTTAAAAAAAATGACAAAAAAGAGTTTTTTACTCAAAATAAAATATTTCTAATCAAAATTGTTAATTTTTTTCACGTTAAGAAATGTACTATCTTTTAAAAAAAGGCATTGTGGAGGGTATTCATAGATTCGGCAAAGTCGAATTTAACTTTTCTACTTGTTTTTAATTAAATTTTTTTATGCCTAAAATTCTATGGAAAAAGGGATTTAATAGGTCAAAATATTCTACAAATGTTTTCTGCATCAAATTTAAATTTTTCACGTTTTTCAAAATATTTCTGAATTTTTCAAATTTTTTCATTTTGTTTCTATTTTCCTTTTAAAAGATTTTTTTTAACCCATAAAAATCTATGGAAAAGGCATTTAATGGGTTAATTATTTCTACAAATAATTTCTGCATCAAATTTTTAAAAAATTATCTTATTTTCATCAAGTTAATTATAAATCACCCCACTTTGTAGATATTTGCTGTTACTTTTTGTATATTTTTTTTTGTCAATGCACTTATTTTTGCCTTCCCATACATATATAACTGAAAAAACCATCGTTTATATAAACGTTAGAAAAGATGTAAGAGTTGAAAAAGAAAAAAAAAAGAAAGGAAAAAGGAAGACAATGAACAAATAGTATACGAATGATGGCTAAATTTATTTGTAACTGATTTTGTTGTACTTTTGCCTTACATATTTGAACATGCACACTACGGTGGGTCGTCAAAAAAAAGTAGAGCCAGTCACCCCACAAAATTAACGATTTGTTGAAGACGATTCCAATAAAAAAAATGTTTGCCACGCAAGGGGCGAGCCCCAGTCCGTTTTCCTTTTAGTTTTTCATTCACTGCGTCGCCATTTTAAGTCCCACCTTAATATTATGCATATTGTTGTTCATGGTTTGAGAACAGCTACATAGTTAACTTTTATTTTGTTTGACTCCGACGTAAAATTTTTGTTGTGACTTTCGGTATCTCGGTTTCTTTCCACCTAACGCCAACTTTTTGTGGGCGTTATGTGGGTAGAAACGGAGATACCGAAAGTCACAACAAAAATTTGACGTTAGAGTCAAAAATGATCAAATTCAAATGTTTAGCTGTTGTCAAACCATGAACAACAATATGCACAATGTTAAGTTATGACTTAAAAAGACAACGCAGTAAATAACAACTGAAAGGGCGACGGCCAGGGGCGTGGCAAAAAAATTTAGAATCGTCTTCAACTAACCTTAAATTTTTGGGGGTGACTGGCTTAACTTTTTTTGACGACCCACCCTAATGCACACACATACATATATATGGCTTCCGTTATCTTTTTTTTCTTTGTATTGTACAAAGCTCTATATCTTTTATTTAACAATTTTATGCTAATAATACATTTTATATTATTGCTGCTGCACACACACACACATACATCTATATCAACACACTGACATTCATTTATTCTTTTAAGAGTATTATAATACAATCATGCATACATTATATCCTTTCATACACATATACATCAACAAACTTTTGTCATTGCATTTTCTAAAATATCTTTCATTCATGTTGTCACTCATGCTGTGGACTTTATGCCACTTATTGAGATTTATATTGTATTTTTTTTCCAATTATTTTTTTTTCCAGAATTTTTTTTATTAGAAAAAATGTTGACGGGTTTGTTTTTTTCCTTGTTTTTAAGTTTTGTTAAATTTTTTTTTGTTATTTTATTTTTTAGTGAAAACAAACTTTAAAGTTTTAAGAATTGCATTTTTTTAGTCATTCTTCTTTTAAACTTTAAACTAATAAAGTTAACTTAAGTTTTTTTTTCTTAAGTTCAAAAGAAAACAAAGAAATAAACGAGCAAATAAACTACATAGATGGTAATTTTGTAAATAGTTACAACGCAAAAAAAAAAAACTGAACTTGTTAAAAATTTAAAAAAAAAACTTTTTATCATCTTACAAGGGAAGTATCTCAACCCTTATGAATCGATTTGGCTGAAACTTAGAATATATATAAAAGAGACGATTTTAAGGTTGGGGTGTCTCGGCTTATCGGCCATATCAGTGTTTCAAAATTTCGTTGTCCCCTTATGAAACAATGTGGACCTCCGGGAAAACTTCTATAACTCCCGAACTAACAGGAATATCCTCTAGAAAAAAAATACGTGTCAACTTAAATTTAATAAAGATTATTTCGTATTCATATGGACATCGTAGGTCTATGTCTTCATATAAATACCCCCCAAAATTTACACACTTTCATGAAAAAGGTATTTAACGAAGCCAAACTTTTACAAGGTTATGCCACCGTTGGATAGGCATTAAAAAAACCTTTCTTCTCATATGTAAACAGCATATAGTTTCTTAGAAAGAAATGGCTGAAAAGTCCAAAAAACGATATTTTCGCCATTTCTTGACCCATGTTTTGAACCCCTAAATCCCTGATATGGCCGATAAGCCGAGACACCCCAACCTTAGAATTGTCTTTTTAATATACATATATTTTACGTTTCATGCAAATCGGTTCATAAGGGTTGAGATACTTCCCTTGTTAGTTGAAATTCTTTAAAAAGCATGTCCCGAAAAAATTGTTTTTTTTTTTTACTTTTTGTGTAATCTCCACTTACAATAAAGTATCTCAACCCTTATGAACCGATCTGCGTGAAACTTAAAATATATATAAATAAAAAATATATTTAAATGTATCAGCTTATTGGCCATATCAGTGTTTATAAATTTTGTGGTCCCCTTATAAAATAACGTAGTCCTTCGGGAAAATTTCGATAACTCCCGAACTTACAAATCGAATTCATATGGATATCGTGGGTATATGTCTTCACATGAAAACCTCTTAAAATTTACACATTTTCATGAAAAAAATTATTTGACCAAGCCGAATTTTTACAAGGTGTCCTTCTTCTCATATTAAAACATCATAAAGTTTCTTAAAAAGAAATTGTTGAAAATTCCAAAACCATTTTTCGCCGTTTTTTTACCCATATTTTGAATCTCTAAATCCCAATTACAAGAAAAGTTTGTAAACTTTTTTTTGCTACCCCCTATATGACAAGAATTTCTTGTTATTTTACAAGCTTTTTAACAAAAATTTTGTAATTTTACAAGCTTTTGACCAAAAAAATTATAAATAAAACTTACAAGTAGGTTTCGTGATTTTACTAGATTTTTTGCTAACTCCAATTTTACGAGAATTCCTAGTAAAAATTACAAACTTGAAATTTTACAAGATTTTTACCAATAAAATTGTTAATTTACAACTTTTTTGGAGAAATTAAATTTACAAGAAATTTTCGTAAATTTACTAGATTTTTTTTTTTGTAAAAAATCTTGAAAATTTGTAAAGTTACAAGAAAAACTGTTAAATTGTAAAAAAAATTTAAATTTTGATCTTAAATTATTTGTTAAAAAACAATGAAAACTGTCAAATATTGGTGAAATGTGAATACGAGACTTTTTCTAGTAATTTGACAAGGTTTTTTTAGTGTACATAATTGATCAGTGATCGATACTAAGACATTCTAGCGCCTGACAGTCTACTTCTTGAAATGGCTATTACGACCAAAATATTATACAGGTATAACTGAAACTTAACATATTTACGTGCTGTTGTCCCGAGCAGTTTGGTATTGCACATGCGATATATCGGTTCAGCTGTTTAAAAATTATGAACGAAAATGTAGAAACACTTCGAAAATGTTTATACATTCAACATAATTCAATATAATCTAATTCGTTTTCTTAAAACCAAACATTTTAAAACTCGGGTTTGTAACTTGGATAATAATTCACCTCGTGGTGTATAAAAAAATATACACCGGCTGGTGAATAAAACGTAACATATATTTTGAGTAGATTTATTCTAGCTCGAGGTCATTACTTCCTTTACTAATTAAAACTATGATATTCTCATAGAATAATTTTCAAGAAAATTATTTTTATGTTTTAAATTTATTTATGTTGGTAATTTTTTGGAAGACTTAATCGACACGTGTTTCGGGATTTGTCAGATCCTGCTGTCAAGATTATTTACCTAAAAAATAAAAACTCTATACTACAAGTACCAAAGGGTCTTTAATGACAATCGTTAATGATCATTCTAAAACATTAATACATATTCGACTCTACTCTTATTAGAAATTAAAAGATAAAAATTGTACTATCGTTTTTCATCAATAAATATTATTTGTTTCATCAAAATTCTTTTTTCATCAATACTTTTTTCGTCAATAGTTTTTTTCTTTAATATTTTTTTGTAATAATTTTTTTTTGTAATAATTTTTTTTTATCAATATTTTTTTCATCAAATATTTTTTTTATCAATAATTTTTTTTTTCATTAAAAGTCATTTTTCATCAATTTTTTTTGGAAAATTACAAATTAATATAGAGTTTATAGAAAAATTTTACTTTAAAAAGAATATCTATTTATGCAGCAAAACATTATCATGATTCAATGGTTTGTGGAAAACCTTCGGAGACATTTTTCGTTTTTTTTTTCTCAAAATTAAATTTTTAAAAAAATTTTTTAGCAATTTTTTTTCAAAATTTTCTCACTTTGTTTGTTTAAATATAGTTTTTTGCAATTATGTATCTAACATTATGGAGGTTAATTATATATTCGGCAAGGCCGAATTTAACTTTTTTTGTGGTTTTTACCTTTTTAGGGTAAAAAAATTTGACACAGTCGAATTAAGTACACTCATAAATAGAAATTCTGACAAATGTCGATCTTGTGAGCATTTCACTTAAGTATGCGTTACTGTGGTGTGAAGAACAAAAAATTCTCTGAAATGGTAAAGTTTGCATAAAATAAAGTAAATGAAAGATTAACAAATTGTAGTTGGCCTCTAGATTAAAGGCATTACTTGAGTTAGAAAAAAAGCTTTTCTGCATATGTCTAATACTAGCTTACAATCCCGGTACTTCGTTACCGGTTGTATTGAATACCGGATAATAAAGGGGTCAGGATTACTCTTTCGATTTTCAAAAAATTCCCCTACGTAGTCTTTGTTTTATTTACTTGTGGACGTTTAAGTCTTCCATAAAAAAATATTTCAATGAATAATATAAACAATAAAATTTTAATAACTTTGCTGGTACGTTATCATGTTCTTTCCGGGGGAAAAATATAATGACAATTTTCGAGCCCTTATGTCGGGATTTTGGATTTTGAGTGAATAAATATTTCAGTGAAAAAAGAAATTGGAATAAAAAAAAAATATGGAGTGCAAAAAGCTAAACACCAAAAATTTGAGTTAAAAATATCATTCCATATTGTTCCCTGCTCTATTCCATATTGTTCCCCGTTCTACTCCATTTCATTTCCAATTCCATCTCCATCTTCTAAGGTCATTGTTATAGGCACAGAAAAAGTAACAAAAGTACACTTTATTACCCCCAGTAGAAACGAAATTTAAAAAAAGTACCTCTTTCAGAATGTTTTTTCTTCACCGAAGGATCCTACAATCCATATTTCAATTATCTAGGATCATTGTTTCAGCAAATATTAAAAGTACTTTTTATCCCCGTTAAGAAACGGAATTTCCAAAAAAACTTTTCCCAATCTCTTTTTTCACCGAAGGATTTTACATTCCAAATTTTAAGTTTCTGGGGCCATTATATCAGGAAATAAATAAGTACACTTTTTTCGGCCATTTTAACAAAACGTACTTTTTATGGAAGGTACTTTTTATGGAAGGTACTTTTTATAAAAGGTACTTTTTATAAAAGGTACTTTTTCTAAAAGGTACTTTTTATAAAAGGTGCTTTTGATAAAAGGCACTTTTTATAAAAGGTGCTTTTTATAAAAGGTACTTTTTATAAAACTTACTTTTTATAAAAGGTACTTTTTATAAAAGGTACTTTTTATAAAAGGTACTTTTAATAAAAGGTACTTTTTATAAAAGGTACTTTTTATAAAAGGTACTTTTTATAAAAGGTACTTTTTATAAAAGGTACTTTTTATAAAAGGTACTTTTTATAAAAGGTACTTTTTATAAAAGGTACTTTTTATAAAAGGTACTTTTTATAAAAGGTACTTTTTATAAAAGGTACTTTTTATAAAAGGTACTTTTTATAAAAGGTACTTTTTATAAAAGGTACTTTTTATAAAAGGTATTTTTTATAAAAGGTACTTTTTATAAAAGGTACTTTTTATAAAAGGTACTTTTTATAAAAGGTACTTTTTATAAAAGGTACTTTTTTATAAAATGTACTTTTTATAAAAGGTACTTTTTATAAAAGGAACTTTTTATAAAAGGTACTTTTTATAAAAGGTACTTTTTATAAAAGGTACTTTTATAAAAGGTACTTTTTGTAAAAGGTACTTTTTATAAAAGGTACTTTTTATAAAAGGTACTTTTTATATAAGGTACTTTTTATAAAAGGTGCTTTTTATAAAAGGTACTTTTTATAAAAGGTACTTTTTATAAAAGGTACTTTTTATAAAAGGTACTTTTTATAAAAGGTTCTTTTTATAAAAGGTACTTTTTATAAAAGGTACTTTTTATAAAAGGTACTTTTTATAAAAGGTACTTTTTATAAAAGGTACTTTTTATAAAAGGTACTTTTTATAAAAGGTACTTTTTATAAAAGGTACTTTTTATAAAAGGTACTTTTTATAAAAGGTACTTTTTATAAAAGGTACTTTTTATAAAAGGTACTTTTTATAAAAGGTACTTTTAATAAAAGGTACTTTTTATAAAAGGTACTTTTTATAAAAGGTACTTTTAATAAAAGGTACTTTTTATAAAAGGTTCTTTTTATAAAAGGTACTTTTTATAAAAGGTACTTTTTATAAAAGGTACTTTTTATAAAACGTACTTTGTAAAAGGAACTTTTTATAAAAGGTACTTTTTAAAAAATGTACTTTTTATAAAAGGTACTTTTTATAAAAGGTACTTTTTATAAAAGGTACTTTTTATAAAAGGTACTTTTTAAAAAAGGTACTTTTTATAAAAGGTACTTTTTATAAAAGGTACTTTTTATAAAAGGTACTTTTTATAAAAGGTACTTTGTATAAAAGGTACTTTGTATAAAAGGTACTTTTTATAAAAGGTACTTTTTATAAAAGGTACTTTTTATAAAAGGTACTTTTTATAAAGGGTACTTTTTATAAAAGGTACTTTTTATAAAAGGTACTTTTTTAAAAAAGTACTTTTTATAAAAGGTACTTTTTATAAAAGGTACTTTTTATGAAAGGTACTTTTTATAAAAGGTACTTTTTATAAAAGGTACTTTTTATAAAAGGTACTTTTTATAAAAGGTACTTTTTATAAAAGGTACTTTTTATGAAAGGTACTTTTTATAAAAGGTACTTTTTATAAAAGGTACTTTTTATAAAAGGTACTTTTTATAGAAGGTACTTTTTATAAAAGGTACCATTATTTCAGTAAATTAAAAAAAGTACCAAAAGTATACTTTTTTCCATTTTACCCCCGTAGAGTCAACATTGGCAAAAACCCAGCCTTGGTGAATATTTTTTCCGGGAGGTGAACCTACGTTGCAAATTGTAAGTTTTTAGGACCATTATTTAAGAAAATATAAAAGGTACCAAAAGTACAGTTTTTTACCCTTTTTACCCCTAAGAATCAACATTGGCAAAATCCAGCCTTAGTAGATTTATATTCCGGGAGCTGAACCTACATTCAAAATTTCAAGTGTCTAGGACCATTTTTTAAGGAAATATAAAAGGTACCAAAGGTACATTTTTTTACCCTTTTTACCCCCTTAGAATCAACATTGGCAAAAATCCGGCCTTACTGGATCTATGTTCCAGGAGTTGAACATACAGTCCAAATTTCAAGTCTCTGTGACCATTATTTCAGGAGATATAAAAAGTACCAAAAGTACAATTTTTTACCCTTTTTACCCCCTTAGAATCAACACTGGCAAAAATCCAGCCTTACTGGATCTATATTCCAGGATGTGAACATACAGTCCAAATTTCAAGTCTCTATGACCATTATTTCAGCAGATATAAAAAGTACCAAAAGTACAGTTTTTTACCCTTTTTACCCCCTTAGAATCAACATTGGCAAAAGTCCAGCCTTAGTGGATCTATGTTCCGGGAGGTAAACATACAGTCCA
The DNA here is from genome assembly GCA_963921195.1 of Pegoplata infirma. Taxonomy (NCBI): domain Eukaryota; kingdom Metazoa; phylum Arthropoda; class Insecta; order Diptera; family Anthomyiidae; genus Pegoplata; species Pegoplata infirma. The sequence continues at coordinate 11,686,233 of OY992536.1, forward strand.
AATTTCAAGTCTCTATGACCATTATTTCGGGAGATATAAAAAGTACCAAAAGTACAGTTTTTTACCCTTTTTACCCCCTTAGAATCAACACTGGCAAAAATCCAGCCTTAGTGGATCTCTATTCCGGGAGGTGAACCTACAGTCCAAATTTCAAGTCTCTAGCTTCAGCGGTTTGGGCTGGGCGATGATGAATCAGTCAGTCAGTCACTCACTCACCCAACTCTTTTATATATATAGATAAACCTATTGTGAGTTAAGCAAACTACGTTTCGCCACTGATATTTGTATACCGATAAACGGTTTCGGGACAACCTAATACAATTACATATAACGAATTGACTTGTTGAATTTAAAAAATCTAACAAAAATAATAAATCATTCCAAATATCTACATTAGAGCAGCATTTTTTTTGTATGGCAAAAAAAATTTCGTTCGATTTTGAATGTCCGGACAAATTTGTATTAATCCGTGGCGCCAGGCTATCAAAGTTTTGGATTTTCAAAACTTAAAAAAAAAAAAATTAAAAACGATTACAAAAAAAAAATAAAAATTGGTCGATATCGCTTTTTGAAATTTGCGAAAAATTGCGGTTATTCCAATGTTAAAATTTAAAAAAAAAAAAAATCTTATTTTTTCCCCTTGACCGTTTCATAGAGCTTGAGACAATCTTTCATTAAAACTTTATTTTATCCAAATCCGATCATTTTAACCCGTGGCACTCTTCGATTAAAATTTTTAATATTGTGGAAAATTTCCAACAAAATTTTGAGTTGTTAAAAAATTTACAAATAAAATTAATTTCATCAATTTTGACATGCTGAAAACGAATATTAAAAAATTTTCTTAATCTGTCTAACGGTTTTGGAGATATTGCAATGTGAAATTTTTCAAAAAAATGTGTATTTTTTATTTTTTTTTTTTATTTCTTAAACGTAGGAAAAATCCGATTTTTTTGATTTTTTTTGACAAATTTCAAATCGCAATATCTCGAAAAGCGCTTGACCAATTTCAGAAATTTTTTTGATAAGTTTTTTTTATACCCTCCACTCTAGTGATAGAGGATATATACGCACATAAAAGTTTGTCATTCCATTTGTAACACCTCCAAATATTGATCTAGGACCCCATAAAGTAAATATATACATGATCCTCGATAGATTTTAAAATGATCTAGCGATGTTCATCCGTCCGTCCGCCTGTCTGTTGAAAACACGCTAACTTTTGAAATACTTTATGAAGGCTCCTCAGGGTAGGTATATATGGTCGTCATTTACCTGGTCAGACTTAAAGTATTTTTGTCACTCTGAAATATTTTTTCACTAAAAAAAAATTTTACACTCGAAAAAAATTTTACACTCAAAAAAAAATGAGTAATTTTTTTTTTTTTACAAAAATGACACAAGAACGGTTTTTACTCGAAATAAAATATTTCTAATCAAAATTGTAAATTTTGTTTACGTTAGAAAATTTACTATCCTTTAAATAGGACCTAGTGGAGGGCATTCATAGATTGGGCAAAGTCGAATTTAACTTTTCTACTTGCTTTTAATGTATCAGAATATAATATTTTTTTAATTTCTTCCAAAAATTTTAAATTTTAATGGAAATGTTTTTTAATTTTAATGGAAATTCTTTAAAAATCTAAAATTTTGATTGAAGGGCGTTACGGGTAAAAATTATTGGATTTGGCTTAGATTAGATTTTTATGAAAGATTTCTTCAAGCTCAAGACAAAGAAAGTTTGAGATTTTTTTAAAAAATATTTTGAAAATCGTTCGACCGATTTTTTTATTGTAATTTTTAAAAATCCAAATTTTTGAGCTCCGAGCGCCACGGGGAAACTTAATCCGATTGACCTCAAATTTGTATCTTATTGGTTTAAGGTCCAGTTGAATTAAAAAACTGTCCTGACATTCAAAATTTTTGTATATTTTCAAATATTTAGCATCATTTAAAATACACGTTTCCCACCCACATTCATCACTTTTCTCAATAACCAAATTTTTTTTTATTAAATATCCATCGCAATTGCTAATACTTATTTTACAAATGTTGTCATATTGTATTTTGCCACATACGAGTAAATAGATATATTCTTTATGTTGCTAGTTGGTGGCCTATATCGCGCATAAAAACACAACAACAACAACATAAGCAAAAACAAAATATATATGTAGATAATAAAAACAAACGCCAACATGATGACAACATGAATAGAGTTGCTTTTTGTGGCGGCTTATAACAAAAATGTTTAGTGTTACTCTATCCGACATCCATCACTTTTTATGTTAAGTGTCATAGCTACAAGCGCCATTGTTGCTATTTGTAATACATTGTACAGAGGATGTTGATGCTGTTGATGCTGTTGATGATGATGTGTAGCTTTTCTCTTCTTTTTTCCAGCTTATTTTATACATTTTTTGTAATATTTTCATTTTTTTATTTTATTTTAGATTTTGTTTTTGTGCCTTTACATAAATAGTATAACAACGACATCAAAGTGTTTTTGTTTTGTTTTTGGTGTTTCACTTATGCTGTTGATGATGTTGTCGTTGATGTTGTTGTCACTACATAATATTTTTTTTCATTTTTTTGTTGTATTTTGAATAAGTGCCCGCCAAAAGTATCATCAATGGCTGTTATGCCATTTATTTAACAACATTTTCTAAAGACAACTTTATAACAAGTTCGTCTTTGATGTTAAGATCGTCTAGTAAGTTTTTGCTTTTTTTTTGCTCTTTATCAATAAATATTTCTTTAACGTACTTTATATGTATTCTAGTGGTATGTTACTTTAATGTCAAACAAAAAAACGTTTTAACATAAATCTAAATTGTAAGTTTTATGTTTAACTAGAAACGCTGTTAACATTTAAACAACGCGCCTGTTAAAAATTACACAGTGTTACAAAATCGAACTTTTCGAGTCGGAATGGGATGAAACCAAAAACAAATGAAAGTTGACATTTTATATAACAAACCCGCAAGGTTTTTTTTTTAATTCAGAGATAGATTTTTTTACACGCATTTGAAGTTGATTAAGAAATTAATCATGCGCCACATATACAGTTTTCAAGCCATTATTATTATAATTATAATAAAACTTCACTAACTTCAAATTCGTGTAAAAAATCTAGCGCTGAAATAAAAAAAAAGCATTCAGGGTTTTGTTATGGAATATATCAACTTTCATTTGCTTTTGGTTTCATCCCATTCCGACTCGGAAAGTTCAATTTTGTGACACTGTGTAATTTTTATTACACATTCCATTGTTACATATAAGGTGGTGAAAATCGATCTGAGTCTTTAATGTCATTAGTAAAAAAAATCACGTAGAGATAGAATTACCCTGCTCAAAATAAAATTAACACCATTTTTATTATTTTGAATGAACAAACAATCAAAATTGTGTACAATTTTTTTTTTCGCTATATTGGTCGTTTTTTTCAAATATCCTTATAGAACACCATTAAAACGTCCATTTTAAGGGTTAAAAAGTTCTACAAAAATTTTCTGCATCAAATTTCACCAGGAATTGTCAAAGACCAAAAGTTCATGCGAAAATGCTTAGAAAACTAAAATTGTAAATTATCATACACAGAAAAAATAAAAAAATATTTGAGTAAATTTTTAATACCATTGAGTAAAAAATTGCTCAATTTTGCACCAGTAAACGATTTAATAGTATTGAGTAAATTTTTAATTGACACAATTAAAAATTTACTCAAAATTTATCTATTTATTATTTAAAAGTTTAAAAAAGTTTAAAATTTTTTTACAAAAAAAGAAAAAACTTGTTTTTTCAAACTTTACCAAACATATTTATGTCCCAAAAATATAGGAAAATTTTATAAAGACAATTACAAACTTTCATATACATACACAAAATAATAAAAACTAAACAAGAATTCAAAAAACTATGAAAGTTAAAAAAATTAAAAAAAAATCGATTAAATTTTTATTAAATTGTTTTTAAAATTTTTAAGTAAATTTTTAATTCAGTCAATTAAAAAATTACTCAACTTTTGTTTTTAAATTTAAACAAGTGATTACTCAAATTTATTTCCTCCATATTTTTTTCTGTTGTGTATACTGTTAAAGAGATTTTCACCAAAGTCGTGTGAATTAAGTCGAAAAAATGTTACAAACCTGCTTCTGAAATAAATAATATTTAAAGACGTCTTCAGTGAAATTTGATGGTGGTTCCTTTCTAAGAACATATTAACCTTCTATCTTCCATTTTTAGGGGCCATTTTGGTCCTTTTTCAAATACCCTCAAGGAACACCACTAAACCGTGCGCTTAAAGGGTTAAAATGTTACAAAAATTTTTCTTATGAAATTTCACTAGGGGTTGTCAAAGGCCAAAAGTTCGTGCAAAAGTGCAGAATGCTTTAAAAAGTAAAAATGTAAAGTATTTTGGTGAAACATAATTTAAAGAGGATGGGTTTAAGGCATGGAGTTTGTAAGCCCGGCCGAAGGCTGTAAAAACTAAAAAAAAGAAAAAAAATTTAGACAAGACTTTTTGTTACGGATCCTTATTAATATTTTTGACATATCGTCTTCTTGATAATATGGTATGAAAAAGCTTTAAGTAGGTAATTGATGTAAAAAATATAATGTATGTAATATAAATTATGAAGAAATTGCAAAAAATTGCATGGAGGTGCAATAAAAGTGCCACAGACGAAAAATTGCGCGATTTTTAGTACCTTTTATAAAAAGTACCTTTTATAAAAAGTACCTTTTATAAAAAGTACCTTTTATAAAAAGTACCTTTTATAAAAAGTACCTTTTATAAAAAGTACCTTTTATAAAAAGTACCTTTTATAAGAAGTACCTTTTATAAAAAGTACCTTTTATAAAAAGTACCTTTTATAAAAAGTACCTGTTATAAAAAGTACCTTTTATAAAAAGTACCTTTTATAAAAAGTACCTTTTATAAAAAGTACCTTTTATAAAAATTACCTTTTATAAAAAGTACCTTTTATAAAAAGTACCTTTTATAAAAAGTACCTTTTATAAAAAGTACCTTTTATAAAAAGTACCTTTTATAAAAAGTACCTTTTATAAAAAGTACCTTTTATAAAAAGTACCTTTTATAAAAAGTACCTTTTATAAAAAGTACCTTTTATAAAAAGTACCTTTAATAAAAAGTACCTTTTATAAAAAGTACCTTTTATAAAAAGTACCTTTTATAATAAGTACCTTTTATAAAAAGTACATTTTATAAAAAGTACCTCCTGTAGAAAGTACCTTTTATAAAAAGTACCTTTTATAAAAATTACCTTTTATAAAAAGTACCTTTTATAAAAAGTACCTTTTTTAAAAAGTACCTTTTATAAAAAGTACCTTTTATAAAAAGTACCTTTTATTAAAACACCCGGAAGTACATTTTTTGGTACTTTTGTATTTCCTGAAATTATATTTATAAAAAACTTTTTATATTTCCTAGAATCTTAAAATTTGTAATGTTGTAGAATTCGATAAAAAAAACATTCTGGGAAAAATACGTTTTTAAAATTCCACTTCTTAGAGGGGTAAAATGGCCAAAAAATTGTATTTTCGGTACCTTTGATATTTTTTGACGTAATGGTTCTAGAAACTTAAAATTAGGAATGTAAAATCCTTTTTGTACTTTTAATATTTGCAAAAACACTGATCCTAGAAAATTGAAATATGGAAAAGAGGATCCTTCGGTAAAAAAAAAACATTCTGGAAGATATTCTTTTTGGAAATTCCGTTTCTAACTGGGGTAAGAAAGTGTACTTTTGGTACTTTTTTTGGTCCTATAATAATGAAAAAGTGTAAATTTTAAATATTTTTTAATTCTTAGAATAATGGTTCAGAAACTTGATATTTTAAATAAAGGATCACCTAGCACAAAAAAAAGTTTTTGGAAAACTTTATGAAAGACTTTAAGGTGCACAAGTAAATAAATAAAGACTCTTTAGGAGAATTTTCTTAAAATCGGTAGAGTAATTCTGATCCTTCTATTATCCGGTATTCAATACAACCGGTAACAAAGTACCGGCATGTTAAGCTAGTAATATATAAAAAAACAATTCGCTGTATTATTTCTTAAAAAATTAATAAACTATTTGTTTTAGGTTCTTCCACTATTATGGTATTTAATTTTTCTATTGGCTGTTTCATTGCAACTTATTTCGCTTTAGACATTTAAAGATTTGACAAAAATTCAAACCAAACTAAAAATGTACAATATTTCATATTTTATTTTTAGGCAATTTTTCGTAATGAAAAATCACCCAATTTATTATTTCGAAATTTTGCCCAAAAACTATGAAAATGTGCCCAAAAATTTTGGGTAACTTTTCATATAAAATATGTCCCAAATTTGTATGAAACATTTTTGGGCTAAATTTCATTTTCTTTTTTGGGCGATTTTTTTTTGGGTCGATTTTGCCTACAGGCAATAGAAAAACTTCAGCGGGCCATAAAAAAGAACTCGAGCTAAGTTTGCTCTACTGTTGGTTTGCTTTAATTTTTTTTTTGGTCACATCCAAGATACAAAATCGTGTCGCACAATATATTAAAACAAAAAATTTTTCTTTAGCACGATGTTGTATCAACACGGTTGGCAATTTCTAACTGGGATATTATCCTTGCTAAAATATTACATAACAAGTAGAAAAGTTAAATTCGACTTGGCCGAATCTATGAATACCCTCCACAATGCCCTTTTTAAGTGATAATAAATTTTCTAACGTGAAAAAAATAACATTTTTGGTTAGAAATATTTTATTTTCTGTAAAAAAACTTTTTTTATTAATTTTTGAAAAAAAATTACTAATTTTTTTTTTTGAGTGTAAAATTTTGTTTGAGTGTATTTTTTTTTTTGTTTTAGTGTAAAAAAACTTTTTTTTTATTAATTTTAAAAAAAAAAAAAATAATAATTTACCAATTTTTTTTTTGAGTGTAAAATTTTTTTTGAGTGTAAACTTTTTTTGAGTGTATTTTTTTTTTTGATTTAGTGTAAAAATATTTTTGTGTGACAAAAATACCTTTTAAAATATTTTTCTGACTTACAAATGTTTTTAAAACATGTTTAACGGGTTTTCAACACGTGAATTTAAGGTGAAACTAATCTGAAATTTACGGTTTTGCTAATAACTTTTGAACCACTGGACCGATATGGCTGAAATTTAAAACGAACTGGACCTGAGGAACGGTAAATATATATGCCACACTTCAGCACCCTCAGAATTGCCGTTCGAAAGTTACCGTGTGTTTTATCTCGTAAATTCCAGAAAAACCCTTACCGAAATTTACTCATTTGCTTATAACTTTTGAACCACTGGACCGATTTTGCTGGATTGCAATACCAACCTGACCAGGTAAATGTCCAACATATATGCCAAACTTCAGGAGCCTCCGTAAAGTCTTTCAAAAGTTAGCGTGTTTTCAACAGACAGACAGACAGACGGACAGACGGACGGACGGACGGACATCGCTAGATCGTCTTAAAATCGATCGAGGATCATGAATATATATACTTTATGGGGTCCTAGACCAATATTTCGAGGTGTTACAAACGGAATGACAAACTTATATATACCCTCTATCACTAGAGTGGAGGGTATAAAAAAACAGTTGAGCATTAATTTCTCTATTTTCTTTATTCTGCATCATCTTCAACAAGCAGCCAAATTCTATGTTGTTCTCCGAATATGTATTCCATAGATGGGACTAATTAATTAAAGGGACCAAATAATTTATGGTTTAATTACCATTTAATTGATGTCAATGGTAATGAAATTTTTTTCATTACCATTGGTTGTATCAATTGTACCAATTAAATTACTTATCAATTTAATTACTAATGAAAATTAAACAAGTAGAAAAATTAAATTCGACTTTGCCGAATCTATGAATACCCTCCACAATGCCCTTTTTAAGTTATAGTAAATTTTCTAGAGTGAAAAAATAACATTTTTGATTAGAAATATTTTATTTTGTGTAAAAAAACTTTTTATTTTAACTAATTTTTGAAAAAAAAAAATAATTTACTAAATTTTTTTTTGAGTGTAAAATTTTTTTTGAGTGTAAAATTTTTTTTGACTGTATTTTTTTTTTCCTTTAGTGTAAAAATATTTTCGTGACAAAAATGCGATGTAAAATATTTTTGTGACTTACCAATGGTTTTAAAACATGTTTAACGGGTTTTCAACACGTGAATTTAAGGTGAGGCTAATCTGAAATTTACGGTTTTGCTAATAACTTTTGAACCACTGGACCGATTTGGCTGAAATTTAAAACAAACCGGGCCTAAAGAACGACAAAGATATGTGCTACACTTCAGCACCATTCGAAAGTTACCGTGTGTTTTATCTCGTAAATTCCAAAAAAACCCTTGCCGAAATTCACTCATTTGCTTATAACTTTTGAACCACTGGACCGATTTCACTGGATTACAATACCAACCTGACCAGGTAAATGCCCAACATATATGCCAAACTTCAGGAGCCTCCGTAAAGTCTTTCAAAAGTTAGCGTGTTTTCAACAGACAGACAGACAGACAGACAGACGGACAGACGGACGGACGGACGGACGGACATCGCTAGATCGTCTTAAAATCGATCGAGGATCATGAATATATATACTTTATGGGGTCCTAGACCAATATTTCGTTGTGTTACAAACGGAATGACAAACTTATATATACCCTCTATCACTAGAGTGGAGGGTATAAAAAAAATAATTACCATTGGTATAGCATCACTTACAAAAAAAAAATACCATTAGTAAAAGTCGTCACAATATTGTCAAAACCGTTAATATTTGGAAATATCCGTTGTTTTTTGTTATATGGTGTTTTAGTTTTTCACATTTTATAAACCAAACACACGTTGATTGCCTTTGTAAACACAATATTTAAATTTTTATTTGCGTTTTGTTTTTTTTCTTTAACATTTTCATATTTTTTTTTGTAAAAACATACTTTGATGTTTAAATATATAACTTAAAAAAAAAAAACAAAAATGTGCAAACCAATGGTTTTGAAACCAATTATAATTGGTGTTTTTCAACAATTGGTGCATTTCATTACCATTAGTAATTATTTTTTCAATTAAAAAAATTTAATTACCATTAAAAGGTAATGAAAATTTTTTCATTACCATTGATATCAACCAATGGTAATTAAATTTCAATGGTAATGAAAAATTCCCATCTATGATGTATTCTCTATTTTAAATATTCCACATACATATTCTTGCTTGAGCATCTTTACAAATTCTCAATTTTTTGTTTGATCAGATTTATATTTATAATTATTTATAAAAAATTGTATTTTTGTCATTTTTATTTCATTAGCGAAAACCTTTAAATTTGGTGGTTTAAACAATTGTGACAATTTTATAATTTGAAATCTGAAAAAAAAATTTGTTGGCTCCTAAAACAATTATTTTTTGTATTGCTCTAAAAACACTTGAATTTCCAAAATTTTTACACTCATTTTGGATTCCTCTATTTTATATACCAATTTCCTTACCTTTTGGATACTTTTTGGAGTCATTTCAGATGCCTCTTTCTTCACTCCAAAAAAAGAGCATTTTATGATAAAACCAAAGTTACGTTAAATTTTTATTTTCATATTTGGATCCTGTTTGACTCCAACATATATGGGCTCTAAAAATAATCCGTTTTTTGAGTAATTTTTGAGTCATATATTTGGGAGACTCTACATTTTGTTGGCTGGGACGTTAAAAAAAAAAACTACAAATACTAAAACAGTGTTTCCATTATTTTTTTTTTTTTTTCAAAATGTTTTGGCTACTATGGTAGGAATTATGGATTAGGACAAGGAAATTTAAATATTTTAATTGTTTTTGAAATATTTTTCCTATCCAATTAGTCTGACATTCTGAGAAATTTTTAGTAAAAAATTTAAGAATTTTTCGTTGTAAAACAATTTATCCTCTCCTCCTATCCCTCCTGCTTACACTTTTGTTTTTTCTCAATTTTATTGCAAAATTTTCGTTCTTGTCTTCTAAATAATCTAATTTTAAACGATCCCTCTTGGTTTAACTTAATTAAAGTCAATAAATTTTGTGTTTTGCATAATATTATAATATAAATTAACTTTTACAATTTAATGACATACACAAGCATTTATAAATTTTATTTAACTAAATCTTTTTTGATATTTTTATTTTTTTTAATTATTTTAACATATAATTAACCCAAAGAAAATTAAGCAAATTTTGCTAAGAAAAATATAAAGCCAACAACCAACATTAGCAAAAAAAACAGAAAACTCCCAGGAATATGAATAAATGAATATGAAAGTCCCTAGATGGAAATTTTATGATATGAAAAACAGCCAACAACCAACAAACAATCAAATAGACGCCGTTGGCGGAAAAACATAAACGCATGTGTCATAAAATGAAAATGTTATTTGGTGCGTGTTAGTATACCACACACACAAATCACACACTCACACGAAGACACACATCAACATGCATGTCTATTATATTCTATTTCCACTGTTTATGACTGTTTGTGTTTGCATACTAACAACTCATAACAAAAAAAAATTTTTTTTGACAGTCTCTCTGTGGAACTTTATCATACTGTTTTCATACATATGAAATTTTCTAAAAACAAAATCAAAAACAATAAACTCATACATTCATACACTTAAAATTCGCAAAATAAAAAAAACACACATACTCTCGCATACATAAATACATATAAAACATTTAAACAATACACGCAAAAAAAAACTTGTGTCGGGGTGAGCAAAAATCTGGCATAATTTTACCAAAAATATGCTAAAACTACAACCGACGAAGTAGTTTTCGTAATTTAGCCAAAACACTTATGTAAAAAATTTTGAAGAAAATGCTAATGCTATTAAAGCAAAAACTTGGTAAAATATACCAAAAGAATAATGGTGAAATATACCAAAATTATTTGAAAAGCCGACTAAAAATAATGCTAAAAATTACCACATTTATGCTAAAATAAATTTTCAATAAATTTTTGTAAAAATTTGTATATTTGTTGAATTTAAAATTTTTACAGAATAAATCCATATTAATATAATAAATGTTGTGTAGGATTTAATTTACCACCGACCAACTGACCCTTTTTGTACAATTTTCTCGAGTGACTGCTGCCTACGCTTCTTCTTGAAGTAAAGGATCCGCTATAGCTTCACGAATTTATTTAAAAGCATCCTGTAAAAATAGAAAATTATTACAAAACATAAATTTTTAATTTAAAAAATTGGTTAACGCCATTGGTCTCTTGGTAAGGAGGAACACTTACTTTGTCATTCCATTTGTAACTCATCAAAACAGGTATGGACTCCCTTGGCTTTGGGTTTTTAGGTTTTAATTTTATAACTTAAGGCAGGATTGGTGTCCACGCTCTTTATTGTAGTGAAGGATTCTCCATAGCTTCAAAAATTTATTTAGCAGTACCCAGTAAAAATATAAAATTATTACCAAACACTAATTCGGAATGCGGGTATTATCATTACATTTGTTATTCATCGCAACATACGTCTGGGACTCCATTGGTTTTTCTTATTGAATGGTGTTTTAAGTGATGAAAGCAAAATTAACTTTAACATTCTTTTATCTTACATTTATTTATCTTTTAGAAAACTAATTATTTATTTTTATTTATGTATTAATTTATTTTTATTTTATATATCAATTTCCTTTTTACGTTTTTATCACACAAAAAATAAACGAACAACGCACGCACACAAAAATACAAAATGAAAATGGCGGTCTGTATTTGTTTTGTTTTTTTGTTGTTTTCTTTCGATAAATTTTTGTGCAGGTAATTTGCGTTATTGAGCAAGCTACTTGGTTATTTTACATAAAAAATGAATTATGTTACTTTAACATCGACAAGCATAATATTAGCAAAAATTTGGTAAAAAAATTTTTTTGGTATGAAAAAAGTTTTACCAAGTAGGATTGCTCAATCTTACACAGATTTTTTTTTGCGTGTAGAAACCGCCTTCATTTCCATTACACTTGAAAGATTTTTATGGCTTTTGTGATGACAATGGTTAAAAAGTTTTCTACTTCTTCATCTTCATCTTTTACTTCTTTATTTGAACATTTGGTTCCGGTTTCATACATTTGTAAGGCAAACGAATCTTCTTTTTTTAAAATAGATCTATTATCATCTTAGTATGTATGAGTTTCAATATCCCAGCAAAACTTTAGTAATGGGTAGTGATTATATAACACATTACCAGGTAATGTATATACCTTATTTGTAGCATTATTTTAGGATGTCTTACCAAACATTTGTTCCACAACGTATTATTTTAAAGTGAAAAATAATGCTTTACTAATAATTTGCTACGTAATGCATGATTATTGGAAAAAATGTATTTCATATTTATTATTTCTAAACATTAAATCATGGATGACTTATATTTGGTTACATTATGTATTATTTGAAAGTTTGCATTATTTATAATTGGATGCATAATGCATTACAATAACATAAAAAATAATTATTTTATAAAAAAATGCATAAGTTTAAACTAGAGATGGGCTCACGACAGGAAATTTCTGACGACACACACCCACGAGCATATTTTATCTACTTACACTCACTTACAATCACGTGAGTAAATTTAATCCAAAATTACTTTTTCACTACTCGTAACACCTTACACTCAAAAAAAAACGTGGGTATTCAATACTAAAAATGTAGCTACGAGTACTAATGTTTTAGTCCAAAAGGACCTAGTGCAGGAATTGGTAATCAATACTAAAATTTGTTACTAATATGTAGTACATGAAAAATACTAAAAAAACAGTAAATATTACTGCAATTTACTACAAATTTAGTAAATATAATTACTAAAAAAATCATAAATATTTCAAATTTTTGCCCTATTTAGTAAAAAAAATTACTAATTTTAGTAAATAAAATTGCTAATTTGAGTTAATAAAACTACTACCTATATCAGTTTTAGTAAATAAAAATCAGAAAAAAATTATATATAAATGATTTTTTATTTCACTTCGGTTATAAGATATACTTAATTACATGTCTTCTTGCGCTGCTTAAAAATGTACCGTAGATTGTACCACGTCAGACATTTGAAAATATAAATGTTGTTGCCATACCATTGAAATATATTTTGGAAGCGATTGCTAAAAATATAAAAAAAAACAATATTTTCTCAATACATGTTCAAATGTATGTACAAACATTTTACTACAGAGGGTGCTTTTTTTATACATAAATTTTTTTTGTATACGTGTGTGTATCCATAATATTCTTCTTCAGCTTGAATTTTTTTCTTACACAATCATTGAAATAAAAAACGATTTAACGAAAAAAATTATGTAGTTTTATTATTAATTGCATTTTATTTAATGTACATATTCTAATAAATAAAGAACATTTATATTTAATTACTTTAACACAATTTAATTAAATAAATTTAACATATATTTTTTTCACAAACACTCCGTGACTGGGTATCGCGTTGTTACTTTTTCTAATTCTTTTTCGCACTAAACAAACAGAAAAAAACAGTTGGTAGCACTGCAGTTAATGCGAGCAAACGTAGTGTTCGCACACACTGCAGCAGCAAGCAGCAGACGGCAAAAAATATAAAGTACCTGTTTAATTATAAATTATAAATTTATGAAAGCTGTACTTATTGTATTTGCAACTTGATGTGTGATTTTGCAATGTTAAGAAATAAAAAATACGCCATTTTAGTGAAATTATAATTAAATAGTGTACTCTTAATTTTTGCTGTCTGCTGCTTGCTGCTGAATTGTGAAGGAGCATTGTCGCTATTAAAAACAGTGTTGCCATTATCAATATGAAAAAAAGCGCAAAAATCGTAGGAAAAGGGTAAAAATTTACCAAACAAAAATCAGCGCCAAGAAAAAAGAGAAAATTAAAAAAAAAATGGAAAATGTGCTTTTTGAGGTAAAAAGGATAAAAAGCAAAAAAAAAAAATACGTAGTTGTAAAAAAATTTAGAAAATATGTACCAAAAAGTTTTTACACAAATACAAGTAGGAAAGTCCAAACATGGACCGATTGGATATTTTTTTTAAGATCTTTAATTACTGGAAAAAACACATATAAAAAAAAAATATGTACTAGTTATTCCCTACCGCTTACCATAGGCCTTAATTTTTTTTTTTAATTTTTCATGCAATACGAAGGTTCATGCATTATTTTGAGTCTTATCCCAAAAAATCATTAATCCTGTATAGAGTAAGGCCACGTTCACACTACATGAACTTATACCTAATTCACACCTAAGATGAAATCACATTCGATCACAAAGCATAGCGTTGTTCAAAGTTCTGTGTAAATTGGTTTTATAAAAACAATAAATTGTATTGAAATTTTTACGAAAACAAACCCCAATTTTCTTTATTTAACTCTATCAAAAATACATATTTTGATTGCGTCATTACAAAAATACAACTCCATAACCAAAAATTTAAATTAGCCGACGATTGAGAGCAAACGCCGCCGTCGGCAAGCAAATGGGGCGAGTCGCCACAACCGAAAGTTCCTCGTCGGCACAATTAAAATCAATTGTTAGAGTCACTTAATTCAAATTTAAAGGGGTTGTTTGTATGAGGCCAAGGTCCAAGCATGGTTCAAATTTTCCCAATTTCATTAGGTCTTGGGCTTAACTTTCAAATTTCAGCAAAATCTATTGATATTACAAAAATCACAAATTAAAAAAAATGGAAACAACACCGTAAATACCTTATCTTTAAAAACGCGTATTTAAAAAACGGCAAAACCAAAAAAGCACCAGCAAATACCCGAAATGTAACATAATGGCAACACTGAATTAAAATTTAACGATTTTGCAGCAAAAACTGTAGGTAGCTCTGCTTGTAAACAAGCGCCCCTTACGGAATTATTACTAACAAAAATAAATTAAAACCTAATAAATTACTGTATATTAGTACTTTTTTGAGCTAAAAATAGTAAAAAAATTAGTAAAACCAACTACCAACAAAAATTACTCATAAACAGTAAGAAATACTAATTTTAGCACTTTGAAGATACTAAAAAAACTACTGTAATACTGGTAATTGGTAACTTATTAGTAGATTTGGGTTACCAACGCACTTACTAATTTTTTTACTGTAGAATTATTTTGAGTGTATATTAGAGTGTCCCTTATTTTGGAAATGTTGGAAATCTTGAGACGGTACCCGCTCATTTTTTTCCTTTTGACTTAAAAATAACTCAGGAAAAATTTTACGCCCCTAGGACCACGCCTTCCCTACGCGACGGGGCCTTAAAGAGCGGGGCCTTAAAAATCATTTTTCCATACAAACCAAAAAATTTTTTTTTTGATTTTTAATTTTTTTGTTATTATTTATTATATTACTTGGTTTGCTTATTCACGACAAAAAATTTGATATTGGTGGGATAAGTCTTTCAGCGCTAAAAAATTTTTCGCAAAAAAAAATTTTGAGCCGCCGGGGTCCTACAGTAAAAAATTTTTAAAAAATATTTTTTTTTAGTTTTGACCAGCAACGGGTTTAGCTGCTATGTTGCTTTAAATGATATATATTCATAAAAAAATATTTTTTGTATCTGTGACATCTTTATCGTGTTCTAAAAAAGGGTAAAAAATGCATTGTTGATTTATTTCGATACACGATAAAGATGTCACAAATATGAAAAATATTTTTTTTGGAATATATATCATTAAAAACAACATAACAACTAAAACCGTTACTTTTCAAAACTAAAAAAAAATATTTTTTAAAAATTTTTTACCGTAGGATCCCTACGGCTCAAAATTTTTTTTTCGAAAAAGATAAAGATGTCACAGATATGAATAATTTTTTTTTTGGAATATATATCATTTAAAGCAACATAGCAGCTAAAACCGTTGCTGGTCAAAACTAAAAAAAAATATTTTTTAAAAATTTTTTACTGTAGGACCCCGGCGGCTCAAAATTTTTTTTTTGCTAAAAATTTTTTAGCGCTGAAAGACTTATCCCACCAAAATCAAATTTTTTGTCGTGAATAAGCAAACCAAGTAATATAATAAATAATAACAAAAAAATTAAAAATCAAAAAAAAATTTTTTTGGTTTGTATGGAAAAATGATTTTTAAGGCCCCGCTCTTTAAGGCCCCGTCGCGTAGGGAAGGCGTGGTCCTAGGGGCGTAAAATTTTTCCTGAGTTATTTTTAAGTCAAAAGGAAAAAAATGAGCGGGTACCGTCTCAACATTTCGAACATTTCCAAAATAAGGGACACTCTAGTGTATATATTATCTTCTGGTATGCTATATTATTTCATTTCTCGTAACCTATAAAATATCATATATTTTACACCTTACTCGTATTCTTCGTTATAAATGTATGACTTATTTTATACCTTACTGGTATTCTTTGTGATAATGTGGATGTATTACTTTGAGTCTCATCGCCTGTTAAAATCATCAATGCTGCAATGTATAAAATAAGAGATCCTATACCTTATTTTATACCTTATTTGGTAATCTAAGTTTTGCTGGGATGTGAGAGAGTATGAGTATGAAAAACCCATTGCTAATATATATTTTCATGTATCGTATATACAATTATACGAGCCGTTAAACACTTAAAGTTAAGATTTTCAAACCAAAATAAAACAACAAAAAAAATATTAAACAATAAAATAAAGATTTTAATTAACACTGTTATACAATAAAACGACACCAGAACTCCGTCTACTGTGTCTATGTTTAAGTATGTGTGCTTTTCACTTCAAAGTTTGTGTTTGTGTGTATTTGTGTATTTATAAAAATATGAGACACAATTTTACGTTTTTAATTATGTACAGAAAAATTAATTAATAACAGCGGCAACAACAACACCATCACTGACAAGGTAGGCCTTCTAAACGGTTCGCAACAATTTCCTTAAAATTTGAACTATCACAAAAAATAATTGTTTTTATGAGATCACATTGCACATAGGGGGAGCTTTATGGGGCTTCTTGGCAACAATTCAATTTTAAAAAGCGAATTTGTTTTTTTTATATTGAAAGCCTAAACTTTTCTACGCTTGACTGCGTTTTTACTTTTTTGATTTATCCATTCTTTTTTTCTTGGCACTGTGTTAAAGTTAGTAAAAGCTAAAAAATAAAAAACAAAATATTATTTTAATGAAATTTTTCAACACATAAGATCGAAGGTCAAGAAGTGGACACTTATCCTACATTACCCTTAGATTCTTTTATACAGTGGTAAGTGGTATAAGTTTTAACAAGAATCAGTTTTTTTTTTTTTTTACGATGAACCAACACTCAGGGGATACCCCTACTAATGCAATGCATTGTGTTGATATGCAATGCATTGTGATAAAATAGGTTATGAGGAGGAGGAAAGAGGGAGTAGTGTTTGTGTATATTTGACTTGAATTTATCTACATTGAAAGAAACTGTAAAGACCTCTGCGGGGCAGTGATGCCATTTTAGCACTTTTAGTGCTAGATCTAGCACTATTTTTTTGGACTTAGCACTAAGGTTTTGGAAAAAAGTGCCAAGTGCTAAGTTAGCACTTTTTTATAATTTTTTAGCATTTTTAGCATTTTTTTTTAACATATTAATATTTTTGTTAAAATCTCTTGTAAAAATGTTTAGCCTGCGGCGCTTTTAATGCAACCACATGTATTCAAACTCTTCAAAAGAAGAAATTTGAATACAGACAAACAATTTATAATTAAGAAGAGCTGTAAAAGACCGAAAGTAAATTTTTCAAAGTGCACTTCTCTTATACTTTAAATAATTCAATACACACGACCAAGGGTCCTAAAAATGTTTCTTACTTGGTTGAAGGCCTTCAGTAAGCCATGATGATTGTTATCAATAAAAACTATTGTTTTGAAGAACTGGACATTTTTACAATAACTTATGCGTTCCACCTTGCGACAAACGTATTATTTTTTACTGATATTAATTGACATTGTTGTTCTTCTGAATAATGATTGTTCTGAAATTATTTGCAAAATAATTCAATAATTTCCATAAAAATATTTTTTTTTGCAATATAGAAAAAGTTCACTCAAGTCAGATAGTGGGGATAAAAATGTTATTTTCTCAGGTTTTAAAAATTAATTCGCATTTTTCGCGAAAAAATAAAAAAAAAAAATACTGTTAAATTGTGTTTTACAAAATAAGTGTGAAATAAGTCGAAAAAATATACTAAATGAGAAAAAAAATTTAGTTTATCACTCCAGTGAAATTTGATCGAGGATCTTTTCTTTCAATATTTTAACCCTGTATCTCACATTTTTGGGTATAACTTTCGTCTTTTCTTAAAATATTCTCATAGAGAACCATTAACACGTGCATTTAAAGGGTTAAAATGTTCCAAAATCATTTTCTGCATTCAATTTTACTAGGGAGTTGCCAAAGGCCAATAGTTCGTGCGATGTAAGCAAAATGCTTAAAAAAGTAAAATTGTAAAGTATTAAATTTCACAAAATTGCGTTTCACCAAAGAAACTTTTCAATTTTACTTTGAATCCATTTTGCTTATATCTAACGAACTCTTGGCTTTTAACTATCCCTAGTGAAATTTGATGCATAATATTTTTGTTGAACATTTTAACCTTTTAAACGCACAAAAGTGTGTCGAACGGTGTTATTAAAAATCATTATATGTTGATTTAAAAGAAAAAAATAAAAAAAAAAAAAATCTAGCACTTTTTTTTGGTCTGTAGAGCATTTTAGCACTATTTTTTCTGCTATTTAGCATTTTTTCAAAATTCTCTTATGGCAACACTGCTGCAGGGAGATTATTCCACATACGGCTAGTTCGACTGATAAACGAACCTTCTCTGTAATGCGCTGTGCGATCAACTGAACAATCGACAACAAACGGATGTGATCTACTAGACAGCCGAGTGTTTCGAACAAAAACTCGGGCTCTAGGGATAAGTTCACTTATCTCAGCAGAACACTTTCCATGGTAATAAAGATAGAACAGAGTCATACAACCCACATTCCGACGATGCTCCAATGAGTCAATAGAGTTGGATACCCTAGTGTCATTGATAAGCATCAACGCCCTCCTTTGCACACGGTCCAAGAGCTCCAAAATAGACTTTGAAGCCCCTGCCCATATATGGGAGTTGTATTCGATCTTCGGTCGGATGTACGTGGTATAAATAGTAAGGAGATCGGATGAGGTGAAGTATTTCTTACACCGGTTTAAAAAACCGAGACACTTGAATGCTTCTTTCGACACTTGAAAAACGTGCTTATTCCAACGGACATCACACTAAATTTTCATGCCCAGAACATCAAGAGTGTCTGATTCCTCAATATCAATACCAACCATATGTACAGATGACGCTGTTGGTTCCACATTTCTGTGAGTCAACATACAACATTGGGTCTTGCGAGCATTAAACTAGACCCTATTCGCAAGACCCCACTTGAGATTGTCAACAGGTCTTGATTAAGTGTGTCATTCATAATCTGCCTTTTGCCCTCTACCTCAATAAGGCTTGGCCGACGATCAAAGGAAAATTAATGACAAATGTTGCTGTCATCTGGAAAAGAGTAGAGTGGAACTCATCTGATGAGAACCCATCTATAACAACACGTATAGAACGATCCATGAGGAAACTCGAAACAAATCGAAAGAAGTCATTACCGACACCAAAGGCATTAAGCTTAGATATGAGCGCACCGTGCCACACACAGTCAAACGCCACACACAATCAAACGCCTTATTTTATGCTATTCAACCATATGCAGTCAAACCAGAAAAGCTGAATCCCTCAAATATGGCGGAAATATTTATAATGTCCATTGGCAGATTAGGTTCGTACATGGGCAAAATCGGATCAGGACGAAAAAAGTTTTCCGAAATTTTCAGAATCTAACAGATTCTTCGTATATATCTGAGACTTTTTCGTTAGGACAAATTTGTACCAGTTGGCAAAATAAAATCACACCTGACATTCTGCCGACTCTCCCTTCATACAATCTTCATACAATTTTTCAAAATGTCATCAATGACATGTCAGCAGTAGGTCAGCAGTGTCCACCAGTTTCGGTGGCCACTAACAATTCGTTTAAACAACTGCTGACCAACTGCTGACATGTCATTGATGACATTTTGAAAAATTGTATGAAGATGTCATCAATTTTATAAAGGGAGATTCAGTAGTATGCCAGGTGTGATTTGTTTTGCCGTCCTATATCAAAAGTCTTAAATTCATAGAAATTTTTTCTTCATAAAAAGTTTCTGTTTGTGAAATATCTTTCGTACATAAAAAGTTTCATATTCTGAGATTTTAAAAATCTAAAGTTAATAGAAGTTTTTTTCAAAATAAAAACTCTCAGTACGCAAAGTCTCAGATCGGAGATATTTTTCATACAGAAAAAGTCTCAGATTCCGAGACATTTTTAGAATAAAAAGAGTCTCAGATTCTGAGATATTTTTCAAACAGAAAAAGTCTCAGATTCCGAGAAATTTTTCGTATAGAAAAATGATCAGATTCTGACATTTTTCGTATAGAAAAAGTCTTAGATTTTGAGACATGTTTCGTATAGACAAAGCCTCAGATTCTGAGAAATGTTTCGTACAGAAAAAATTTCAGATTCTGAGACATTTTTAGTTTAGAAAAAGTTTCAGATTTTGAGAAATTTTTCGTATAGAAAAAGTTTCAGATTCTGAGACATTTTTCGTTTGGAAAAAATCTCAGATTCTGAGATAGAAAAGATCTCATTAAAACCAAATTGTTCTACACGAATGTCATAGTTTTAATTAGTAAAGAAAAATTACCTCGAGCTAGAATATCCCTACTCAAAATATTTTATTTTTGTTTCTTTTTATTTAAATTGGTAACACCATGAATGAATTTGTACCAAAGAATGAATTTGTACCAAAGATTGCTTTTTTTTCATGCGGTTTTTACATTCCAGTGGTGCACAGTGCTACATTTGGCCAATCTAGGACGACAAAAATCCAATTTTAATTATATTGACTTGAAATTCTGTATAAATGTTTGTTTTGACTTCGAAAATAATATAATGAGAAATATGGGAGGCCGGTTAGGGGCCACGCCCACTTTTTTCAAAATTTGTAATTTTGGTTATAATTTCTTTAAATTTGGTATATATACTCTCAATGACTGTAGAAATAATATCACAAAAAAGGGGGTGGTCAGACAACTGCCACGCCCACTTTTTTAAAATATGTTTAAAAATATGTAAAAACAAGGTTTACATATCGCCCCACTGTAGTCGGCGTCGCAGAAGGTCGCAAAAGTTAGCCGTTGAAATAAATACTATGGATATTGGTCAATATATCTGAAAAAGTCCGGCGACCAATACGGACCAAAAACAAAAGTTCTATTCCATCAAAAAAAATAAATATATAGTTTTCTGTTCAAAAATTTGTATTTTGTTAAAAATATAATAAAAAATAGAAAAATTTGTTTAAAAAAAAATAAAAGATACGATTTAAAGTATTTAAATATCCTTTAAAATTACCAAAAAAGAGTGGATAAATATCTCTTTTTGTTCAAAAGTTACAACAGTTTAAACTCGACTTTATTTATGCGTAATAATGAACACTAGTTACAGGATTGTACAAGAAGCAACTTTATGCACCCACCTGTTTGTAACGAACAGAATTATCGTTCTTATATGATTATTTCCGTGCTATTAGGAATGTTCTATAATACATACAAACATATCATGAAAATCGGGGATTGTACAGTGGCCCCAAATTCTCGTATGCACAGTGGCCCCGCCATAACTTATAGCGGCCCTGCATTGATTACAGATATTTTTTACAAATTTAATTTCGTTTTACAGATATAGTTCATTATAACATAGGGATTATTACTTTTTTTAACAAAATTTTAATTGTTTCTTGCTAAAATAACGCAATGATGCAATAAATGTTCTTAAAATGAATATGTTTAAATAAAAAATATTTTCATCATTAAATTTGATATATAATTTTGATATGTCAATTCACAACTAAAATTAACATTGTTCACCATCAAATTGAAAATGAAAATTTTTATTTTTAAAACTAAAATTTTAATTTGTAACGAACTTTTTCAAATTAAGACTTTAAAACAAAAATATTTATTTTCAAATCAATATATTTAAAAATAATATTTTTTTTTGAAAATAATGTAGTATTTAATTTTTTTTAGATCTCGATAAAGTTAAATAAAAAAAATCAGCTTCTAAGAAGATTCTATCAATAAATTTATAAGATTCTGATATATGTTTTCTTTTACCCTTTAGCAAACCCTCCTTGTTAGAACAACAGCATTTGTATCTCTAGAGTTTCCAGTAGCAAGAAGGATTTTATTGTTTTAGATTTTATTAAAACATAGAAGTAAAAGATATCTTCAGCAGCATTTAGTTAAATAAATAGATGGTAATAAGAGTGATGAGAAGAAAATGGGATAGTGAAAATAGAAAACTGAGTGTAAAATAATGAAACCAACTTTAATGAAAGTCTTTTGTCGCTGGCTAAAAAAAAAAAAGTTGGTTAGTAGAATTACCGGGGTGTTCACATTTAGGATGTCTCGTTTTTGGGATTTTTCTCTCTGATCGAATTCTAATATCCGCTAAAAGTTTCGGTCCCCTAAGGGTAAAGGAACCGACTCCGATCGATCGGGTTCTCAAATCCCCTTTTTTCAAAATTTTATTAAAAAAAATTTAAAATATATAATTTTTTTTCTGGATTCATTATGAACACCTCGAAGAGAAAAATGTAAAATATGGCGGATACTCGTCAGGCCACTTTTCGAGAATTGCGGGGGGAAGTTAACGATTTTCAAGCAAATGTTGGTTTTATCAATAATTTGGATTAATAAAATCTTATAAATTAAATTTTTAGGAAATGAACAGTTTTTTAGTGTCGTAGCATTCTATTAGATAACTGTAAGTGTCATGAAATCTTACCGATTTAAGACGTTTTTAACCAACATTAGCTGGGGTCAAAAATGAAGCCCTCAGAATATTTGAAGTCTAGAGCTTAATGGCCTAATTTTGAAAAACGCAACGCGCCGCGTTCTCAAAATGTTCACTAAATTTTATGTTGTAACAAAAACAATTTACACAGTAATTTTGACAACGCGGTGCGTTGCGTTTTACAAAATTAGGGGATTAATTTTGTGTTATACACAGGTTTAAAATGGCTTGTGAGCATTTTTCTAGGATAGGTCCCCGGGATAGGTCCTAGTATAGCTCCCTGGGATAGGTCCCTGGGATAGGTCCCTGGGATAGGTCCTAAGAGAGGTCTCTGGGATAGATCCTGGGACAAGTCCCTGGAATAAGTCCTAAGAAAGGACCCAGAAAAGGTATTAGGATAGGGCCCCGGGATAGGTCCAATAATAGGTCCTGGGGATAGGTCCTAGCACAGGTCCCTGGGGGAGGTTCTAGGATAGGTCCGTGGTGATAGGTTCTAGGATGGGTCCCTTGCAGACGTTTTCAAGTTTTATAGATTTGATTCCTGTGCGATCATGTATTGAAATGTCTGATTGTTGTTTGCGCTTATTTCGGGCTTTTAAATTAATTGGACACGTTAATTTAATGTGATTGTTAAAGCGTAAGATTTGGCATTTAAATTAATTTCGCTATAACCACTATAACAATAAACACATCCATACTTTTATACATACATGTATAGACTTTCTTCGTACGTTTTATCCATACCACTTTCGTTAACACACACTTTGCTCGAACAATATATACTAATATGACTTCAACAAAAAAAATCTTGGAATATTTTAAATGTGTGGAAAATCATCCAAACCTTTAAAGTAACATTTAAAATACTAATGAAAGAATATTTTAACCTTAAACAGATAGAGCGATTTCAACCACGAAAATTAATAACTAATTTTCTTTCTGAGTTTTAAATTTTGTAAAAAAATCATATATTCAATAAATTTAGATCTTTTTTTATAAGAATTGTAATATTTCTTTAGTAAAGTGTATTTGATTGTATAATAGTTTTTATTAAGATATGAATGTTCTTGGCACAAATTTATACTAACAATAAGTTAAATTAGAGTGTTCCTTATACTTTTAAAGTTGGAATACAAAAACGAAAACCTCAAAATTCAATAATCACTATATGCCATAAATAACCAATTTTTGTAAAGATTTGAAGAAAAATTTTCTCAAAAAATTGGTTAAAGAAGTTTTTTTAAGAACGTTTTAATAAAAACATTTTATAAAAACTAAAGTTTGCCAAAATGCAAAAAAAAAAACAAGCAGAAAAGTTTAATTCGACAAAATTAACAATTTTGATAAGAAATATTTTATTTTGAGTAAATTTTTTTTTTTTTTTATAATTTTTGTAAAAAAGAAAAAAATACTAACTTTTTTTGAGTGTAACATTTTTTTTGAGAGTAAACTTTTTTAGCGTCAAAATATTTCTGAGTGACAAAAATACCTTATAAAGTGATTTTGTGGCTTACCAATGTTTCTAAAGCATTTTTTTTTTGAAGCTCGGTTTTTTTAACACATAAATTCAAGGTGAAACCAATCTGAAATTCACAGTTTTGCTAATAACCTTTTAACCACAGGACCACTTTGGCTGAAATGCAATATGTACAATAAGGGTGGGATAGTGTTGTGTGAGATTTTAAGCAACAATATTTGGAAGCGCTAGAACCGCTCATTTTGTGAGGTTGGTAAAAAAAGTGTATGAGCCAAAAAATGGGGGAGGTCGGATAGGATCTAGGGGTCGCTCATCGGGGTCAAAGTTGGGCGTAGAGGGGAAAAAATCCACAAAAAGCCCCAAAACTCCCCTGGTTTTGCTCCTAGAGGGGTCAAATGTGGGACCGGCCCCCATTATTTTTTCCCCCTGAACACTTTTGCCGAACATACCTAAGCCCTATCTCCAATCCCTAAGGGGGGTCCCATACAAAGGTTCAATTTTTAAAAAATCTTCCTTCTACCGCTCTAGCTGTCCTAGAAGTCACCCTAGAGGAATCAAATGTATGACCGACCCCCAATATTTTTTCAACCCCAACATTTTCTTAGAACATACCTACCCCCTATCTTCAATCCTTAGGGTGGTCCCCATACATTTTTTTTTATTTTTTCTTAAATTGTCATATTAAATCAGCTCCTACCGGTCCAATGGTGCCTCCTAGAGGGGTCATTATCAAGACCAACCCCCATTAATTTTTAGCCCCCAACACTTCTTCTGAACATACCAATTCCATATCTCCAATTCCTAAGGGGTCTCCCACACAAAACGACATTTTTGTAAATCTTGCTCCCACCGCTCTAACTATCGCAGGGGTGACCCTAGAGAAGTTAAATGTGTGACCGACCCCCAATATTTTTTCAGCCCCAACATTTTCCCCAAACAAACCTACCCTCTATTTTTAAGCCTTAAGGGTGTCCCCACACATTTTTTTTTTTTTAATTTTTTTTTATAAAATTTGCGCCTACCGCTCCCACTGTGCCTTTTAGGGACGGGAAATGCAGACTGACCCCCATTAATTTTTGCCCCCTACATTTTTTCTGAACATACCTACGCCGTATTTCCACTTTGTAGGGGTGCTCCCCTGGGGAAAACTAAGTGTTTGAAACCAAATTCGGCAAAACTTCTGGACCAGGAGTGCTAATGTTTGCGCGTTTTAAAGAGCAGTGGGAAAATATAAAAGACAAACCGTACAGTCTTGGCATATAAGATGAGGAAGTGGCAGGCAACATACCAGCTCAAGTCCAAACTGACATCAAGTTGTTTTGTTGGGCTCAAATAAAAGAAAAGCAACCCAGAGACGACTACAAGGAGTTTCTTGAAATTTTTTTATTATACCTTGGCGAAAATATTCCTAATAAGCATTTTAGCCCACCAGGACCCATCAGTCATGCTCGATGGATGGCAATAGGCATATATTGCCTAAAAATGTTTTTGTTCCGAAAATATATCGGTTTGGCCAAAAAAGAATTAAATGCACTTCTTGATGTGACCGTTTTCATCATAACAATTTACGTAAAAGCTTGGTTTAGCGCTACCAAAGCAATAGAAGCTCCAAATAATGATTTGAATTTTTTGAAAGCGATTGCCAATTATGCTTCAATTGATAAGATTCTGTCGCAACGATTGGTCAAGAGATTCTGTGGACATTTCTGGTATCTCAGTGGCGAAGCTGTTGCGCTCGCACTATTTGATCCGAATATCTCTTGTGAAATAAAACGAAAAGTGTCGAATGCAATTCGTATATTTGAAGAAGAGAAAGAGGAATTGGAGGAAGAGTTATCTGACGATGAGATGGACGAATCGTCTAACGAAAACAGCGAGGAAGAAGAAGACGATGATATCGGGGAAGAAGATGCCTCAGAGGATAGCGGCGACAGTGGCAACAAGGATTGTAATCCTCGAGTACATGTTGTTGGATTCGAAGGTGTGAAAAGAATTAACATGGCATCGAAACAAGTGAATCAACAACTTATGAAAACTGATTTAAGCCACTACGTCATACCTGAGACTCCAACATTTTTTGCACGCTTCGGAATAACAACAAATTTCATTGCTTCCGATCCAAATACTTAGGAAAATCGTCAGGACTACCAGCGAGCGCTGCAAATATTACGTAAATTACATGTTGTCAACGACGCTGCCGAAAGAGGCGTAAAATTAATAGAAGACTATAACAACGTGTTGTGCCGTAACGAGGAGGAAAAATAGTTTTGCTTCAGGTCGTGGCCGGAAATCGGAAACAATATCCATCACACGATAAAAATAAATTAATTTGATTTATAGTTATATTATTTATTATTTTTTATTATTTTCAAGTTAAAAAAAATATTGTTTTACGCTTAACAAATGTTACTATTAAATTACAAATTAAAGACCTCGGATTTCTCGATAAAATAAATAAAAAAATTGTGGGGTAACACCTTGAAGATAGAGGGTAGGTATGTTTGAAGAAAATGTTTTGGCTACAAAAATAAATGGGCAGGTCATACATTTGACTTCTCTACATACATTACTAATTTAATTTTCCCCAGGGGAGCACCCCTACAAAGTGGAAATACGGCGTAGGTATGTTCAGAAAAAATGTAGGGGGCAAAAATTAATGGGGGTCAGTCTGCATTTACCGTTCCTACAAGGCAGAATGGGAGCGGTAGGCGCAGATTTAAAAAAAAAAAATTAAAAAATAAAAAAAAATGTGTGGGGACACCCTTAAGGCTTTAAAATAGAGGGTAGGTTTGTTTGGGGAAAATGTTGGGGCTGAAAAAATATTGGGGGTCGGTCACACATTTAACTTCTCTAGGGTCACCCCTGCGATAGTTAGAGCAGTGAGAGCAAGTTTTACAAAAATGTTATTTTGTGTGGGAGACCCCTTAGGAATTGGAGATATGGAATTGGTATGTTCAGAAGAAGTGTTAAGGACTAAAAATTAATGGGGGTTGGTCTTGATAATGACCCCACTAGGAGGCACCATTGGACCGGTAGGAGCTGATTTAATATGA
Organism: Pegoplata infirma; assembly: GCA_963921195.1. NCBI lineage: Eukaryota > Metazoa > Arthropoda > Insecta > Diptera > Anthomyiidae > Pegoplata > Pegoplata infirma. The sequence goes on from OY992536.1 coordinate 11,713,711, forward strand.
CAATTTAAGAAAAAATAAAAAAAAATGTGTGGGGACCACCCTAAGGATTGAAGATAAGGGGTAGGTATATTCTAAGAAAATGTTGGGGTTGAAAAAATATTGGGGGTTGGTCATACATTTGATTCCTCTAGGGTGACTTCTAGGACAGTTAGAGCGGTAGGAGCAAGATTTTTTAAAAATTGAACCTTTGTATGGGACCCCCCTTAGGAATTGGAGATAGGGCTTAGGTATGTTTGGCAAAAGTGTTCAGGGGGAAAAAATAATGGGGGCCGGTCTCGAATTTGACCCCTCTAGGAGCAAAACCAGAGGAGTTTTGGGGTTTTTTGTGGATTTTTTCCCCTCTACACCCAACTTTGACCCCGATGAGCGACCCCTAGATCCTATCCGATCTGCCCCATTTTTTGGCCCATGCATTTTTTTTACGAACCTCACAAAATAAGCGGTTCTAGCGTGTCGAAATCGAAAACTCGTGCACTATCCCACCCCTAATGTACAAGACCAGGTGAACGACAAATGTATATGCCAAGCTACAGCTCCCTTAGAATTCTCCTTCCAAGGTTATCGTGTTTTTTTAACACGATAATGTTTTAAGGCTGCTGTCTATTTTTAAAATGATGCAGGACGCTGCCTTAGTTTGACTATATGAGCTAACGAATAAAAAAATGCAAATAAAAATTTTAGTAAATTTTATAAATTTAGTAAAAATTACTGTTTTCATTTTCTAACAACCAAAAAGGTTTGCAACTTCGATTTGTAACTGTGATAATAACACACCTCCTGGTGAACAAAAGCGTTTTTCAACACATGGTGAATAAAACATAACATACTTATTTTTCAACAAAAAAATTTTATTTTCATCAATGTTTTTTTCATACTTTTTTTCAGAATTTTTTTATGAAATTTTTTGTTTCATCAAATTTTTTTTATCAATTTTTTTTTTTTTTTTGTCATCAAAAATTTTCTTTTATCAAAAAAAAATTTTTTTTCCTCAAAAATTTTTTTTTTCATAAATTATTTTTCCATCAATTCTTGTTTTTGCAACAATTTTTTTTATTTCATCAATTTGTTTTTTTTTGGTCATCAAAAACTTTTTTTTGTCAAAAATATTTTACACAAAAATATTTTTTATCATCAAAAATATTTTTTTTATTAAGATTTTTTTTCATAAACATATTTTTTCTTCATTAAAAACTTTTTTCAATCAAAAAAAAAATTTTCATCAAAAAATTTTTTTTTTATTAAGATTTTTTTTCATAAACATATTTTTTCTTCATCAAAAACTTTTTTCAATCAAAAAAAAAAAATTTTCATCAAAATTTTTTTTCATAAAAATTTTTTTTTCATCAAAAAAATTTTCTTTACATTTTTTTTATTTTCTTCACCAAAACTACTTTTTTACCAAAAAGGGAAGTATCTCAACCCTTTCGAACCGATTTGCTCGAAACTTAAAATATGTATAAAAGAGACAAATCTAAGGTTGGGTTGTTTCGGCTTATCGGCCATATCGGTGATATAGGGGTTCAAAAATGGGTCAAAAAATATTTATTTTTTTTATTTTTTAGTTATTTCTTTCTAAGAAATTATATGATGTTCGCGTATGAGAAGAATTGCTTTTTTTGCCTATCTAACATTGGCATAACTTTGTAAAAATTCGGCTTCGTTAAATAATTTTTTCATGAAAATGTGTAAATTTTGGGGAGTATTTATTTATATGAGGACATAGACCTACGATATCCATATGAATTATAAATAATATTTATTTAATTAAAGTCGACCCGTATTTTTGCTCTAGATGATATTCCTGTTAGTTCGGGAGTTATCGACATTTTCCCGAAGGTCCACATTGTTTCATAAGGGGACAGCGAAACACCGATATGGTCGATAATACGAGACACCCCAACCCTAAAATCTTCTCTTTTTAATATATTTTAAGTTTCAGGCAAATCGGTTCATAAGGGTTGAGATACATCCCTTGCAAGCATAAAATTTTGACATAACAAGTAAGAAAATTATAGTCGGTCAAGACCGACCATATTACACCCTACACCAGAGTTTTCCGAAAAAAGGGTCCCAAGTTCAAACATGGACCAATTAGATCTATATTCGGTCAAATCTTTAAAAAGTGTAAAAAACACTCACAAATCAAATTTGAGTGAAATAGGCTGCTATTTGTTGACAATAAACCGCTTAAAATGAATATCGGGCGAAATTTTCACATGGGGCCTAAGTCCTAAAATGGTCCGATAATAATCAGATTTGATAAGGTTGTTAAAGTACGCGTTTCACAGAAAAAATATCGTGAAATCAAAAGTAACAAAACAAATTGTTAGCAACTAACTTCCAGTTCAACAACGTTTTTAATTGTATCAACAATGTATGTAGTTAATGTGACAAAAATCCAATTTAATTTCCAATTAGAAGCATCAATAAAAATCATTGTTGAAAAACGCACAAAATGCTCATTGATAACACAGACACCTTATAAATTCATTAAATGAAGCTCAAATTTATGTGACGATAGCTCGGTGGTAGTGTGCTAGACTCAAATCATGAACGTTGCGGGTTCGCTGCCAGCTGGCGGAAACATTTTTTTTATTTTTATTTATTTTTATTTTAAATTATTTTTGTTTTGCTATTCTGCAACACCTTTTATACGCGTTAAGTCAAGTAAAAAATATATGAGAAATAGCACGGTGGTAGTGTGCTAGACTCGTACCATGTTCGTTGCCGGTTCGATTCCAGATGCCGCTAGATGTTTTTTTTTTAGTTTATTATATTTTTTTTTTTGAAATAAAATGACATTAAAACCGGTTTATTTCCTTTAATATACGCGTATAGTCAACTATAAATATATACAAGGAATAGCACGGTGGTAGTGTGCTAGACTCGTATCATGTTCGTTGCGGGTTCGATTCCAGCTGCCGGCTAATGTTTTTTTTTTTTTTTTTTAATTTTTTAGATTTTTTTTGTTCTATTTTTAGATTTTTTTTATAAAATGACACTAAAGCATGCTTATTTCCGTTAATATAATTTATTACAAACTTTTCAATTAATTTCATTGTTGATACAACAATGAATTTAATTGACAAAAATGAGTTGATATTTATTTTAAAAGTTACAAAAGTCAATGTTGTATTGACAAAATCCAATGTAGGCTCAGTTTCAATTAAATGTTTAATTGTATTAACAATGAAATTAATTGTATTGATGTCCGATTCCTTTAAAATTCGGAATGGTAATTTGTTAAGATAAAAAACGTTTACCTGCCAAATTTCGAAAATATACTTATTATAGTTTGGTTATTAGAGTCATTTGAGCCAAAATTTAGGAGGACCTTTGTATGGGGGCTAGGTCTAAATATAGACCATTTTTCCCAATTTCAATAGGCTTCGTCCTTGGGCTAAAAGAGACTTAAGTTTCAAATTTCAAGTCAATTGATTAAAAATTGCGACCTGTATCGTGTTTACATCGTTCAAATGGACAGACAGACGGACGGACGGACATAGCTAAATCGACTCAAAAAGTTATTCTGAGTCGATAGGTATACTTAAAGGTGGGGGTAGGACCAATATTTCGGGTAGTTACAAACATCAGCACAAACTCATTATACCCTGTACCACAGTGTGGTGTAGGGTATAAAAATGTTCCATTTTCTTAACAAATGTAAAAAAACAAGTGAGATGTTTAGTGAGTGTTTAATTATTTTGTTCCGCATATTTTCAAATTACTGCGTAATTAATTTATAGTAAATCGATAGTATATTTATATTTTTTCACATTTTACGGGGCCAGACAGACGGATGGACAGACAAAGCGACACAAAAAGTGATTACGGTAGTTTTAAAAAACCAGCAAAATGTATCTTGTACCACAGAGTGTTGTAGGTCATAAGGGACACCCCATTGTGTATGTATCAGTGGTACTGTTTTTTGGTGTCTTTGCAACTACTTAAAATGTTGAAAGAAAGAATTTATGATTATTTTTGTTGGTGTTTAGTGCTGTTACTCTTTTGTTTTTCGTCTTTTAAAATATTTTATATATTTTTTTTTTGTTTTATATGTTTTTATGGTTTCCAATTAAGCAGTAAATTAAAAGCTCGCTTGCATGCGACAATACAACATTCTACACACACACACACTCACGCAGTTATATAACACAAATACATACATATATTTTGCTTATTATACACAACCAAGTGTTGCTTTAACGCGTTTCAACGCTGCTGTTGTTTTTCGTCTACCGTTATTGTTGGTGTTGTATTTTAACAGCTTATTGTAAAATAGAAAAAACACACATACATACATACATACATATTGCCAGCTACTATATGTGTATTCTGTTTTTGTAGATGTCTATGTTTTTAAATGTTTTTATATGTATGTGTTGGTGTATAAGTATGTATTTTGCGCTTGTCTACTTGTAAAAGTTTGTGCAAAAATTTTGTCATCATAAATATCTTGTTTAAATGCGCGGAAATGGTTTTTATTAAAAATCAGAAATTATTATGTTTTTACGAGTGTTGTTTGGTTGTACGAGTATTAAGGAAAAGACAATAAAAACTCACATTAAATAAAAACCCATTAATAATAAAAATTTTCCTCCTTATTATTAACATTATTTTTTTTATGCATAAGTATATATTTTTTTTGCCTGATTATATAACATTATGGTTTATTAAAAGAAATCAGGAAATGTTAAAAAAAGAAAGTAGAAAAAGCAAAAAAAAAATAATGTTTGGTTATTAAATAAATATATTGGAAAAAAGAAAAAAAATATACTAATAATTGATTTATAGTGTGCAACAAAAACGAAATATTTATTTTCATTTGAAAGATATTAAATATTAGTCATGTTTAACGGTGTCCTTTTTTTTTTCTTTATAATCACAGAGTAGATTTATGAATAAGTCTTCTGGTATGTTTAATAATTGCTCCATTATAGTGACATTTTTTTCAACTTTTTTCCCCCAAGTGAGAGTAGCAATTTGATATATAAAACCGGTGAAAGCGCCGGTGTGAAATAAAATTTGTTCTATTTTTTAAAGGTGGCAAAACTCAATCTAAACAAAAACCGCCCCCGGTGCCGTATTTGTTCTGTTCCTGCATTGACTGGGCAAGTTTTATATTACTAAACCTAAAGCTTATGTGGTACAAATTTGAGCCCAATTGCATTAAATTAACCTGTGGCGCCATCCGATTTAAATGGGATTATTGAAAATTAAAAAAAAAAAAAATAAGAAAAATGTCTTGCAGTAATTTAAATGCGGTGACCTCGACTATCAAACAAAAATAAAAATTTGTCAAACGGTTTACGAGATATCGGTATTTAAAATTTTGATTTTTGTACCAAAAAAAATAAAAAGTATATTGCGATACAACCTTTTTCGGTTTTCGAGATATAAAAAAAAATCTTAAAATTTCTTTCCTCTGACCTTTTATAGAGCTTAAGACAATCTTTCATATCAACTAAGTTTTAGGCACATACGATCATCCCAGCAAAACTTTTTTAATGGGTAGTGATTATATAACACATTACCAAGTAATGTATATACCTTATTTGTAGCATTATTTTAGGATGTCTTACCAAACATTTGTTCCACAACGTATTATTTTCAAGTGAAAAATAATGCATTACTAATAGTTTGCTACGTAATGCATGATTATTGGAAAAAATTTATTTTATATTTATTATTTCTAAACATTAAATCATGGATGACTTATATTTGGTTACATTATGTATTATTTGAAAGTTTGAAATAATGCATTTGTTATAATTGGATGCATAATGCATTACAATAACATAAAAAATAATTATTTTATAAAAAAATGCATAAGTTTAAACTAGAGATGGGTTCACGACAGTAAATTTCTAACGACACGCACTCACGAGCATATTTTATCAACTTACAATCACGTGAGTAAATTTAATACAAAATTACTTTTTCACTACTCGTAATACCTTATATATTATCTTCTGGTATGCTATATTATTTCATTTCTCGTAACCTATAAAATATCATATATTTTACACCTTACTCGTATTCTTCGTTATAAATTTATGACTTATTTTATACCTTACTGGTATTCTTTGTGATAATGTGGATGCATTACTTTGAGTCTCATCGCCTGTTAAAATCATCAATGCTGCAATGTATAAAATAAGAGATCCTATGCCTTATTTTATACCTTATTTGGTAATCTAAGTTTTGCTGGGTTGCATGTGTGTTACTGCATTCGAGTTTGTGGGCAAAAGAGGTAGAATAAGAGAAGAAAACGAAGAAATTTCAAAAGGGAATTGTAAATTCCCACTTAGAGTGAAATTTTTTCTTCTACTTTTTATTTTCCCAAGTGACCGGGCAAGTTTAATATTACTAAACCTAAAAGTTATGTGGTACAAATATAAAAAAATTACATTTGGAAAAAAATACTTAGAAAATTTTCTTAAAAAATAATGACAGCAAACTAATTCTGTATAATTAAAAATCAGTCTGCTAAAAACAGGTTCAAAAATATTTTGGAATTCAGCAAACAGAATCAGTAAAAACGCAGAAAAATTTCTGTTATTTTTTAAAACTGAATGACAAAGATTTTAGTAAAAAAAAAAACATTTTAGCAGAAAAATCTGCTGAAAATTGGCTAAATCAAATTTTCTTGAAAATTATGCTATGAGAATATCATGGTTTTATTTAGTAAAGAAAATGATGACCTCGAGCCAGAATAAACACCCTCAAAACAAATTGAAAATCGTTTTACAAATTTTTTGACGGAGTTTTCCTTTTGTGTGCAGAAATAATAAAAAAAATAAAAAAAAATAGTCAAACGGTTTACGAGATATCGCTAATTTAATATTAGATTTTTGTAAAAAAAAAATAAAAAATATCTTGCAATACAACATTTTCGAAATATCGCGCTCAAATTTGTCAAAAAAAATTTCCAAAAATGGCGGTTTTCTTATATGTTCAAGAAAAAAAAACTTAAAATTTCTTACCCTTGACCCTTTTATATGGCTAAAGACAATCTTTTATATAAACTTAATTTAAGCTCAATCCGGTAATTTTAACCCGTGGTGCCCTTTGATCAATATTTTGGTTACCCAGTGAAAAATGATACATGTATGATCATTAGCTTTTTTTTTTGGATCTTTTCAACTCTTGAAGCGGAATATAAATTATTATTGGCAAAAAGATTTTTGAGATTTTTTCAGATTTTTTGAAGGTCAGGATCAGCTTTGTTCCCATGGATGAAGATTTTTCGTCGTTTGCTTTGATAAATTCGTTTCACTAATTTCACTAACACACAGAAAAAAAAAATTTAGTTAATTTTTAATACTGTTGAGTAAAAAATTACTTAACTTTGCACCAGTAAACGATTTAATAGAATTGAGTAAATTTTTAATAAAAAATTATTAAATGCTTACTAGAAAATTTTTAATGGACATTTTTTTAAGTAACTTTTTAATTATGTCAAGTAAAAATTTACTCAAAATTTATCAATTTATTTTTTTGACAAGTTTAAAAAAGATTCAATTTTTTTTTAAAAAAAAGAAAATGTTTTTTCAAACTTTACCAAATATATTTATGTCTTAAAGACATAGGAAAATTTCATAAAGATGATTTCAAACTTTCATGTGCAAAAAACTATAAACTAAATGAGAATTCAAAACACGAAGAGAATAAAAAACAATTAAAAAAGTTAAATTCGGCCTTGCCGAATGTAGTGATACCCTCCACAATTTCAAAAAGATTATTGCAAAAAACTTTATTTAAAAGGAAATTACTTTTGAAAAAAAATTTTTTTTTTTAAAAAAAATTTCCGCGAAAAAAAATTTGGTAAAAAAAAAATCCGCGATTTTTTTCCTATTTTGTCAAAAAATATGTTCGTACTTCTTTAAATACCAATTGGTGTTCAATTATGTTCACATATGTCAACCAGAAGCCGAATTAAAGCATTTTGTATTCTTAGGTTATGTTGAATGTACTGAAATTTTTGACGTGTGCTTACATTTTCGTTCATAACTTTTAAACCGCTGAACCGATATCGCTCAAATGCAATACCAAACTTCTCGGGAGAACTTCCAATAAATGTGTTAAGTTTCAGTCATCTCTGTGCAATATTTTGTCCGTGACAGCATTTTCCACAGACAGACGGACATCGCTAGAATGTTTTAAAAGCGATCGGGCATCATGAATATATATACCAGACCGATATTTCGCTGAGTAACAAACGGAATGACAAACTTATATATACCCTCTATCACTAAGTGGACGGTATAAAAATAACAATTTATTGAGATTTTGTCAAAAATATTTTTTCTCCTCTTTTTTTTTGTCACTAAACGACTTTTAAGTGCATTCGTGCTCATGTCTAGTATTTAACCCTTTCAGCCCCAATATTGCTCAGAAGCAATATTAACGTTTTTTCTTCATAAACCTTTGCTTTTAAAAAATTTTGCCAGCGGTTTTTTTATTTAATAGTTTGAGAAATTTTACTAACTTTTTTGTTGATATGCCGTTATTCGCACTGAAAATTACGAAATTATATAAAGTTATGAATACATTTTTGAAATACCGTAGAAAATGTTCCAAACAAAAAAAAAAAAAAACATTTAAAAAATCTAAAAAATCGTGTATGATAGTAAAAGCTTTCTGCAAAGCACATATGAGGCATTCCACACCAAATGTCCAGCGAAAAAAAACATGTGTACCGTAAACTTCTGAATAGGTTGTATGGATAGCCATATATGGAACTTAGAAAATTGCGTTTTTGGTTGTTCAACATTAAAACGGAATGCACTACAATCTCAAAAATGTTCATTCTTATATAGTTTTGTATGGGCTAGCGATTAAAATTTTTTTTTTTTTTTGAAAATTTTCAGAACCCGTTCTGAAATTTTCCATTTTTTAAAAAAGTCAATTTATCAAAAATCCGGCCATTTCTTTTTTTTTTTTTTTAATTTTTTTTAAAAAGTTTGAAAATTTTTTTTTTTTTTTTTTAAATTTTCAAAACCCGTTCTGAAATTTTCCATTTTTTAAAAAAGTCAATTTATCAAAAATCCGGCCACTTTTTTTAATTTTTTTTTTTTTAAAGCTTAGATGTTTGTCCATCCACACAAAAAAATTCAGAAACACGTTCTTCGTTTTTTTTCGAGAAAATCACATTTGAACTTTAAATTTCATAACAATTTTGTAATTTGCTTGTATTTTCTTAATTTAACGTTGCGAATGAGTATTATTAATTGCATAAATATAACTCATTCGCAACGTTAAAACAAAGAAATACAAGCAACTTACAAAATTGTTATGAAATTTAAAGTACAAATTCGACTTTCTAGAAAAAAAACGAAGAACGTGTTTCTGATTTTTTTTGTGTGGATGGACAAACATCTAAACTTAAAAAAAAAAAAAAATTAAAAAAAAGTGGCCGGATTTTGGATAAATTGACTTTTTTAAAAAATGGAAAATTTCAGAACGGGTTCTGAAAATTTTCCAAAAAAAAATTTTAATCGATAGCCCATACAAAACTATATAAGAATGTAAATTTTTGAGATTGTGGTGCATTCCGTTTTAATGTGATAAATATTTAATCAAGGCAACTCGCCACAAATTTGACCTGTTTTCCAATATTTGACCACGCCTCCTAAGCCCAGTTTGTGAAAAATTGCAATACCAAAAACGCAATTTTCTAAGTTCCATATAGAGCTATCCATACAACCTATTCAGAAGTTTACGGTACACGTGTTTTTTTCGCTGGACATTTGGTGTGGAATGCCTCATATACAGTCGAACCCGGTTATAACGAAACCGGTTATAAAGGTACAACAATTGCTGAGTAATGCCCAAAAGCCATATGGGCTAGTGGTCAATAACCCATGCAAATATTGATTTTTAAAATTTGTAATTTAACAGGACCAGTAAAAATAGTTCGTTATTAGCGAAGTTTGCTATAAACGGGGTATATTTTTTATCAACCTTTTTTACAAAAAAAATAGATCAAACTTTGTTTAATTTGATGTTTTTTTTCGTAAATAAACTACTTCGTGAGAAGAAATCATTAAAATGATAAATACATTTTATCAAAATTATAATATAAACCAAAAATTCCAACCTTTTAGTAGTTTGATAAACATGATTGCAACACATTAAAAAATATTCATTGGAGTACGTTATAAAAAGGTAAATTTGCGTGAAAATGTGTTCGTGGGACCATAATAGGCAGTTCGTTTTAACCGAGTATTCTTTATAACCGAGGTCTTTATAAAAGAAGTATTTTGTGTGAAACTTGGTGAATTAGTTCGTTATAACAATGAATTCGTTATAACCGAGTTCGTTATAACCGAGTTTGACTGTATATGAGTAGAAGAATAAAAACTACATGCAATTTTTGAAGTTCACGTTTTTTATTTCAATTTTATTAATAATACAATGGGCCAAATATGTATCATTATTTGTAAAATAAATTAAACAAATTTAAAAATTCTATAAAAAATTTAATTTATTTATGAAAGACACAAGAAATCTTCAAAGCATTAATTAAAGCATAGTTTTAATAATAAACCGTGCAAACTGCAAAATTTTGTTCCAAAAAATTAACGAAATTGTCCCATTGTTCGAACAAAAAAATAACATATTAACAAAAATGCAAACTTTTGCAAACTTTATGCAATAAAACACACTGAAATTATGATATTTAAATAGATTTATTTTGCTATTAATTTATTCTCCAATTTTTTGCACATTTTGATTAAAAATAAACACAATTTTCGATATTTTTTGTAATTTTCAAATATTTTTTTTTCTGTTTGTTTTGGTTTTTTATTTTAATTTTGTTTATTTGTTTTGGAAAAGAAAAACAACCAGTTGAAAAATAATAGAAAGACAAAAATTTTTGTCTTTTTTAAAAGTTTTGCTGCCTTTTCCTGCTTTCAGAAACTTGAAATTTTGACTTGAAATAACTTTTTTGTTTTTACAGTGTTTGTTTTTTACTTATTACAAAACCCATTGGAATATAAAAACTTAAAATTGTTTTTGTTTTCTGATTAATTTTTATTTTTTAATAAAAATTAATCAGAAAAAAGAATTTTGGTTTTAAACCGTAAATAGAAATATTTGCACAACAAAAAAAAATGCATATAGGATTACCGAGGGTAATCAGTATGTGTGTCTGCTTTTAATTTTTGTTGGTTAGGCGCCCCAGTAGGCTAGTTGGTAGCGTGCTAGCCTATGAGTCTGGGGGTCGTGGGTTCGATTCCCACCAGAGGCCTTGGTCTGTTTCGCTACAACGAGACGAAGGTCTTTGTTACCAGTTCTCGGTTAGGTAAAATTAGTATATGATTTGTAATTATATGGTAATTGTTAATAAAATAAAAAAAAAAAAAAAAAAAAATTTTGTTGGTTAGTTGATGATCGTGATCTGACTACGATGGTACAATTTTCCTCTTCTAATTCCCAATGGGAGTAGAGTCAAATATGTATTTATATTTTAGGTTGATCAATAACGATTGTCATTAAAGACCCTTTGCTACTTGTAGTATAGGCTTTTTATGTTTGCTAAATAATCTTGACATTGTGATCTGACAAATCCCGAAACACGTGTCTATTAAGTCTTGCAAAAATTACCAACATAAATAAAACAGAAAAATAATTTTCTTGAAAACAATTATATGAGAATATCATGGTTTTAATTAGTAAAGGAAATAATGACCTCGAGCTTGAAAAAAACCTACTCAAAATATAATATTTTAAAGGTCGAATAAAACAATTTTTATATTTTAATACAAATTAATCAGTAGTTGTAAAAAAATTTTAAATTTCGTGAAAAAAGTAATTTTATTTATTCGTTTTAGAGTATAGTATTTTATAATAATTCTACTTCATTTGTTTTTTTTTTTTTTCATTGCAGCAGGCATTGACTACATTTTTAATAGGTTTCGAACGGATTTAAACAAATTATTTTTTTCATTCTAAATTTTTAGAATATCTCTAACGACTTTTAAATGCATTCTTGCATATGTCTGGTATTTAATAAAACAAACTCTTTGGCCCACAACGCGTATGCTTAATATCATCTTTTGCAAATAAAATCTAACACTTATACGCCCTGTTATTTAATACAAAATAATAATGTTTTTTACGTTTTTATTAGAATGATACATAAAACTTACTTTGCCAAAAAATTAAAAAAAAAAAACACTATATACTTATAATGATTAAAAAAAACGTACGAAAATGAGAATTTCCCGCTACCATTACTGCACCAACCCCCCAATTATACACTAAACGAATAAAACAATGGGACAACTTGTAAAGAAAAATTGTACAACAGTAAAATTTGGATTATATAAATTGACAAAGTGAATAAAAATCTTCCAATATTGAAAAAGAGGGCATGGTCTCCTAAGGTGGAGAGGAGGTGTTCGAGCCCCTACTCCTCTGGATAAATGTTTAAAATCAGTTATTATGATAGTTTCGGAACTTAGCGCACTCGTATTAAATCGACCTTGTGATCCGCATATGGTGCGAAAAAGTCTCCGATTCAAACACAGAATAAAAAATTTAAAATAATTGAGTTTTAAAGTTCGTATAATCGTAATCATACTGTTACTATTATATGTACTCTCTCTCTCACACACACACACATTTTGCTACTATTTTACGATAAAATAATAAGCGCCTTGTATAAAACTGCGATATAATGTAATTATACTTCAAACATCCTCGTAAAGTATGGCATTTAACTCAAACACTTTTCTAAAAAGGTAAAAAAAGCTGTAATTAAAAGCTATTTGGTATAAATGTTAAAAAAAAAAATGTATACAAACATACACATACTTCGAAAGAACTAAAGAGAGATAGGGAGCATATATATAACTATGTGTTTTTATATGGGAATATATGAATTAAAGATGTGTGTGTGAACGTGCGGTTTTATTTTAAACCACATGAATGTGTAACACATTTAAATGCCATATGCCGTGTTTTAGGCGCGCAATTAAATTAAGACTTTAAGTGGTAAAGAAACATTTATATGTTATACTCTCGTAGTATGAATATGATTTTTTTTTAATTTTTTGACGTGATTATAAACGAAAAGTAACTACTTTGTGTATACTATTCAGTAAACATCTATTTTGTTGAAATTAGACGTGTTTATTTCTAAATAAAATGCGATAATATACATATAAACGTATATTTGTTAACCAGAATAAATTACATACATATATGAGGTATTCCATATAAATAAATAAAATTTTCTGCGACAGATTGATATTTCAGTGAAATCTGTCCAATGCACTGTGGGCCATCATATCCGTTTTTTGGCCAAAAGTCCATTCCGATGCAGGCAAATAATGTTGATATATTCAAAATCTAGAAATTTTCAATATTTGTAAGTTAAATATTGTAATACCATGCATAGCTAACTGTTTTTCTTTGGCAAGAGGTCAAAGTCAAATTTTCATATTTTTGTTACAATTTCTTATTTTTCAAATATCACGAATTCCACCAAAGAACACAAAAAAAAAATAATTTTCTGACCTCAGTTCTTACACTTTACTTTATATAAACATATTCATTTTCAGTTTTTTAAATTTGAAAAAAATCGCAATTTTTTCGCGTATTTTATTTTCTTCAAAAATTGAAAAAATCAAAAAATATGACACTTTGAAGAGCCATGTCTTCGAAAGAATTTATCCGTCGTCGTACTTTTTTATGCCAATGCACTCAAAAAAAAATATTTTTTAAAAAAAAGTACGTTTTTGATGCAAATGCAATTTTTAGATGCATTTTTCAAAACTTTATCCCCCTTCGATTTTTCTGAAACCTACATAAATCGAAAGAATAGCATATTTTACATAAAATTAGGTGCAGTTTTTTTGGGCCTTCGGGCTTTTCCACCTTTCGTAATTTTTTTAAAAACTACTTATGAGATTTTTCCATACAAAAAATAAATTTGTAACGTGTATGAACAAATAATTCAGCGCTAAAATTGTTATGAGCAAATACGAGACAAAGAGAGATTAAGGAATGTTGTTGTTTCTAAGGATCGTACTAATGTGGTGGGGTGAAATAAAGCCATAGGCAATAAGGCCATATGGCGTTATTACCAACCACTGTTGGAAATAAAGCCATATATGGCTTTCTTACTCATTTGAATATTTTTTAAAATGTTCATTATTATTTTGCGGAGAGTGTGGAAATATTTTTTTTTTTTTTCTTTATTTATTCCACTTGGGAACATAGGGCTTCTACAATTAAATTCCAACTATTTCTATTATTACATATTGATTTGATTTCATCAAAAGATTTATTGATGGTCGTTAATTCACTTAAAACTGTTCTACGCCATGTATTTTTTGGACGACCGGAACGCCGACTTCCTTGAGGATTCCACTCTAATGCGGTTCTTGTAACGCTGCCAATGGGTTTACGGAGAGTATGTCCTATCCATCTCCATTTTCTTCTTGTAATTTGACGTACTATAGGCTCTTCATTCGTTAACCTCCAAAGATCTGCGTTTGTGATTGTGTTTGGCCAAAATATTCTACATATTATTCGCAGGCATTTATTTATAAAGACCTGTAGTTTCTGGGCTATAACATTTGACATCAGCCAGGTTTCGCTTCCATAAAGCAGTGTAGATTTTACGCAAGCATTGAATATGCGTATCTTTGTGTTTTGCGATATCTGCGGTGACCGCCACGTTTTATTTAGACGACCAAATGCCGACCTTGCCTTTTTGAGTCTACTAGAAACATCTTCCTCAACCCCACCATCTATTGACATCATGCATCCCAAATAACAAAAGTGGCTAACATATTCTATAGTTTGATTTTGAATTTTAATTCGGTTGTCGGTAACGTAATCTAATCGCATTGCATATGTTTTTTGAATGTTAATTTCTAAACCAACTGTGCCGGCCAATATTACCAAATCATCCACTTTGTTTTGCATGTCCTTGAAGTTGTGTGATATAAGACAGATATCGTCGGCAAAATCTAGGTCCTCCAGTTGTTTGTGGAAATCCCACACTATACCCCTTTTCTTTGCGCATATTTTTGTCATGATATCGTCAAGCACAATTGCAAAAAGTAAAGGAGACAGAGGGCATCCCTGTTTCACACCTACGTTTGTGGTGAATGGCTCGCTTCTCATACCATTATGACGAACTTCTAGAGCGGTATTGGTGTACATCGCCTTGATGAGGTTGACTAGTTTCGAAGGTACGCCCTTTGCTTTTAAAGCAGTCCATATTGCGCTGCGTTTAATGGAATCGAAAGCTTTCTTAAAATCGACAAAGACTAAATAAAGCGGTGTGCGCCATTCTACAGACTGTTCGATTATGACACGAAGAGTGTTTGTCTGGTCCAAGCAATTTCGATGAGGTCGAAAACCTGCCTGTTCGTCCCTTAATGACTGCTCGACGCACTGCAGTCTACAATTTATTATTAAAGCAATTACTTTATAGATAGTGTTGAGCAAGGTAATGCCCCTCCAGTTATCACAAATAGACAAATCGTTTTTCTTTGGAAGTTTTATGACGGCTCCTTTTGTCCATGTATTTGGAAACTGTTCATTTTCCCAAGCATCAGCTATATAAGGATGTAAAATTTCTGCTGATATTGCAGGATTAGCCTGAAGGAGCTCTGGCGAAATACCATCTTCTCCGGGTGCCTTATTCTTCTTAAGTTTTGTAATAGCGCTCGTGATTTCTGCGACATTTGGAGCATCGTCAGATATCGTGTCGTTTGCAATTCTAGTTTCGAGATCTGAAGAGATTTCTATATTGTTTTCTTCCGCGACGTTACTAATATTTTCGAAATGCTGCCTCCATCGACGAGTTTGGTCTTCCAAGTTGGTAAGTAGCTGACCGTTTGCATCTTTAATGGCATGGTTACGACTCATGTTCTGGTTCGAAAGTCGACCTATTAATTGATGAAGCTCTTTCATATTATTCGCTCCTGCAGCTGCTTCTGCTTCAGTGGCTATATTTTCAAAGTATTTTCTTTTGTCGTTCCGGGCGGATCTCTTAACAGCTTTCGCTACGGTGTTATACTGTGGTTTAAAATTTGGGTTTTCCAGTTGTTGTTGTTTTAAGTAATTTCTTTCCTGAATTAAATTCCAGGTACTGTCAGATAGCCATATTTTTCTATTTTCATTTCGTTTGTAACCTATTTCGTCTTTAGCGATATTTCTAAGCGAGTTGCATGTTTCATCCCAAGTTCTGTTGCTTGAAGGTAAACATCCTCTTAACAATTCTCCAACTTTCTCATTTTTTGTTTTATCTCGTAGTTTTGTGACATCTAAGCGTTTATGTATTTGGTTTGTGTTTTTCCTGTATAAACTTTTAAGTTTTATTTTGATTGTGGCAACCACTAGCTCGTGGTCGCTGTCTATATCAGCGCTTCTTTTAGTACGTACGTCTTCTAGAGCTCTTCTCCATTTCCGACGAATACAGATATGGTCTATCTGATTTCGCGTGATACCATTTGGGGATGTCCACGTATATTTATGAATATCTTTGTGAGGGAAGATTGACCCACCAATAACCAAATCAAAAGTTTGACAAAATTCAATGAAACGTTCTCCATTGTCATTTTTTGTTCCCATGCCATGTGTTCCCATTATGTGAGTTAGGCCATGGTTTTCATTACCGATCTTTGCATTAAAATCTCCTGTCACCACAAGAATATCGCGGTTTGCCACTTTGCGGATTGTAGCCGTTAGCTGGTTGTAAAATTCATCTTTAGTTGAATCATCAGCATCCTCCGTAGGTGCATAGCATTGGACGATGGTGATGAATTTCCCGACCTTACTAAAGAAGCGGGCTGTTATTATCCTATCGGATATTGGATTCCAACAACTCAGGGCTTTTCTTAAATCCTTTGAAATTACAAAACCTACTCCGCTTTCACTCCTATTCTCTTTTCCACTGTACACCACAACATTACCATTTGCCGAAATAATTTCACCACTACCACACCACCGCATTTCACTTATACCCAAAATAGAAACATTAAATTTAGCCAATTGCGACTCTACTTGTGCGAGTCTGGATGTTTCTCTAAGCGTTCTAACATTCCATTGTCCAATTCTTATCCGTTTTCGTGTGCCAAAGGTCGTCAACTTAGTAAGGGATTCTTCATTTGTATTGATTTTTCATTGTAGTAGTTTCGTTAATCATTGAATATTCGGATAAGCGGATGATTAGTCCTCTGTATCCTAGTGTGGATATATATATTTCCACGTAAATCCTGCTACCAAAAAAAAAAATTATATAGCGAAGCTGCTAAATTAATATATGGAGTTTGAAATGGCGTACGGACATAACGCCCAAGGTCTTATCATCCACCACCGTAAATGTCATATCGCCCAAGCTGCGACATATAACCCAAAATGATAGGTCTAAAAATGTTATTTCTCCCAAAATCAAATTGCCAAAAAATCCAAAATATTTTTTTTTGACGAAATGTCGAAATTACGACTTCTATGATTTGTTTTTTTTTTAATAAAGGTTTTCTGCGTAGCCGGCCTTTGGCCGGGCTTAGGGATTACATACTCCATGCAGTAAACCCACCCTCTCTGCAAACCAAAGCTATTTTGGTTATCAGGCCTTTTTGAGGCATAACAAATTTGATAGCGCAAAGGCCTGCTACCCTAGAAGACTTTACTTTGCGGAGAGGGTGGGTTTAATGCATGGATTTTGTAATCCCTAAGCCCGGCCGAAGGCCGGCTACACAGAAAAACTTTTTTTGTTAAGTAATCTTTAAATTAAAAACCCTTCCAACAAAAAATTGGTGCCTCTAGACCCCTCTAAGTTCCAAGGTTCCTGGTATATGTGTTTTTTTTTAATTTAAAGATAGTCAATTTTTTTTTTCTGCGTAGCCGGCCTTTGGCCGGGCTTAGGGATTACAAACTCCATAAATTAATTTAGCGGCTTCGCTAAAAAATTTTTTTTTTGGGTAGCAGGATTTACGGGGAAATATATTTTCACATTTTCAACTGATATGGCTTTATTTCCACTTTGGTTGCAAAATCAATATGACTTTATTGCTCAATCGTGTTGGTAATAAAGCCATATGGCCTTATTTCCCATTGAATTGAGAAATAAGGCCATATGGCCTTATTGCCTATGGCTTTATTTCACCCCCCCACTAATGTTTGTGTAAAATAAAAATCTTCTGTTGACGTCACACACTTAACATCTGTAATGAAATACGAACCAACCAACTTCTGCTGTTAGTTTGTCAAGCAGGGGATAGCTCAGATGGTAGAGTACTTGCTTTGCAAACTGATGGAAAATTTTGAAGAACGTGGGTTCTATTCCAATCAGAGGTAAGTCTTTTGATGAAAAAACATATAGAAAAAACAGTCTTACAAAAAATCAAACAATTTGAATCTAATGCACTCAAAAAATTATGTTAGTAAAATCAACTGAAAATGTCAGTTAAAATAACTACTTTGTCAGTTGTTTTGGGATCAACTACTTTTTCAGTTAAATCAACTAACAATGTTAGTTATTTTAACTGACAAAAAACAACTGAATTAATTAGTAAAAACTACTTACATTTGTAGTCAATACAACTAAAATGTAGTAAAAATATAATAATCAATATATAATTTTTTTTTCAAAAAGTTTTTCAGAAAAAAAATTGAAGACCAAATTTTTTAAAAAAAAAAGTTGTGAAAAATGAAAAAACGAAAATTTATTTTCATTTTTCGGAAAAAAACTTTGAAAATTTTTCAGAGATAAAAAAAATTAAATTAACTACTTTAAATAACTGTTACTACATCACAGTACTTTTTTGTTAGTTGTTCAAAAAAACGACTTAAAATAACTAACAGAAATAGTTGTTTGATATTTTTCATACAAAAACAACTGACTTTATAGTTGAAAACAACTAACTACTGTAAAATATACAAACAACTAACATGTAGTAACTTACATAATTTTCTGAGTGTGTAATTTTCTCCACTGATGACGTATGACAGAAACCATGGTCTGGAATAAATCCACATTAAAAATAATCTTTAGAAATACAATATTTTCTTCTTCAATCACAAACCCTTAATAAGTTTTATGATTATTCTGCAATTTTATCAAAAAAGTATGTAACTTTGAAGAGCCATATATTTGAAAGTATTTATTTGAATTTTACAATTGAAAAAGCATTTGACTCTAACAATTGTCCTTTTGTGAAAAACTTCGTTGACGACTCCTGCCTCGGCCAAATTCTTGAAATTGTCTTTGTAAAGATTCAATTTGCTGGGAAAGTTGTTGAATTGCATTGTCTGGAGGTGATGAAATCGACGCAATGTTACTAGGGCGAGCAATGTCAATGATTTTGTCAGCTTGTTCAGCAAGTTTAGCAATATCTTGTTGATCACTAATTGCTAAAATTGATCTTACGTTTTCTGGAAGTTGTTCCAAAAATAGGGATCGAATGACATTATCACCAACTTGCCCGCGTCCAAGATTTTGCATTGTTCTTAAGTAATGTGATGGTTGTTGATCACCAAGAATTTGTCCACTGAGCAATCTTTTAAGTTTTTTCTCATTAGATTCGCTAAATAATGATATGATCCTTGATTTAAGGGTAGCATATCTATTACCAGCAGGAGCAGTCTCAAGAATGTCAATCACCATATCTAACGTGTTTGCATCAATATTAGCAACCAAATGACGAAATTTTGTTTCATCCGATGTGACTCTGGCAATCGAGAAAATTGATTCGATTTGCAGAAACCATACACGAGGATTTTTTGCCCAAAACGGTGGAAATTTTTGCAAATTTGTTGAAGCCGCTGAAATTTCTTGATTTGGAATTGCGGGGTTGATTATTTCTTGGTGCTGGCCAGGTCCATCGCCAATCGGTTGGTTGTCTTGAGGTGCATTTCTAGATGGTGAACGTGTGATAGACATTTTGAAGAATACTCAGGGTCACCAATTGTTAAGGCTGATATTTATAAAAAGCAACAGCTAACAAAATTAAAGACTTCGATATTTTATCAAAAGAAAAGAACGAATAAATTTTATTGAAAAATTTTATAACACAAACAAATTAAAAAATCAAAGCAAATTAGATTTTTGGAAAATTATATTTATGTATGTACAGTGTTATGTACGCTACAAATACACTCAAAAAAATATTAAAAAAAAACATTTTTTATGCAAAAGTAATTTTGGAATGCATTTTTTAAAAGTTTAAATTTTTTGGAAACCTGCATAAATCGAAAACATAGCGTTTTTTACATAAAATTATCGATGCTAAATTTAATGTAAAAAATTATATATTTTTGATTTATGCAGGTTTCAAAAAAATTTATGGAGGTTAAAGTTTTAAAAATGCATTCAAAAATTAAATTTGCATCAAAAATGCATTTTTTTTAAATATGCTTTTTGAATCGTAAAAATCACTTAGGAATGGAGATAGGGCGTGGGTATGTTTTACAAAAATGTTGGAGGGCAAAAATAAATGGGGGTCGGTCTCACCAATGACCCCCTTGGGCGCACCATTGGACTGGTAGAAGCTAATTAAATTAAACAAATTTACAAAAAATAAAAAAATTGTATGGGGACCGCCTTAATAGTTAAAGATAGAGGGTAGGTGTGTTCAGAGAAAATGTTTGGACTAAAAAAATATTGTGGGTCGTTCATACATTTTGTTGCTCTAAGGGCATTATTAGGGCAGGTAGAGCAGTTGGAACAAATTTTTAAATATGTCGTTTTGTGTTGGAGCCCCCTTAGAAATTGGAGATAGGGACGTAAAAATTAATGGGGGTCGGTCTTATAAAGGGCCCCTCTATGACGCACCATTGGAGCAGTAGAAATGATTTTAAGATTGAAAAAATACAATAAAATTTTTTCAAAAAAATTTAAAAAATAGTAATAGTCGTTATCCCACGATCCTACAAGGCAAAAAATTTGTAGAAACGATAGAAGTTTTACACAAAAAAATTTCAGAAAAATCAAAGCGTACATACATTTTTAAAAATGAGATTTAAATTTTAAAACTTAAAAATTTATACCGCCTATATCCGACCGAAAATGGAATACAACTCCCATATCTGGGCAGGTGCTTCAAGGTCTATCTTAAAGCTTCTGGACCGGGTGCAAAGAAGTGCGTTGAAGCTCATCAATGACAGTATGGTATCCAGCTCTATTGATTCATTGGAGCATCGTCGGAATGTGGGTTGTGCGTCATTGTTCTATCGATATTACCACGGTAAGTGCTCAGCTGAGATGGGTGAACTCATCCCTGAGACGCGGGTGCATACCCGTAGTACTCGCCTTTCCAGCAACTCACATCCGTTTGTTGTCGATTGTCCAATGTATCGCACAACGCATTACAGAGAAAATTCGTTTCTCGGTCGAACTAGTCGTATGTGGAATAAACTCCCCACAGAAATCTTTCCAGTAGGCTATAATTTAGAAAAGTTCAAATTAAATGTCCTCAAACACTACTCCCTCTTTCCATCTCCTCATAACCTTTTTTCCTAATACCAACACAATGCATTGCATTAGTAGGGGGCATCCCCTGAGTGTTGGCTCAAAGTAAAAAAAAAACAAGTAAGAAAATTATAGTCGGTCAAGACCGACCATATAATACCCTACACCAGAGTTTCCCGGAAAATGGGTCCCAAGTTCAAACATGGACTGATTAGATCTATATTTTGTCAAATCTTTAATAAGTGTAAAAAGCACTCACTAATCAAACTTGAGTGGAATAGGCTTCTTTTTGTTGACAATAAATCGCTTCAACTGAATATCGGGGGAAATTTCCACATGGGACCTAAGTCCAAAAATGTTCCGATGATAATCAGATTTGATAAGGTTATTAAAGAACGCGTTTAACATACACAAACAGAATTTTAATTAAATATTTTCTATTTTCATGAAATTTGAGAGATTTATGTGAAAATCGGGAAGGTGGTTTGTATGGGGGCTACAAGAAGAACTGGTCCGATTTCTTTAAAATTCGGAATGTTGATTTGTGTGGATAAAACATGATTACCTGGCAAATTTCGAAAAGATACCTATTAAAATGCGGCTATTAGAGTCATTTGAGCCAAAACTAAAGAGGACCTTTGTATGGTGGCTAGGTATAAATATGGACCGATTTTTTCCAATTTCAATAGGCTTCGTCCTTGGGCCAAAAGAGGCTTAAGTTTCAAATTTCAAGTCAATTGATTAAGAATTGCGACCTGTATCGTGTTTACACCGTTTACATGGACAGACAGACGGACGGACGGACGGACAGACGGACGGACGGACGGACATCGCTAAATCGACTCAAAAAGTGATTCTAAGTCGATCGGTATACTTAAAAGTGGGTCTAGGACCAATATTTCGGGTAGTTACAAACATCAGCACAAACTCATTATACCCTGTACCACAGTGTGGTGTAGGGTATAAAAATACTACAGCACTTTAAGGAATTTTTTTTTGGATTTCTTTTAAAAGTACGTAAAAACCAAAAATTAAAAAAAAAAAAAAATTAAATTTGGACCATTACTGAAGAAG
This sequence comes from Pegoplata infirma, assembly GCA_963921195.1. Classification (NCBI taxonomy): domain Eukaryota; kingdom Metazoa; phylum Arthropoda; class Insecta; order Diptera; family Anthomyiidae; genus Pegoplata; species Pegoplata infirma. Next base: position 11,736,227 of record OY992536.1, read on the forward strand.
TTATGAGTAAAAGAAGTTTGAGTAAGGGAACAGACTATACATTTTTAAAAATCCGATATCTTCTAAAAGGGTCATCAAAAAAATCTGAAAATTTAACACGATGGAGTTTTCGAAGGGTACTAAAATCGGTCAACAAATTGGGAAAATCTAAAAAAAAAGTATTCAAAGTGTCCGATTTGGCATGGAATGCCCCATATATACTTTATGGGGTCCCCGACCGATATTTCTATGCGTTACAAACGGAATGACAAAGTGAGTATAACCCCTTACTTAGCCACGAAAGTTAAATATTTTTTACTTTTTGCTATTTAATCGCTAATTTTTATTATTTAACCGTATTTTTCGAGACGTCTATGTTGATAAAATTCATCAGAATCAATAAAAAAATAGATTTTGAATTTCTTTGTTACTAAGGACATTTTGCGTTTTAGCATTGATATATACATATAAATAGTTACCTATATATGTGACGGTAAAGTTTTAAACTTATATCCTTTTTATTTACATGCAAGCTGCTGATAATTCAAGTGAGTTTACTTATAATTCGGGTTTTCCGTAATTTAGAATTTCAGACAGTTAAAATCAATATTACAGCAAACTAATTCTAACAAAAAAACAAAATCCCGGTCTCAGAAAAACAAATCTTGTATGAATTTAGTGCAGTATTCCATTCTATAATGGAAATTATTGAGATTGATTTTAGGCACTGCTTCAGCCACTAATATTTCTCTTTTAAACTGACACATCTGTAACAACAACCTTTTTAAATGAGTAATACAGTCGCTGCTATTATTTTATCTGAAGCTGTACTCACAATTATAGAAATATTTTCTCAAGTATTTCTAATTATGTATGCTTGTGTTCTTCTTACAGTTAGAATCATAGCGAATTTGACTATTTAATCAGGATGTACGTTAGGGCGGGTCGATTTGTATGGATCGAAAAAAACTGAAAAATCGTATAGCAAAAACAAAATCTACAAGAAATTCTAAGAAACTTTTCCAAAGAAACCATTGGTCTAAAATCAAACCCTATACCGCGCCTAACGACATGAAAATCCGTCCGTCCGTCTGTCTTTCTGTCTGTGTGAAACACGCTAACTTTCAAATGTTAGCGGAAGAATGAAAAATATATACGACAAGCTGCTGAAGCGTAATGTATATATTTGTTATACTTCCGGTCAGATTAGTACTAAATTTCAGCGAAATCTGTCTAGTGGTTCATAAGTTATTAGCAAAATGTGGAATTTCAGATGGGTTTTAACCCGAACTCCCGTGTTGAAAAAAACGCTAAACACGCTTTATAAAGCAATGGTAAGCCAAAAAAACTATTTTAGAAACTATTTCTGTCACTCAAAAAAACTAAAAGAAATTTTTACACTCAAAAAAAAAAAAATACACTCCAAAAATTTACACTCGAAATTTTTTTTTTTTACAAAAATTAAAAAAAAAAAAAAATTTTTACTCAAATTAATCAAATACTGATGTAAAAAAAATATTCAGTTATCAAAAATTTTTATCGAACACAATGATATGCATTATATCCAGCGGCAATTAGTAAAACATTGCCGCTGGATATGTTCTTGCAGCATATCGGTATATAAAACTATGTTTTCTTTACATCTGAGGTGTAGGGTATGTTCAGCAACTTTGTAGAAAATATTATGGCAAATATTTTTGTGAAACATATTAACCCTCTAACTCCCTCTCATAACGGTATTTTTTGGCTATATTCTAAAAAATCGCAAAAAACACCCCGAAAGAGGGGGAGGGTGGGGATGAAATGTTCTACAAAAATGTTGCCGATAAAATTTTACTATATACTTCAGAGCACACCAAAGCCCAAAAATGAACAGAAACACCAAAAAAGAGTCAAGTTCTATGTTTTGCTTATGAAAAAAAGGACGGACGGACAAATCTTCATGTCGTTAGGCGCGGTATAGGGTTTGATTTTAGAAACATGGTTTCTTTGGGAAATGTTCTTAGAATTTCTTGTAGATTATGTTTTTGCTATACGATTTTTGACAAAAAAAATCGACCCGCCCTAATGTACGTGCTTACATAAAGAGCTTTTATGTTAAAAAGTATTAAGTAAAAGTGTATAGTTGTTGATAAAAAATATTACCTTGAGTCAAATATTGTTAATTTTGTTTGAGATAATTTTTGTGGTAATAAAATTAAAACTAACTACATACATGTGATTAAAACATTTTGTTTAATTATTTTAATTTAAACTTTTGCTAAACTATGGCCTTCAGCAAATGGAGATGGAAGTTAGTGGAAAGAGTATGAATTGTAAATGCGTGCATATCGCTCATTTACTTGTACAACGTCATAACTCAAAATATTTGATTTTGTAGAAATCGAGTTTAAAGTTTACAATTAAAACTGGTTTTCCATTAAAAAAGGACGGTACATTGAAAATGTAATAATGGCGTGTTCTCTTCTTATACGGTGAGTTTAAAAGATATAAATTCGAATTTTTGACACAGTATAAAGCATGATATAAAAAATAATTCAGCATCATTAACTCAAAAATCCCGTTTTTTGAGTTATGACGTTATACAAGTAAATGAACGATATGTAAACTAGAGAGGCATTTTTTCCCAAGTGTCTGAGCAAATTTTAATTCTTCTAGACCAAGGCACTATGTGATACAAACTTGAGGCCATCGGATTTAACTAAATCGTGGAGGGCAGCGATCAAAATTTAGAATTTTTTTAAAATAAAAAAAAATAAAAAAATTTGATACGCTGAATATGAATATGAAATGAAACTTGAATATTGGAATGAGGGAAGAAAAAAAGGAGTTACCTGTTTTTTGTCCAATCTCAAATTTAAAAATTGGTTGCCACCTAATGAAAAAATATGGGCTCTCGGGAAATTCCGAATAAAAGCCGAACTAGTAGGAATTTCGCCAAACGCAAAAACACGGGTCAGCTTAATTTTAATACAGATTATTATATATGATTTTAGGGGTCGTACGTATATACATCTCCATATAAACTACACCAACGTTTATACATTTTTGACAATAACGAACTTAAAGATGCCGACTTTGGACACTACCGACAAACCATTGGATAGGTCTTCCAAAAAACCTTTTGATCTGTATTAAATGTTGATGTAGTTTCTTTTGAAGACATGGGAAAAATCCTACACTCAAAAGAAAAACTCTGTCAAAAAATCTGTAAAACGACTTTCAATTTGAATTAGCAATCTTTTAGCAGATTGTTCTGCTGAGGAGAATATTTTACTAAAATCTCTGTCATTCAGTTTAAGAAAATAACAGACATTTTACTATGTTCGTACTGATTTTGTTTGCTGAATTTCATTGTTTTTCAAGAAATTTGTTTATATAAAAAAAAAGCAGAACAGATTGTTCTGCTGAAATCAGCAGATTGCTCTGCTGAAATCAGCAGATTGTTCTGCTGAAATCAGCAGATTATTCTGCTAAAATCAGCAGATTTTTCTGCTAAAATCAGCAAACGAAGCGCTCTACTTTTGTATATGAAAAGGCTCGTTGGGCTGAGCTTAACGAGTTCTATCAGCATTTCAATTGGAAACTTTGTTTTCTTGATGACAATGTTAACGCTGCGGCAGAAACGATAGTAAATGTGATAATGCTTGGAATGAAATTATTCATCGAAGCAAATTTCGACTAAACCAAAACATAAGTGCTGGTTTAATCAGACGTGCCGGAATGCAGTTAGATCCAGAGAGGATGCGTTCAGTAATTGGCGTAATGACAAAAACTCAGTTACTGACACGCTACGTAAACAGGCGAGAAATTAATGTGCCAGAGTACTCAGACGCGAAAAGCTTCTTTACGAACAGCGTCTGCGTGCTAAGGTCCTTGCTGCTCCTCGGGGTAGTAAGACCTTTTGGTCATTTGTTAAAAGGGTAAAGAATAATACTAGTTCATCCATTCCAACCCTTATAATGAATGACCAAATATTCACAGACCCGGTTGATAAAGCCAACCTTTTTGCTGACATGTTTGCAAGAAATGCATACTGCCGGAAAGCAATCAGCAAACGCCCGTGCTCGAAAGGGTATCCTTTACTATGTCCAAGATATTTTTTCGAGCGCGTGCAGTTAAAAAGGTCCTTGAGGATCTCAACATAAACAAGTCTCCGGGGCCGGATGGTATTACGGCTGTGGTCCTGAAACGGTGTGCTTTGTCTTTGTCTCGTCCTTTGGCAACATTATTTAGCTACTCGTACCTGGTAGGAGTTTTTCCCTCTTGCTGGAAGGTGGCCAACGTCCAGCCAATCCCAAAAAAGGGAGAGGCTATAAACCCTGAAAACTACCGCCCAATAGCAATTTGTTCTACGCTCTCGAAAGTCATGGAGAGCATGATGAATCACCACCTGGTAAATTATTTGGAGTCAAATTCACTTTTGTGCGATCGACAGTATGGCTTTCGTTCTATTCACCAATTTGGTGAAAGCAAGGTGGTTGCTCTAGATATTTCCAAGGCGTTTGATCGTGTGTGGCACGGTGCACTCGTTTCGAAGCTTATTGCGTTTGGTGTCGGTAGTCATTTCTCTCGATTTATATCGAGCTTTCTTAGAGACCGCTCTATAAGTGTTGTTATAGATGGGTTCTCATCGGATGAGTTTCATCTGAATTCAGGGGTACCGCAAGGTTCTGTTCTATCTCCTACACTTTTTCTTATTCTTCTTAACGACCTTCTGGGTCTAACTTTCAATCCTATCTATTCTTTTGCAGATGACAGCAACATTTGTCATTCATTTTCCTTTAATCATAGACCAAGCCTTATTGATGTTGATGCTATGAGGCAGAACATGAATGACACACTCAATCATGACGTTACGAAAATCTCCGAGTGGGGTCTTGCGAATCAGGTCGATTTTAATGCTCGTAAAACCCAATGTTGTATGCTGACCCACAGGCGTCTTGTGGAATCAGCGTCATCTGTATCCATGGGCGGTATAGCTATTGAGGAATCAGACACTCTTGATGTTCTAGGCATGAAAATCCAATGTGATGTTCGATGGAACCAACATGTTTTTCAAGTGTCGAAAGAAGCATTCAAGTGTCTTGGTTTTTAAAACGGTGCAAGAATTACTTCACCCCGTCTGATCTTCTCACTATTTATATCGCCTATATCCGACCGAAAATGGAATACAACTCCCATATCTGGGCAGGTGCCTCAAGGTCTATCTTGAAGCTTCTGGATCGGGTGCAAAGGAGTGCGTTGAAGCTCATCAATGACAGTAGGGTATCCAGCTCTATTGATTCATTGGAGCATCGTCGTAATGTGGGTTGTGTGTCATTGTTCTATCGATATTACCACGGTAAGTGCTCAGCTGAGATGGGTGAACTCATCCCTGAGACGCGGGTGCATACCCGTAGTACTCGCCTTTCCAGCAACTCACATCCGTTTGTTGTCGACTGTCCAATGTATCGCACAACGCATTACAGAGAAAATTCGTTTCTCGGTCAAAACTCCAACACAAACTCCCCGCAGAAATCTTTCCAGTAGGCTATAATTTAGAAAAGTTCAAAATAAATGTCCACAAACACTACTCCCTCTTTCCTTCTCCTCATAACCTATTTTCCTAATACCAACACAATGCATTGCGTTAGTAGGGGGCATCCCCTGAGTGTTGGCTCAAAGTAAAAAAAAAAAATGTACTTATAAGCTTCCTTAGCGTTGTGGTTAAGAAGTGTACTTTCAAATCAGAAGGTGGCGAGTTCGATGCTGGCTGGCGGCGTATGTTTTTTTTTTTTCTTGTAATATTTATTCACCTCTTATGACAGATATTTAGCAAACCGCGTCTGCTAAAATCAGCAGATTTCTCATATGGCTCAAAATGGGTGTATTTTCAGCAGATTTTTCTGCTGATTGGACAGAGAATTTATTTTGAGTGTAAAAACACGAACAAAATCCAGTTTTCCCCCACCCGTTTGACCCGCTAAATGTGATTGGGCAGCTAAAAAAAAAACTGGTAACTCTTATTTTGATCCCATCGTTACTATATGCAAGCTTTAGGGCAATCGGTGGGTGCCCTGTGAAAGACATTCCTTGTAAGTTTTGATTGAAGGGTGCCATTGGTTAAAATGATCTGATTTAGCTCAGATTAAGTTTAATGAAAGTTTGTCTCAATCTCTATGAAAATGTCAATGGAAAAAATTTATACTTTTTCAAAAAAAATCTTAAACGAAATTTTGGAAAATTTTTTGACAAATTTCAAATGGCGATATCTTAAAAATCGCTCGACAGATATCTGAAATTTTTAAATATTAGTGTTAAGCGTGCCACAGTAATTAAAAATAATGTATTGAAAGTTGTTTTTCCTTTTTTTTTAATTTTCAAAAATTTAAAATTTTGGTGGAAATTTTCCAAAACAGCCAAAATTTTAGTCGAAGGGCGCCACGGGTTAAAATTATCAGATTTGTCTCCAACTAACAATAAGTGTAATATAATGACTGTCTCAAAAAAATTATATTAAATTTGAAAAAAAAACATTAAGAAAAAATAAAAAAAAAGTTTTTAAAAAATAGAAAATCAGATAAATTCATTAAATTTCAGAAATTCTTTAAAAGTTTAGAAATTTAAAAGGTCTAAAAAGGCACACTCAAAATATTTTTTTTTCAAAAACAAATGAAAAACACATTTAAAACCAGTGAATAAACAATTGAAAACCATCCCAGTAACTATTCATTTGTTTTAACAAACATCAACATTTATTTTTTATGGTTGACAAAATATTCTAAAATAAAAACAATTAAACATTAAAAAATTACGGTCTTTTCATTCTTTTTTACCAACAAATTCGAAAAAAATAGCCTACGAAAACGTTTAAAATGAATGATAGTTCTGTTTTTTTTACCAACAAATTCCAAAAAAATAACATACGAAAACATTAAAAATTAATTATTTCGTAGGTTATTTTTTACAATTTTCTATTGAAATATTTTTTTAAAAATTTTTAATAAAATTTTTGGGAATCGATCCCGCAATCAACTACATTTTGGCCAGATACTCTACCCATCGTGCCAAAGTCACTTGATACAAATATGTTTTTATATTTCTATAAATAATATTTTGAGTTTTTTTCTACAAAAAATAACCTACTTGTGTAGGTAAAAATAAAGAATAATCAGTAGTTTTTACTTACAGAACAAAAATAAATGACTTTAAGAATTAAATGTTAATGAAAGTCTTTATTTTTTAGTGTGTTTTTTTTTGAAGCAAAGGACAAAAGTAGTCATTAATAAAAACTGAACATCAAACACTTTTTATACCCTCCAACCACAGTATGGGGGTATACTCACTTTGTCATTCCGTGTGTAACGCATCGAAATATCGGTCTAGGACCCCATAAAGTATATATATTATTGATCAGTGATCGATTCTAAGACATTTTAGCGATGTCCGTCCGTCCGTCCGTCCGTCTGTCCGTCTGTCCGTCTGTAGAAGACACGATACAGTCCAAACTAAATGAGCTAGACTTCCGAAGTTTGGCACGAATATGTCTTATATTCCTAGGCAATTTAAGTTCGGAAATGGGCAAAATCGGACCAAGGGGAAAAAAGTTCCCCCTTGGGGAACTAAACCAACCCAAGAAAAACCGCATATCTTGCAGGGTTTTTTGTACTTTTGCTAAGCAAATGCAACATTCATATCTCAGAAGAAGTTAAAAATCGTAGAGGGAAGGTGCTCCCTAACGTCTCCCTCAACCCCCCCCCCCCCCCCCCCCAAAAAAAAAAAAAAACGCCTCTGGATTTTTTTAATATAGTTTTTTTACATTTTGGAGGGTATAAAAGATTCGGCACAGCCGAATGTAACACTCTCACTTGTTTCTTTTAAAAACTACTAAACGTAAAACTTTTTAAATAAACTACAAACAGTTAATGCCATAATTTTTTGAGTGCAATCGAAAATAAGAAACATTTTGTAAAATTAAAAAAACCCTAAAAAAAGTTAATAATACCAAAAAAAATCGGAAAATTTTACAAAAATTCGCTTAAGTTTAGAAAATACAGGCAAACTTTAAAAAACAATAGATACATATACCTACCCTTGTATGTTAGGGGAGGGTACAAAAAAATCGAAAAAATTCGCCAAAATGTTGGAAAATTGAGGAATTTTGGCTCATTTTCCTCATTTAACAGATCACTTTTATTGAGTTCAACATAATTTATAAAAGCAATTAACTAAAATATAGTTTGAACCCTTTGTTTGTTAACATTTTGTACAAATTGTTAAACAAACTTATCAAGATTTTCGTTATAAAACAACAAACAATTAAAATGAATTCTATTAATAAAAACATTATAATTATATTAATATCCATTCATGCAAGTATACACTTGAGCAAATTTTTGGGCAACAGAAAACAGAAACAAAAAGAAATGTTTTAACCTAAAAACACTTTTCCAGTAATGGTCGAATATTAACTAATATATTGTTTATAGCAAAAAAAAAAAAAAATCCAAAATATTTTTGTTTTTCGCTATGTTTGGAACTTTCCGATTTTAAAGTCAAAAAAAGGAAGCCAAAGACATTGCCCTAAAGGTTCAATATTTTTATGCCCTCCACTTACAATTAGTGATATAGGGTATATATAAGTTTGTCATTTCGTTTGTAACTCATCAAAATATCGGTCTGGGACCCCATAAATTATATATAATTAATCCGTGATGTCTGTCTGTCTGTGGAAATTGAGATCACTGCCAAAATATTACACGGATATGACTGAAACTTAACATATTTATTTGAAGTTCTTCCGAGCAGTTTGGCATTGCATTTGAGCAATATCGGTTCAGCGGTTCAAAAGTTACGAAAGAAAATGTAAGGACACCTCAAAAATATTTGTACATTCAACATAACCTAAAAATACAAAAATGCTTTAATTCGGCTGCTGGTTGACATATGTGATCATAATTGAACACCGATTGGTATTAAAACAAGAACTAACATATTTTTTACAAAAAAATAAAAAAATCGCGGATTTTTTTTTTTACCAAATTTTTTTTTTTGAGGAAATTTTTTTCAAAATTTTTTTTTTTCAAAAGTAATTTCCTTTTAAATAAAGTTTTTTGCAATAAACTTTTTGAAGTTCTGGAGGGTATCAACATATTCGGTTAGGCCGAATTTACCTTTTTTACTTGTTAATTTTCATATTGACCCTAAAAGGCATCTTTTCCGACCTCGACGTTTTTGAAATTCGAAAAAAGGAAAATTTGATCCACCCTAGTGTACAATTCCTTTTTTTCGAATTTTAAAATAGTAGGCGTCGGCAAAGTTGCCCATTAGGATCAATATTAACCCAAAAAAAGTATTGGACATGTAGGGCAATGTCCTTGGGTACCCTTTTTACCTGGAAATCGGAAAGTTCCGAGAAGAGTGAAAAACAGATGTTTTATTTTTTAGCTTAAAATATACATTAATTTTAGCTTAAAATATACATATCCGTAATTTGAGGGTACATGTACATTAATGATCATACATTGTCATACATGAATTTGTATGTAATTTTTTTTTGTAGTTTTTTTCCATAAAACGTCTATATAATAGCTATTAATTGAAACTTTTCAAATATAAATAATTTGTATTAATTTATGACACTAATTTTTTATGAGAATTTATGAGAATTTTAAAAATTGAATGCATTCATTTATTATTCATGAGACTTTTAGAAATCGAATTTAAATAAACTTACGCATTCAATTTCAAAGTCGAATGGAAAAGAAATCGAATGCATTCTATATTTTAAAATCAAATGTAAAATCATTCGATAAATTGTGATTGGGGAACGCAATTATTAAAGTTTAATTCAGAACACCAAATCTAGGTTGTAAGTGACTGCTGACGTTTTACGTCAACACACGTAGACTCTGAGGTCCATCAAATCTAATTAAGGAATGAAATCCTTCGCAGCTTTGACAGTAATACCGTCAGAGTGTTCGCTTTTTCTTCTAAATTTGGTTACGTTTGTGCTCTGACAGTAATACCGTTAGAGTGTTTGCATTTTCTTCTAAATTTGGTTACGTTAGTGCCGTTCATATTCGTCTATAGAATACAAAAATTATAATCAATTTTGATGATGTATGATCAATATTGTCCGACCGAAAGACTTTTTCAGACTGAACCCATACATGAACTTCGTCCACTTTTGCAAAGTTCTGCCGAACCCAACCTTTAAAAAAAAAATGTTTTTAAGACATGTATGTTATGCAGATGCATTGCATATATGAAGGTGTGTGACATGTACCCATCCACACATAGTTGCATACATTTACATATATGGAATATTACATTACTTGTGTATGTTCATATATGCTCCCATATATGACATTTATTTCCATATATTGTTCATATACTATCATACATGTAATCATGTATGAGCATTAGAGTGTCCCTTATTTTGGAAATGTTGGAAATCTTGAGACGGTACCCGCTCATTTTTTTCCTTTTGACTTAAAAATAACTCAGGAAAAATTTTACGCCCCTAGGACCACGCCTTCCCTACGCGACGGGCCCTTAAAGAGCGGGGCCTAAAAAATCATTTTTCCATACAAACCAAAAAATTTTTTTTTTGATTTTTAATTTTTTTGTTATTATTTATTATATTACTTGGTTTGCTTATTCACAACAAAAAATTTGATTTTGGTGGGATAAGTCTTTCAGCGCTAAAAAATTTTTCGCAAAAAAAAATTTTGAGCCGCCGGGGTCCTACACAGAAAAAAATAAAAAAAAAAATTGAGTAAATTTTTAATACTATTGAGTAAAAAATTACTCAATTTTCCACCAGTAAACGATTTAATAGTATTGAGTAAACTTTTAATAAAAAATTATTAAATGCTTAATAAAAAATTTGAGTAAATTATTAATTCACACAATTAAATCTTTACTTAAAATTTTTAAATATTTTTAAAGTAACTTTTTAATTGTGTCAAGTAAAAATTTACTCAAAATGTATCAAATTATTTTTTTAAAAAGTTTAAAAAGTTTCCAATTTTTTTTTCAAAAAAATTGCTTTTACAAACTTTACCAAATATACTTATGTCTTCAAGACAAAGTAAAATTTTATAAAGATGATTTCAAACTTTCATTTACATATACAAAAAACAATAAACTAAATGAGAATTCAAAACACAAAGAGAAAAAAAAAAAAATAAAAAAAATATTAAATTTGTATTAAATTATTTACTCAAATTTTATTTTCAATTTTTGAGTAAATTTTTAATTGCGTCAATTAAAAAATTACTCAAATTTTTTTTAAAAAATTAAACAAGTGATTACTCAAATTTGTTTCCTCCATATTTTTTTCTGTGTACAGTAAAAAATTTTTAAAAAATATTTTTTTTTAGTTTTGACCAGCAACGGTTTTAGCTGCTATGTTGCTTTAAATGATATACAGTGACGAGCAAAAGTGTAACAGGGTTCATATTGCTTAGATAATCTGCTCTATATTTTAAACTACACAAGATAAAGTATTGAAGTTTTTTGATAATTTTATTAGTTAATTGATCAGAATTTATAAACATTATCGAAATATGCTGTAAAATTTTTTATAAAAAAAATATAGCAAAAATTCCATAAAAAGGCAAGTGTTACATTATTGCACTCATGATTTTTCTACATAAATCTTTAGGACAACTTTTATATTTCGCGCATATAGACCCGGATTTTGCAATTTTTTTATAAAACTTAATAAATAACATAAAAATAATTCATTTGTTGAAAAGAAATTTTGGCTAAACATTTTTTTTAACTCAAAAGTCCGTCCTTTTTACGTTTTTTGGGGAACCACGCATATTTATCAAGCTAAGAATTTGCAGAAATTATTTTTTTTGAATGGTGTTTATATCAGGCGATAATAAAGACCATTTATAAAAAATTTCGTAAATGGATTGTTGCTTTTGCAATTAGTAAAAAAAGTTATTGTGTACTGGGGTTGGGTTTCTGGAGGAATTTCAAATATTTTTGCCGAAATTCTACATTTTTCGGCTGAATAAAGGCCAATTTTGCCTCAAGAAGTGTTTTCTTAATTCAGCCGTAAATAAATCAACAAGTTATATCACCAGTTGATCATAAATTTTGTTAAAAATGGATTTATGTCATTTAAAACCACTATCACATTTCGTGGTTTTGGACATTATCCTCGGGGTAATGCCATAGTGTCAAATTATCGAATCAGAACGCAATCTTTGGAGTTAATTTTTTCAGAAAGAACAAAAATAAATAATGTTTAATAAATAAAAGTCTTTTGCTGCTCTTATCATTGGACGAAATTCACTAATTCAATTTAGGTACCCCAAACAATAATTTTAAATAGGGATTTAATAATAACTACATTCTTTATAACAATATTGTGAATCTACTGATGATTTTAATTGACGATATATTTAAGACCGAATATAGAAAAAACATCATCGGCCAGAATTGGCTCGTATTCATCCGAAAAATGTTGAATATCTGCAAAAATATTTGAAATTCCGCCAAAAACCCAAATTGAGTACCCAATAAAAAAATTGTATTAATTGCAAAATAAACAAACCACTTATGAATTTGATTATAAATGGGCTCTACTATCGCCGGATATAAACGCTATTCCAAAAAAATAATGTCTGTATATTCTAAGCTTGAGTAATACGTGTGGCTCTCCTAAAATCGTTAAAAGGACGGACTTTTGAGTTAAAAAAAATGTTTAGCCAAAATTTCTTTTCAACAAATGAATTATTTTTATGTTATTTATTAAGTTTTATAAAAAAATTGCAAAATCCGGGTCTATATGCGCGAAATATAAAAGTTGTCCTAAAGATTTATGTAGAAAAATCATGAGTGCAATAATGTAACACTTGCCTTTTTATGGAATTTTTACTATATTTTTTTTATAAAAAATTTTACAGCATATTTCGATAATGTTTATAAATTCTGATCAATTAACTAATAAAATTATCAAAAAACTTCAATACTTTATCTTGTGTAGTTTAAAATATAGAGCAGATTATCTAAGCAATGTGAACCCTGTTACACTTTTGCTCGTCACTGTATATTCATAAAAAAATATTTTTTGTATCTGTGACATCTTAATCGTGTTCTAAAAAAGGGTAAAAAATGCATTGATGATTTTTTTCGATACACGATAAAAATGTCACAAATATGAATAATATTTTTTTTGGAATATATATCATTAAAAACAACATAAAAACTAAAACCATTGCTTTTCAAAACTAAAAAAAAATATTTTTTAAAAATTTTTTACCGTAGGATTCCTACGGCTCAAAATTTTTTTTTTCGAAAAAGATAAAGATGTCACAGATATGAATAATTTTTTTTTTGGAATATATATCATTTAAAGCAACATAGCAGCTAAAACCGTTGCTGGTCAAAACTAAAAAAAAATATTTTTTAAAAATTTTTTACTGTAGGACCCCGGCCGCCCAAATTTTTTTTTTGCGAAAAATTTTTTAGCGCTGAAAGACTTATCCCTCCAAAATCAAATTTTTTGTCGTGAATAAGCAAACCAAGTAATATAATAATTAATAACAAAAAAATTAAAAATCAAAAAAAAATTTTTTTGGTTTGTATGGAAAAATGATTTTTTAGGCCCCGCTCTTTAAGGCCCCGTCGCGTAGGGAAGGCGTGGTCCTAGGGGCGTAAAATTTTTCCTGAGTTATTTTTAAGTCAAAAGGAAAAAAATGAGCGGGTACCGTCTCAAGATTTCCAACATTTCCAAAATAAGGGACACTCTAATGAGCATATATGAACATACATGTCCATTTTCACCCGGGACTAGTTTTTTTAACATGTTCAAATTCAGTTGTGGTGTAAAAAATATACACACATTATTGCTGCGATTTTACAAGTATTTTTTTAACAGTGTATATGTAAATGTCTACATACATTTATTATGTTACATTCATTACATATGCATGTAAATACATGTTTAAAATACATAAAACTATAAGCAATTAATTTTAATTAAATCGATTAAAGTTTAAAATTTAATTAATAAAATGGAATTTTATTAAAGTGTCTATCAACCTACATGAACACACACACACACACGCACAATAACACATACATTTAAAGTTTATGTTTGCATGTGAATTTTTTTAATAATTTGTATATTATATCTAGACTAGTATATGTAAATATTTAATAATATAAATAGCAACGATAAGTAATAAGAACGTTTTATTTGCATTTAACTTGGTTTTTATAGTATTTAAAGAGTTAAGTGTCAATGAAGAGCTTTAATTCCCAGCAAAACTTAGATTATCAAAATAAAATAAGGTATAGGATCTCTTATTTTATACATTGCAGCATTGATGATTTTAACAGGCGATGAGACTCAAAGTAATGCATCCACATTATCACAAAGAATACCAGTAAGGTATAAAATAAGTCATAAATTTATAACGAAGAATACGAGTAAGGTGTAAAATATATGATATTTTATAGGTTACGAGAAATGAAATAATATACCATACCAGAAGATAATATATAAGGTGTAGTGAAAAAGTAATTTTGTATTAAATTTACTCACGTGATTGTAAGTGAGTGTGAGTAGATAAAATATGCTCGTGAGTGTGTGTCGTTAGAAATTTCCTGTCGTGAGCCCATCTCTAGTTTAAACTTATGCATTTTTTTATAAAATAATTATTTTTTATGTTATTGTAATGCATTAGTGTTTCTTCACAATACAGCAGCAAGCAGCAGACAGCAAAATTTTTACATGTATTTTGTTGTTGCGCCAACAACAAAATACATGTAAAAATTTTGCTGTCTGCTGTTTGCTGCTGTATTGTGAAGAAACACTTATGCATCCAATTATAAATAATACATTATTTCAAACTTTCAAATAATACATAATGTAACCAAATATAAGTCATCCATGATTTAATGTTTAGAAATAACAAATATGAAATACATTTTTTCCAATAATCATGCATTACGTAGCAAATTATTAGTAATGCCTTATTTTTCACTTGAAAATAATACGTTGTGGAACAAATGTTTGGTAAGACATCATAAAATAATGCTACAAATAAGTTATATGCATTACCTGGTAATGTGTTATATAATCACTACCCATTACCAAAGTTTTGCTGGGTTAGAAACAATAAAGTGAAATGTTTTTACTTACTAAAATTATAAATACTTTCATACGCACAATATACGCATACTAAATGGTGATGTTTCTATTTTGTTGTTAACAAAGTTTTCATTTTATCTTTTCCTTACATGTAAAGATTATGATCAGATATACTTTGAACAAGAAGTAAACTGAAATGAAAGTGAAAAGACTTCTCTTATTATTTGCATCAAAAATCAAAATGCAATTTTTAAAAAATAAATTTTTTTGTTACTTTGGTATAAAATGCTTTTTGAATGGTAGAAATCGGATGTATATTTTCAAAGTTATGTGAAAAAAAATATGTTCGTGAGCGAGTCTGCGTGATTCGCAAAATTTCTGTTGTGAGCGTAAGTGAATGTGAGTTAAAATTCCTCACACGCCCGTCTCTAGTGGAAGCTACAACAATTAGTAAAAGTATGGAAATAATCACATAAGTAATAATCTTAAAAATTCAGATATTTCGTAAAAATTAAAAATTCTTTAAATCAGAAATTTTTGTCAAAATCGGATAAATCGAAAAAAAATCTGAAAAATTCGGTCAAAACCGACCATATAATACCCTACATCAGTGTGTCCCGGAAAATGGGTTCCAAGTTCAAACATGGGCCGATTGGATCTATCTTTTGTCAAATCTCACACTCGCAAACCAAATTTTAGTGAAAAAGGCTTCTATTTGCTGCCAATAAACTTTAATTGAATATCAGGCAAAATTTTCAAATTTGGCCTAAGACCAAAAATGGCCTGATTAAAAAAGGATTTGGTTACTAAATTACGCGTTTAACACACACAAAAAAATTTTAATAAAATATTTTCTATTTTCATGAAATTAGAGAGATTTATGTGAATATTTGGAAGGTGGTTTTAATGTGAATACAAAACATGTTTATTTGCCAAATTTTGAAAGGATATCTATTATTTGAGCCAAATTAAAAGCGGACGTTTGTATGGTGGCTAGGTCAAAACATGTACCGATTTCTTCCAATTTCAATTGGCTTTGCCCTTGTGCCAAAAGAAGGTGAAGTTTGAAATTTCAGCCATAAAACAGCTCAAATTAATTTTGTTATTTTTTATACTTTTTATATGAAATTTAAAATGAAATGTAATTGATTAATTATGTATTTACTAAAATTCCATACGTTTTATATTATTTAGTTGTTTTACTTATGTATTAAAATTAAAGGATATAAAATCTATAAATATAAAAAAATGTGAAAGTGTATTTTTCTAACTTGTTTTCGTGATTTTTTCAGACTTTTTATATTAAATTTAAAATGATAAGTAAATTCCTTCATTTGTGTCTGCAATTCCAGATCATGTTGGGTTACCACTGTGAAATGATGTAAAAGACAAAAAAGTATAAAGAAAGTATGAGGTGAGGTTGAGTTTGCTAGAAATAGAATTGGGGTTTTGGAAACTTTTACACTTATTCGGTAGAAACTACACTTATTCTGTAGAAACTATAAATATTCACATACATAAAAAACAATTTTCATTAACAAGACAAACCGACATTTAAAATTCTACTGATGTCAACACTAACTGTAGTGTTTGAAATCGCTATGGGAATACCAGAAATGTCTATAATTTTTAGGAATTCAATTATTCTGCCGCATTTTTTCAACCTTAACCCTTAGAAAAATATAATTAGAGGCCGAGCCCGATCTGCCCAGCAAAATTTTCAGTTGCAAAGAACCGATTGTGGAATAACTTTTACTTCGCTAGAACCTGTTCTAATTCTTGTGCAACAGCGATTCTTTTTACAAAGGGATTGCCCCAAAAGCAACAGGTTTTTGTAAGCAAAATTAGAACATATTTTTGTTCCTCGGAATCGGTTCTAGAAGTAAAATTTGGAACAGAAATGAGAATTAAAGAAAAATTTTGAATTGCATTAATTTATTAAACAAAGATAAAGACTTTCATATAAAACATGAAATATTTACATTTTTTTATAACACATTTATCCTTTTTCGCCTCCAAAGTTGCATTTTGGGCCTTACAATAATGACATACCAGAACATGGATTTTCTGCAAACAAAAATAAAAAACATAATATTATTAGTATTTGACCCGACCCAGACAATGAAAATTTAATTTACTCACCTTTGTTTCAACAATTTTCACGATTATATCCACCTATTTTAGTAAAATTTCGTGTTTTTTCTTGGTTACCAAAAATAAATTTATATTTATTTTTTTAATTTTTTTGACACATAATTTTTTTTTAATTCTTGAGAACCAAAATGTTATGAAACTTTGATTGCTGAGAACAAGCTTCACAATAATTTTCACTTACATAACTTGTTCTGAATAATTAAAGTGTAATAATTTTTGTTGAATTTTAAACTGAGTTTACGAATTTTTACTAATTAATTTGTTGATTTCTCATAACGTATTTGTTAAGTGAAATTTTTTTATATATTTCTTGTGTAGCCTCCTATGCAAATCTCATAAGTTCTACTTAAGCTGAACTTAATGCTGCACTCAAATAATTATGTAGGTAAATTCCACTGAATATTCACTTAAAACAAATGAAATTTTATTTAAAAACCATTCCACTGTTTTTTCATTTAAAATAAAAACACATTACAGTCAATTTTAAATGTTAATTTAATGACCAACCAAAACATTAAAAAACTAGTGAATATTCAGTTATTTTGTATTGAAAAACAGTAAAACTATAGAAGAAATATTTTACTGGCGAAATTAAATGTAACAGAAAATTCGTTTTTAATACAGTAAATATTTTTTTTTTAAACTACAGAAACAGTAAAAAAATTAAATCCTTTATAAAATAAGTGATTTTTCTTTTAAAATGACTTTACTGATTAATTTCTAAAATAACCTACAAACAGTTAATGACATAATTTTCTTAGTGTGTGAAAAAAAATAAGTGAAGTGTTAGTGTTTAAAACCAATATTTAACAAACTTACAATTTTTTACCAAAGAGTAACAAAAAGTTTAGCTGAATTCAACTATTTTTTTTGTTAATATGTACATAAAAATGTTACAAAATTTTCATATGAATTTTTAGTTAAAGATACAGCTTTTTTTGCTACATTCTACGAAACGTTAGCTAAATATTTTTAGTTAAATTAACTGGAAATTTAGTAGATTCAAAATCAGGGGCTTTTTTTAGTTAAATTTATCTAAATATTTTGCTAACTTTACAGTTTTTATTTTTTGAGTGTATATTTTACAATTTAAGATTGGAGTAAAATTTTGTGTGAGAAAACTACTTGGAACCATAAATAAATGTGAAAGTGAATTTTTTCTACTTTGAATACCACAATCACGTAAATTAAATAAACTTTTAGTAACAGTTTTACGCGAATCACCTAAAATTGTAACTAATGAACATTTTCATTAATTTCAATTTATGGTTGCCATTTTGCTTCACTTACATGATGATATTCCATATTTAATCTTTGACTACTTTCATACATTTCATGAAATATTTCCCGAGTTATTGACGAAAAACTAAATTGTTGCAACCCTTGAGAGAATTCGAAATTTTAATTTTTCTCAAATCAAAAAAAATTTTAAAATCGGTATATCTCCGAAACTACTGGACGGATTTACAAAAATTTAGCATCAATGTATCGAGCGTGAAGTTCTACATAAAATAAATAACAAATATGTAGGAAAAAAATCGAAAAGTTTTTTGACAAAAAACGCAGTGTTCATATTTTTTTATACCCTCCAACTACAGTATGGGGGTATACTCACTTTGTCATTCCGTGTGTAACGCATCAAAATATCGGTCTAGGACCCCTTAAAGTGTATATATTTATGATCAGTGATCGATTCTAAGACATTCTAGCGATGTCCGTCCGTCCGTCTGTCCGTCCGTCCGACCGTCCGTCCGTCTGTCCGTCTGTAGTTAACACGATGCAGTCCAAAATAAAAGAGATAGACTCCCGACATTTGGCACGAATATGTCTTATGTTCATAGGCAGGTTAAGTTCGGAAATGAGCAAAATCGGACCAGGGGAAAAAAGTTCCCCCTTGAAGAACTAAACCAACCTCTGAAAAATACCATATTTTTACATGATTTTTTGTGTTTTTGTTTAACAAATGCAACATTTGTATGCCACAAAAAGTTCAAAGTCCTGCATTTGGACCCAGAGAATTAGAAAATGTCGTTTTTCGGCCCGCCCCCTTTTATGGGCGTGGAATAAAACATTTCTTTTAAAATAATGATAATCTTGTATTTCTTTAGTGCAAAAAGCATAAGAATTAATTTTTAAACACAAATTCGAGGGAAAATTTGCCCCCCCCCCTTCAATTACTACAAGCGACCCCCTGACCCCCCCCCCCCACCCCAGAAAAAAGTAAAACGCCCCTGCATTTTTTTTTTTTTTTTTTGCATGTTGGAGGGTATACAAGATTCGGCACAGCCGAATTTAACGCTCTTACTTGTTTTTAGTTCATCTTTTTTTTTTGACCAAAATATTTTTTTTTATTTTTTAATAGCTATTTTATTAAGAACTTCACACTCGACACACTGACGCTAAAATTTTGTAAATCGGTCCAGTAGTTTTGAAGTTATAGCGATTTTACCATATTTTTTCTTACGCACTGACTAGGGTCGCCAAGTTTGCCGAAAAATATTTTTTTTACGGGGTAAAAATTTGGGTTACATATTCTGAAAGTCCATAAAAAGTTGGGACGTATACGTCAAATCGAGCCAAATCGGACCAATATTTCCCGAGTTATTGACGAAAAACTAAATTGTGGCAACCCTTAAAGGAATTCGAAATTTAAAACGTTATAAACAAGTTCTACGAATATTTTCATTATTTCCAGGTAAGTTTTCATTGAAATGAACTTGAATGACACCAGTTTCATTGATCAAATGAGACATATCTTCAGCTCAAAACTCAAGTAATTTTTCATTGAGCTTATGCCAATTTTTATTACTTCCACGAAGTAATATTTTTCAGTGTACATATTCCAAGATTTATAAATATGTTTTGATATCGTTATTTTGTTTAAGTTGTGCATACTTTTTTATCAAAGTCAGTAAGTATATAACGATTAACAATTCCATATACCTCTATAAGTTTTTATTAAGAAAAAAACTTTTTTCCCTGTTTTTGTTCACTTTTTTTATCCCTCGAAAATTAAAACAAGTGCCATATCCTTGTAATTTTTTTTTCCTTTCCATTTTTTTTTTTTTTTTCTTTACTTATGTTTGTGCGTTCATCCTTGGTTAATAGTTGTTGCTGTTTGTTTGTCTGATAATTCAAGAGTGTGAATTGTTAACAATAAAAAGAAATTTAATTTGCATTTGTTTTTTTTTTGTATTTTTCTTATTTTTTTCACTCTTAATTGTACATAATACATATGAGTACACGTGAAAATGTTTTTGTTTTGTTCAACAAATGGAATTTTTATCGCTTTTTTTTTGTTTTCTTAAAGTTTTTTTGTCTTATCAGCTTAAAGTCTTAAACTTATAAGAACAAAATATCTAATCAGTTAAAATATGGAGGTGTATATGTGAAGAAGAGAGGGCGGAAAATTAAGTTTTAAAAAAAAAATTTTTAGGTAAAATATATTTTAAATGTCTAAGCGAAGTCATTAAAACAAGTGTTGTTTTTCGTTTAAATTTAACAACAAATTGAAAAAAATGTTGAAAACATTAAAAAATTAATGAAAATAATCTGTTGAAATTAAAAAAAAAACAAATTTCGGCGTTTTGAACTCGCAATCAATTAGGTACATTCCAGTCATACACTCTACCATAGTTACACAGCACAAATACGGTTTATTATTTCTGTAAAGAAATTTTTAAATTTTTTGTATTAAAATAAATAAATCACAAAGTAGGTAAAAACAAATGACTTCTCATTTACAAGTACCTACAATTTGAAAAAAAAATACATAAAAAAATCTTTAAAAACTACAGGAATAATCATTTATTTTTACTTACAGAACAAAAATAAATGAATTTAAAAATTAAATTTGAATAAAAGTCTTTTTGTATGATGCTATATTTAAAATAACCTTCAAGAGTTGTCATTAGTAAAATTTTTTCATTAAACAAATGTTTTTTCTTTAAAATGAAACATACGAAAAACGTTTTAAACAGATTATAAACAGTAAACGACACAATATTTTGTGTGTAGTGATCGCAGGTCAAAAATAAAAACCAGTTGAAAATTTTATGCCATAACTGACTGTAATCATTATGATCAGCGGATCATACTTGACCACTTTGTCTTGGTGGTTTTGTTTTAAATTATTTTTTTCAGTTCACTCCATTGTACAGAATTGTTAGTAAAGTTTAAATGCCTTTACATGTTAACGTAAAACAAACGAATGAATACATGTTATTTAACATCCTTTCCTTATATGTATTTATACGCGTGGGTAGTTTTATAATTTACCAAATTCAAAATATTCCAAAGATTCAACTAGTAATTCAAAGATTGCATTTGTGATTCGATAGTTCCATTTTAAATTCGACGATGCCATTTGTAATTCGAAGTTTCTACTTGTCATTCGAAGATTCCATTTGTTAATTGAAGTTTCTACTTGTAATTCGAAGATTCTACTTGTTATAAAAGATCAATTGTAATTTAAATTGTAATTCGAAAAATAGCAATCGCAATTCGCAATAGATGAATTGTTATTTGAATAAACAATAACAATAAGCAATTCAAAGATTATCAATTGTTATTCGAAAAATATTGATTGTTATTCGAAGAAGACTACTTCGTAAATGATCAATTGTAATTCAATATAGATCAATTGTAATTCGAAAAAGACAAATCGTAATTCAAAAAGGAACCAATTGTAATTTGAAGATTCCAATTGTAATTCAAAAAATATCAATTTAATTTCCATTGCTCTTTTTCAAATTACAATTGGAAACTTCGAATTACAAAATTTCAAAAGGGCATTGTTGTGCGTATTTATGGATTCGGCCAAGTCTAATTTAACTTTTTTACTTGTTTTTTTTTTCTAAAATAAGAAAAAAAAATTTTCTCAAAATAAAATATTTCTATACAAAAATGTTTAAAAAATTACACTACTAAACATCGAAAATGCGACTGGGACGCGACCTTATACAATTGAATTTAATAGTTCTGCTGGTCAAAAATCCGGTCTCCAAACTTTTTCATCATATCAGGTTTTTGAGAAAATTGAGGTCATAGTTCAAAATACTCGCCGTTTTTAGCATTTTTGGAAACTCATATCGGATGAACCCGATGTGATGGTGACTTAAAACTAAGTCGAGAGTAAAGCTTTTTGGTCAGTCGCCTTAACCCTTTGAGCACCAATTGTCATTCAATGATGTTTTATCGAAAAAAGTTTTCGGGATAAAAGACAATTGGTGTTCCAACGGGTAAAGCGACTGATCAAATGAGTTACGAGCAAATCCATGGGAAATTTAACTGACGGATCACCGATTTTGTTAATTTTTGTTTATTTGATAGACATTCGTAAATAATTAAAAAACCATAGATTTTTTTTATCAATAATTTGGAATATATGGACAGTTTTTAAATATTTTTGTGATCGGAAACCGTAAGTTGTACGAAAAAACTTATGAAAACAATATTGTTTATAAAATAATGAATATTTAAAATTTATAAAAAAAAAAGTAGAAAACATAAATTCGACTTGGACATGAAAACCCTCCACAATGCCCTTTTGTAATGATGATAAATTTTCTATAGTGAAAAAAATTAAATTTTTGATTAGAAATAATTTATTTTGTGTAAAAAAAACTTTTTTTAGTAATTAAAAAAAAAAATACTAAATTTTTTTTTGAGTGTAAAATTTTTTTTTGTTTTAGTGTAAAAATATTTTTGAGTGACAAAAATACGTTGTAAAATATTTTTATACCCTCCACTTAGTGATAGAGGGTATATATAAGTTTGTCATTCCGTTTGTAACTCATCGAAATATCGATCTGGGACCCCATAAAGTATATATATTTATGATGCCCGATCGATTTTAAGACGTTCTAGCGATGTCCGTCTGTCCGTCTGTCCGTCTGTCCGTCTGTCTGTCTGTCTGTCTGTGGAAAATGCTGTCGCGGACAAAATATTGCACAGAGATGACTGAAACTTAACATATTTATTGGAAGTTCTCCCGAGAAGTTTGGTATTGCATTTGAGCGATATTGGTTCGGCGGTTCAAAAGTTATGAACGAAAATGTAAGCACACCTCTAAAATTTCAGTACATTCAACATAACCTAAAAATACAAAATGCTATAATTCGGCTTCTGGTTGACACATGTGAACATAATTGAACACCAAATGGTATTTAAACAGGTACGAACATATTTTTTGACAAAAAAAGAAAAAAATCGCGGATTTTTTTTTTTCGAAATTTTTTTTTCGCGGAAATTTTTTTTTTTAAAAAAAATTTTTTTTTTTCAAAAGTAATTTCCTTTTAAATAAAGTTTTTTGCAATAATCTTTTTGAAATTGTGGAGGGTATCACTACATTCGGCAAGGCCGAATTCAACTTTTTTACTTGTTTTGACTTTAAAATGTTTTTAAAACATGTTTAACGGGTTTTCACACGTGAATTAAAGGTGAAACTAATGTGAAACTCACGGTTTTCTTAATAACTTTTGAACCACTTGACCGATTTTGCTGAAATTCAATATCAGTCAGACCAACCAAGGATGGTCGACTTTATAAGGATGTGCAGAACTCAAAAGTGGGGACATCAGAAAGTTATGCTGCAAAAATGAAAAACAATTATGCTGCAAAAAAAAGATTATGCTGCAAAAAAAAATTAAAATTATGTTGCAAAAAACAAAAATTTTTTAAAAAATAGGTTCAATGAAAAAATTTTTTAAAAATACCAAAATGTAAAGAATTTAAAGACAAAATAATGACCTCGAGCCAGAATAAACATCCTCAAAATATAATATTTTAAAGGTCGAATAAAACAATTTTTATTTTTTAATAAAAATTAATCAGAATTATTTATTAAAAAAAATTCCACCTTCAGGTCCAAAAACTTAAAAATTTTAAAAAATACTAGTAGTATTTTATTTTTGACATTTTTAAGTTTTTGGTCATGAATGTGGAATTTTTTTGAACAAACGTTTAAAAGTTTTTTGTTGGCCAGTTAACGAGCTACAACTTTGCCGAAGGCACTCAAAAAAAAATCTTGAACAGTTTTCGAGATGTAGGCATTACAAAAAGCGTTCTGTTATCAAAAATTCATTTCTAAGCCTAAAACGTCAAACGATAATTAAAAACAAGTAAGAAAGTTATGGTCGGTCAAGACCGACCATATGATACCCTACACCAGTGTTTTCCGAAAAATAGGTCCCAGGTTCAAACATGAACCGATTGGATCTGTCTTTTGTTAGATCTTTATTTAGTGTAGAAAACAAACACAGATCAAATTTTAGTGGAAATGGCTTATTTTTTTGCAAATAGACCGATTTAAAATAAACTTTTTATCAAATATTTCTATTTTTATGAATTTTTAGGGAATTATGTGAATATCGGGAGTGTGGTTTGTATGGGGACTACCAGAAGGACTGACCCTATTCCTTTTAAATTTGGAATGATGATTTGTGCATACAAAATTTGATTACCTGCTAAATTTCAGAGCGATATCTATTATAATACGGTTATTAGAGTCATTTAAGCCGAATCCAAAGGGGCGTTTGTATGGGGGCTAAATCCTAACATGGACCGATTTTCTCCAATTTCAATAGGCTTCGATCTTGGTCCAAAAGATGCTTAAGTTTCAAATTCCAAGTCAATTGATTGAAAATTGCGACCTGTATCGTGCTTAAACCGATAGATGGACAGACGGACGGACGGACATCGCTAAATCGACTCAAAAAGAAATTCTGAGTCGATCGGTATACTTGAAGGTAGGTCTAGGACCAACATTTCGGGTAGTTACAAACATCAGCACACACACTCATTATACCCTGTACCACAGAATGGTGTAGGGTATAAAAACCTTAGTCAATCAGACCAAACCCAGCCAGGGTTTTTCTTCTCTCATCAGATTTTTTTGATTTCAAGCATATCAAATTTTGAGTATTCCACTGTGTAATTTATGGCGTCCCAGACCCATATTTTGATTAGTTACAAACGGAATGACAAATTTATATACATCTACCCTCTACTACAAAGTATGCATAACATACATACACGTGGTTGCTTTTATATGATTTTGTTTCATAGAGACTTCAAATTAAGCATTAATATTTGTCGACAAAACAAACAAATTAATGAATATGTATGAATATGAAAGTTTATTTGATAAAATGTTGCATTGATTTATCAATGAAAACTAAACATTTGCTGCAAAATTCTTTGTAATTCGCCATTTGGATACAGAAACAAGTGAGAGTGTTAAATTCGGCTGTGCCGAATCTTTTATACCCTCCAAAACGTAAAAAAAAAAAAAACAGGGGCGTCTTTTTTTTTGGGGAGGGGGGGGGGTAAAGTCGGTTGGTGACAACCTTCCTGGATCCAACTGCTAGACTTTGAACTTCTTTTGACATAACAATGTTTTGTTTGCTTAGCAAAAGTACAAAAAACCTATAAAAAATGGCTTTTTTAGAGGTTTTTTTAGTTCTTAAGCTAAGTACTCTGTTTCTTACAGTGAAAATTTGACTTAAACTTTAAACGCCTCAAATCGCAATAAAATATTTAAAAATCAACAACTTTTGACAATTATAAGAAAGAAACGATCATAACAAAACTGAAATGTCACTTTTTCACGACAATTTAAATTGTCTTGTATAATAAAAATGCGTGAAAACTTTTTTTACAATTTCCCTATAATTCCTCGCGTTGCCAAAATTTATTTTTTTTATATGGAGTTTGACAGATTTTTTCCCGTGAAATCGAACAGAGTACTTAGCTTTAAGAGGGGAACTTTTTTTCCCCCTGAACCGATTTTTCCCATGTCAAAACTTAACCAGCCCAATACAATAAGACATATTCGTGCCAAATTTCAGGAGTCTAGCTCTTTTACTTTGGACTGAAACATGTCTTCCACAGGCGGACAGACGGACGGACATCTCTAGAATGTTTTAGAATGGATCACTGATCAATAACATATGGGGCATTCCAGGCCAAATCACTCGCTTTTAAACCCGACCCCTTTCGATTTATTTTATTTTTGGATATGTTTTAGTTCTTATTAAATGTAACTTGGACACCAATTTTCAGCCTTGTATTCCAAGATGGTGTTTAGTAATCAATTTTTCAAAATGGCGATTTTTTCAAAAAAATGGAAAAATTAAAATTTTCAATTAATTTTGACCAGTTAAAAATATAGATATCTTAAAAAAAGTTGGACAACGTTTTGTTGGTATTTAAATGTAGTTTTAGAAAAAAATATTAAAAAAAAATATTCGAAGTAATTACCACTTATTTTTTAACGTTTAAAAATTAAAATCGACTTTTTGAAAAAGTCCGAAACCTTCGATTTTTTTTTACAAACGTCTAAAAGTTCTACTCTTAATTACGCAACTTTTAAGCCATAATTCGAGATGTGATCGCAATTTGTTCTATATTTTTTCAAATTTTGAAAATTGTACCTTTTATTTTTTGACTCTGATTTATTTTATATTGTGCTCCAAAAAAACTAAATTGGTAGATACTGACCCTAACTTACCCTAGATATATTCATTTCGAGGCAAAAATACGCCTCACAAAAATTAAGAACGATCGGACATGGATAAGGTGTTCCGCATTGGCCTTGAAATTTAGAAAACGGATTACAAGGAAAAATATGAATTTTTTTCTGTTTTCTCAATTTTTTTTGGTATTTTTAGTTAAGTTTGAATTCAAGTGGTTACAGAATTATAATACGGAGTAAAATGCCTTTCTAATAAGGTACCAAAGACTGAAATCGGTTGAAAATCAGCCAAGTTATTACAACTTCCCCAGGCATCTAACGTATGGCAGAACACTTGATTAAGCAATATAATACGATTTTGGAAATTCATTGAAATTTTCTACTGTAATAACATTTTTATATTCTTCAAGTTCAAATGTAATTAGATGACAAGTATTTTTCATATTGTGTTTTGCTAACATTTTTTAAATTAGTGCTAAAAATGCCTGCATTTTCAATACCCTTTTGAAATCTCTATTTTAAAAAAAAAAAAAATTTTTTGTTTTAAAATTTGGAAAAGCCAAAAAAATATTACACTGAAACATGAATAATGAAAAAATGTTATTACAGTAGAAAATTTCAATAAATTTAAAAAAAGGGACTCGTATTTTTTAATCAAGTTGTATGGCACACGCTAGATGCCTGGGGAAGTTGTAATAACTTGGCTGATTTTCAACCGATTTTAGTTTTTAGTACCTTATTAGAAAGGCATTTTACTCCACATCATAATTCTATAATCACTTGAATTAAAACTTAACTTAAAATACCAAAAAAATTGCGAAAACAGAAAAAAATTCATATTTTTCCTCGTAATCCGTTTTTTAAACTTCAAGGACCATGCTAAACGCCTTACCCATTTCCGATCGTCCTAAATTTTTGTGAGACGTATATTTACCTCCAAATGAATGTATTTAAGGTAAGTTAGGGTCAGTATCAACCATTTTTTTTTTTTTTGGATCACCATATAAAATAAATCAGAGCCAAACCATAAAAGGTGCAATTTTAAAAAATAAAAAAAATAATAGAAAGAATTGTGATCACATCTCGAGTTATGGCTTAAAAGTTGCGTTATTTAGAGTAGAATTTTTATAGTTTTTTACAAAAAAATCGAAGGTTTCGGACTTTTTCAAAAAGTCGATTTTAATTTTTAAACGTCAAAAAATAAGTGATAGTTACTTCGAATAATTTTTTCATATTTTTTTTCTAAAACTACATTTAAATACCAACAAAACGTTGTCCAACTTTTTTTAAAATATCTATATTTTTTAATGGTCAAAATTAATTAAAAATTTCAATTTTTTAATCTTTTGGAGAAAATCGCCATTTTGAAAAATTGATTACTCAACACCATCTTGGAATAAAAGGCTGAAAATTGGTGTCCAAGTTGCATTTAATAAGGACTAAAACATATCCAAAAATAAAATAAATCGAAAGGGGTCGGGTCTAAAAGTGAGTGATTTGGCTTGGAATGCCCCATGTATACTCTATGGGGTCCTAGACCGATATTTCGATGCGTTACACACGGAATGACAAAGTGAGTATTAGACTGCCCAGAAAAAAACAAAGTTGTTATTTTCTTGGGGGATACCTGCGAATTTTGTTCCTTTTTTTGCAAAAAAATGTCGGTTTTTTTTTGGGAATTTTAAAATAATATCTAGAGGTCGCGATCTCGCGTTTTATAACGATTTATTTTTTTTGAGTTTTTTATTATTTTAAATTGTTAAATATGATTAATATGATAAAATATTAATAATTTCAGACAAAAAAAAAAATAAATTAAAAATTAAATATCGCTCATTCCATGAGATGTCTCCCAGCATCTAATCAAATGTTCTTTAATTTATTTGAAATTTCGCACACAGGTACACTATGGAGCAATTAAAATAAATTCGTTTTTAGTTTCGCGAAAATCCACGAATTCGCGAACGCGAATATATTCGCGAATTCACGGATTTTCTCGGAACTAACAACTGATTTATTTTAATAGCTTCATAGTGTTCATGTGTGCAAAATTTCAAATAAATTAAGGAACATTTGATTAGATGCTGGGAGACATCTCATGGAATGAGCGATATTTAATTTTTAATTTAATTTTTTTTTTTGTCTGAAATTATTAATATTTTATCATATTAATCATATTTAACAATTTAAAATAATAAAAAACTCAAAAAAAAAATAAATCGTTATAAAACGCGAGATCGCGAACTCTAGATATTATTTTAAAAATCCCAAAAAAAAAACGAAATTTTTTTGCACAAAAAGGAACAAAATTTGCAGGTATCCCCCAAGAAAATAAAAACTTCGCTTTTTTTCTGGGCAGTCTAGTGAGTATACCCCCATACTGTGGTTGGAGGGTATAAAAAAGTATTTTTTTATTATCAGTAAATAATTTAAATACTTTGAAATTTCCGTTAATTATTCGCCCTACCACGTGTGTACCTTTAACATATAAACCCTTGAGTGGTATTAATATTAACAAACGTAGGTATTTGTAAACTTATTTCTTTTTTTTCTGTTTGTTTCTTCATTCTTTCGTTATCTTAAATGCCTAATTTTATGCCAAATAATTTTACACGCGCATTTTTCTTCAGCTGTTTTTCCTCTTTTCCCATTTTTTTTTTAAGTGTCGGATTAAGGTATTTTGTTAAAAATATTTTAACAATTTTCAGGTGTAATTTTCACTTATGTTCGTTTTTCACATGAAACATTTACAGAAATAAATATTTATACATCACACTCCCAGAGTACGAGTGCAAGTACTTGTATTGTTTTTAATTTGTATTTTTTCTGTTTAAGCATTAATTTCCTTTAATAACATTTACAATGTTAACATGTCCTGGGGGTCATGATAAAAATAAACTCCTTTAAAATAAAAAAAAAAACAAGAAGAAGCGAAACAAAATATTAAAACAGCAGCCAACGTTGTAAAACAAAAGTTCAGAAAATTATATTGCCAAACAATGAACAGTGAAGTGAGTGTAATGAAAATGATGACCTCAAACGTGTTGGGAGTTCAATTTATACAACAATTTCATTATGTTTTTTTTTTGTTTGTTTGTCTTATTTTTTTTTTTAAATATATTTTAGGGAGCCAACTATCAGAAATAAAAATATTAACTTACATGTCTGGAATAATATTGAAACATATTATTTACAAACAATTGGGATTAAAAGTTTTATACAATATTTATTTTTATAAAAAATTAAAACATACTTAAAACAAGTAAGCATGCTATATTCGGTAGTGGTAGTGATGAGTCAATGAGCAAAAGTTCATAATTTTTTGGACCTGATTTGGCCACATTTCATATGAAAATTTTAACAGAAAATCGGCCTTAAAATAGTTATGAGGGTTCAAGTTGACATTTCTGGTATTCCCATACAGGTTTCAAACACACCAGTTAGTGTTATCATCAGTAGGATTTTAAATGTCGTTTTGTCTTGTTAATACAAATTGTTCTTTATATATGGGGGTTTTCGTGTCAACTGACACAACTTTTGAAACCGATGTCTTCCGATCGGGATGAAATTTGCACCAAGGTTAGTCCTATTGTATAGTAGTTCAGACAAAATTTTTCAACGAGATCGTTCAAGGACACAATTTTTCAACGAGATCGGTCAAGTACTCTCTGAGTTAGAGGTCGAAATTTGACATTTTGTCCAAAGAGGTGTTTATTCTCATCCATGTAACTTCTTACCTATTGTTTTTAGAAAAATGTGCCCCAAATAGTATAGATAGCTATTTCTTCAGTCTTTCGAAAAAAAATTATAAAAAAAATAAAAAAATTTTTTTTATTTCTTTTCTTCAAAATCCAACACTTTTTTGACTTTTTCCTCAAATTGGTCCCTTTTTTCGATTCAAAAGAAAGATTTCCTTTAAGAGCTATGGGGTCGCTTAGTGGGATGCGAGTGCAATGTGAGACCAACCTCCATTACTTTTCTGCCCCCAACACTTTTCTTGAACAAACCTAACCTTTATTTCCACTTCTTAAGGGGGGTTCCATACAAAATGACATTTTTATAAAATTTGCTCCTACCGCTCTAACTGTCCATAGGGTGCCTCTAGAGAAGTAAAATGTAAATCTGTACCGACCCACAATATTTTTATAACTCCAACATTTTCTCAGAAAATACATACCCTTTATTTTCAACTCTTAGGGGGGGCCCCATACATTTTTTTTATTTTTTTTATTAGTTTTTAAAAATACATGTTTTTATAATGTATGGGAGCCCCTTAAGGAGTGCAGATAGGGTGTTATTATGTTCGGACAAAATGTTGGTAACTAAAATATAATGGGGGTTGGTCGTAATTTTTGCCTCTCTAGGAGGCACGGTTGGGGCGGTAGGAGCTGGTTTAATAAAACAAATTTATAAAAAATAAAAGAAATGTATGGGGACCACCTTAAGGGTTAAAGATACATTGTAGGTATGTTTGCAAAAAATGTTGGAATTAATAAAATAATGGAAGTCGGTCATACATTTGGCTCCACTAGGGGCACTTTAGGGTAAGTTAGAATGGTAGGATCAAATATTTTAAAAACGTTTTGTATGGGAGCCCCCTTAGGAAGTGGAAATAGGGGTAGGGTATGTTCAAGAAAAATGTTGGGGGCAGAAAATTATTGGAGGTTCGTCTCACATTGCACCCCTCCAGGGGCGTTTCTATGGCAGATTTGGGGCTTTTTGAGGATTTTTACTTCTTTACGCCCAACTTTGACCCCGATGAGGGGTCATATGGCCCCACCCCACCGCCCTCATTTTTTGGCTCGTGCATTCTTTTTCGAACCTATAAAAATTAGAGTGTATCGCGGATCGAAATCGAAAACTGGTTAGCTATCCCACGCCTAATAGTGCAAATTGAAGAACCGTTTTTTGTGTTCCAAAGTTAAAAAAAAAAAAAATTTCATAGATATCCCACTCGCATCCCACTAAGCGACCCCATAGCTCTTAAAGAAAATCACCTAAGCTTTCTTTTAAATAAAAAAAAAAGGGGTCCAATTTGAGGAAGAAGTCAAAAAAGTTTTGTATTTTTAAGAAAAAAATCAAAAAAATTTTTTTTTATTTTTTTATTTTAAAAAGACTGAAGAAATAGCTATCTAAACATATTTTGCTAAAAACAATAGGTAAGAAGTTACATGGATGAGAATATACACCTCTTTGGCCAAAATGTCAAATTTCAACCCCCTCTAACTCATAGAGTTCTTTACCGATCTCGTTGAAAAATTGTTTCTAAACTACTATCCAATAGGACTAACCTTGGTGCATCCCGATCGGAAGACATCGGTTTCAAAAATTGTGTCAGTTGACACGAAAACCCCCATATGTTTATATTTATAGTTTCACAAAAATATATTTTTTAAAGAATCAGAATCCAAATCCTTGAAGAAAAAATTCACCCGGAAGATGTTAACCAATTTCAAGAAAAAATTCCGTGGAAATTGCTACACTGAAAGAATTTTGTTCATTACGGCTATGAAAACGTACATTGGTTCTATGAAAAAAATCATTAGAAGTCAGCCAATGATGCCCTTTATAGAATCTATGAAACAAATTCATTCCTAATACTCACAAAAAATTTGGGCGGAATCGCACAATGGGGCGAGGCACCAGAAATTTAACCCAAAATTTTAAAATGATATATCTTGGCTCATGGTTGACATATTCAAATAAAATTTTAAACAGGTTCATATATTATTGTTCTCAACGTTTTTCTGGTATTTTTGGTACCAATTATGTCAAAATCGGTACAGGGGTTAAGAAGCTATGAGCAATTGAGATGAGTTTCAATATAAACCTCCATGATACGGCGTGCTAGCTCGCCATTTTGTAGTTGTTTATGTTTTTTTAGCTTGTTAGTTGTTATTTGTATCTATAGAAGTAACAAAAAAGTAGTATGTGTCATACACGTGAATACTTTTGTATAATTTTCGTAATTTTTTTATAATTTTCATACATACTTATAAAATATTTTTTTTTGTTTTTTAAATATTTACATTGCACAATGGTTCCGATCATCACTTTTTTTGGCCAAAATTACAAAAATGGAAAAATTTTTGGTTTGAAATAGGTTTTGTGTTTAAAATTGTTATATTTTTTTTTTTGTTTTCCATGTATAATATTATAAGAATTTTTTTGTATTTAAACTCAAAAAATTAATTGAAAAATTTTTAA
Organism: Pegoplata infirma; assembly: GCA_963921195.1. Taxonomy (NCBI): domain Eukaryota; kingdom Metazoa; phylum Arthropoda; class Insecta; order Diptera; family Anthomyiidae; genus Pegoplata; species Pegoplata infirma. The sequence goes on from OY992536.1 coordinate 11,769,145, forward strand.
AAAATATGTTTTTTTTTTTTTATTTTTAGCTAAATTTGTTTTTGAACAGTAAATGAGTGTATACAAAAATAAAATATATTTTCTGTTGTTTATAAGTGTTTACGATTTTCTATAAAATCAATTTTGAGAAAATTAATTTTTGGCTAAGAAAGGTCGTCTGCGAAACCACAGCGCATTGGTTAACATTGTGGAGGGTATTTAAAGATTCGGCATAGCCGAATATAGCTTTCTTACTTGTTTTAATCAGAGCCTACGCTTTTACTCGAGTAGCTCGAGTAATCGAGTAGCTCGTTACTCGAGCAGCTCGAGTAGCTCGTCAATTACTCGAGCAGCTCGAGTAGCTCGAGCTACTCGAGTAGCTCGAGTAGTAAAACACACATTTTTTTATATTTAAACTCCTGTAAAACAAAAACTATTATAGCTATTTTCAAAATTTTTGGAATGCTATGCTTCCAAATAATATACATAATAAATATCAAATTAATAGGATTATCGTAGTGGCTTTGCAAAACTACTACTCGAAAAAGATCGGCGAGTTTTCATACAAATGTATGAAAATCCGCCCTCCTTTAAACTTTAATATCAAATTATGAGAATATTTTCAAAAAAACATGTCATTATTTTTTACCAATTATGATCGCATATACGATAAGAATACTTCCTCGAAATTTCAACTCATTTCTACAAAAAATGTGGCATTGGCGATCTACTACTCGAAAAAGATCGGACGCTTTCCATACAAATTTATGAAAATCAGTAGAATTTATTTCTTTGAGTAGTAAAACACACAGCTTTTATCTTTGAGCTCCTGTAAAACAAAAACTATTATACCGATTTTTACAATTTTTACATTTTTGAAATGGTATGGTTCCAAAGAATAAACATGATAAATATCAAGTTAATAGGATTACCATAGTGGCTTTGCCACGCTACTACTCGAGAAAGATCGGCGAGTTTCTATACAAATGTATGAAAATCCGACCTCCTGTGAACTTTAATGTCAAATTGTGTCAAAATTTTCAAGAAAAGATGAAATAATTTTTTACCAATTATGATCGCATATATGATAAGAATACTTCCTCGAAATTTCAACTCATTTCTACAAAAAATGTGGCATTGGCGATCTACTACTCGAAAAAGATCGGACGCTTTCCATACAAATGTATGAAAATATGCCCTCTTTTGAACTTTAATGTCAATTTGTAAAAATGTTTTCACGAAAACATAAAGTTATTTTTTTGCCAAATATGATCGCATAAATGATAAGAATACTTTCTCAAAATTTAAATTCATTTCTACAAAAAATGTGGCATTGTCGACCTACTACTCGAAAAAGATCTGCCGCTTACCATTCATAGACTAGATAACTTCAGTAAAATTTAAACAAAAAAAAATTGAAATAAATTACGTAAACATGTTAAAGATAATTGTTTTTTTATGAAACAAATATTTGGAAAATCCATGGCAGTAAAATTTGCTGAGACCACGTGTTCTTTTATTAGGTTGTAAAATCTTTTGCTGTGCCTTTTTTAAAACACTGCCTATAAATATTGCACTAAAAGGTAAAATGAAAAAAAAAATGTACGGTACATTATAAATGGGAAATTTTAGGTAATAAAACAATTTGGCTTAAAAAATTCACAACAGGTAAATTATGTCAAAATTAAAATAATGATTTAAGAAGTCATATTATCATTGCAATTATAATATGTAAAAAAATAAATTTAGTGGTCTAAAAAGATTTTCACAAATGAAATTAAACTTCAAACAAGTGCTGGTTTTCAAACATTTGTATAAAAAGCGGCTTATCTGTTTCGAGTACTAGTTCGCCAATGCCAAATTTTTGGTAGAAATGAGTTGAAATTTCGAGGAAGTATTCTTATCGTATATGCGATCAAAATTGGTAAAAAATAATGCATGGTTTTTTGAAAATATTTTCATAATTTAACATTTAAATTGGAATAAGGGCAGATTTTCATACATTATTATGGAAAGCGGCCGATCTTTTTCGAGTAGTAGTTCACCAATGCCACATTTCTTGTAGAAATGAATTAAAATTTTGAGGAGGAATTCTCATCATATATACGATCATAATTGGCAAAAAATAACGTTATGTTTTCTTGAAAACATTTTCATAAAGTGACGTCAAAGTTCAAAAGTAGGCTGATTTTAATACAGTTGTATGGAAATGGGCCGATCTTTTTCGAGTAGTAGTTCGCCAATGACACATTTTTGGTAAAAATGAGTGGAAATTTTAAGCAAGTATTCTTATCATATATGCGATCATAATTGACAAAAAATAATTAAATGTTATTTTGATTTTTTTTTTTACAAATTTTCATACATTTGTATAGAAACTCGCCGATCTTTTTCGAGTAGTAGTGTGGCAAAGCCACTAAGATAATCCTATTAATTTGATATTTATTATTTTTATTCTTTGAAACCATACCATTTCAAAAATGTAAAAACTTTAAAAATCGTTATAATAGTTTTTGTTTTACAGGAGTTCAAAGATAAAAACTGTGTGTTTTACTACTCAAAGAACTAAATTCTACTGATTTTCATAAATTTGTATGGAAAGCGTCCGATCTTTTTCGAGTAGTAGATCGCCAATTCCACATTTTTTGTAGAAATGAGTTGAAATTTCGAGGAAGTATTCTAATCGTATATGCGATCATAATTGGTACAAAATAATGACATGTTTTTGTGAAAATATTCTCATAATTTGATATTAAAGTTTAAAGGAGGGCGGATTTTCATACATTTGTATGAAAACTCGCCGATCTTTTTCGAGTAGTAGTTTAGCAAAGCCACTACGATAATCCTATTAATTTGATATTTATTATGTATATTCTTTGGAAGCATAGCATTCCAAAAATGTAAAAAATTTGAAAATAGCTATAATAGTTTTTGTTTTACAGGAGTTTAAATATAAAAAAATGTGTGTTTTACTACTCGAGCTACTCGAGTAGCTCGAGCTACTCGAGCTGCTCGAGTAATTGACGAGCTACTCGAGCTGCTCGAGTAGCTCGAGTACTCGACTACTCGAGTAATAGGGAGCTCTGGTTTTAATTATAGTAACATTATTTTAATTATTAAAAAAATTAAAAGGCTTATTGATGATATTTTTTCTATGAATTTAACAAAATCTATGAAAAAAATGCTATGAAATATTTCACAATACTAATGAATATTCATTCAGCCAATGAATTGTCTCATAGATTCTATAATTTTGTTTAATCAAACTTGTTCATAGATATTATGAACAATAATTCTTTCTGTGTATTGTTCACATTTATAAGGCAAACTTGAATTTTACTGGATTTGGGTGCTTGTGTTTAGTTTTGGGCTTTTGTGTGCTCTGACATACATGTAGTAAAAATTTCTAGCCAACATTTTCGTGGAACATATTAGCCTCTTACACAGAAAAAATATAAAATAAAAATTTTGAGTAATCACTTTTTTAAATTTCAAAAAAAAAAAAACATTTGATTAATTTTTAATTGACACAATTAAAAATAACACAATTAAAAATTTACTCAAAAAAAATAACAGAAATAATTGTGTTATTTTTAATCGACACAATTAAAAATTTACTCAAAAACTTTAAAAAAATGTAAGTAAATAAATTAATAAAAATTTAATAGCTTTTTCTTAATTTTTTTCATTTTCTTAGTTTTTAGAATTCTCATTTATTTTATAGTTTTTTTTTGAATATGAGGGTTTCTTCGTCAACCCTATCTCCAAAATTGGTCTAAATTGTTTTTTTTTTTTTTAATTCGAAATTACTTAAAAATATTTACTTCTGAATACCGAGTGGCGGTTTTTGAATTTCAATATGGCGGATCCAATATGGCGCCCATTTTTTTTTTAATATTATAGATTCGCTTAACCCATTTTGGACCAAGATTCAATTTTATTTTTATTTTTTGGAAAAATTTACTTTTTTTAGGGTAATAAAATTCCGATTAATCCTTCAAAACGCTGACACACGTATACATTTTTTTTGTCTCCTTTCAAGTGTTTTACTGTGTTATTGACAATGGTCAACTCGTTTTAAATTTACTGTTTACATTTCCGCCTACATCAAACTTTATTTCTTAAAAATTATGTCTTTAACAGTTAAACTTTAAAGTTTGTCCAGTAAAGGATACACCTCCTCTACTCCTCAAAAAATATTATGAAATTTTCCCAAGTTGCAATTTATTGTCCAGTTGTTGGTATTGTTGTCATCTTAGTATCCAATATCCGAAAAAAATTATTTTAAGAATTATAAAGCAATAGAGCACATAACAGATTGTTCATACTTTACAAGTATGTAGCAACATAGTCCAACATTTGTTATGACATGTTTCTTTATTTCTGTTACAAAAAAAATTTACTGTTTGTGACATTTGTTTTAAGACATTAAAAAACAAAAAAAAAAGGAAAAAACAAGTTATGTAACATACATAAGTAAAGTAAAATTGAAAAAAAAAAACACAAATAATCATAAAATAAATTTTTAAATTTTATGTCTTAATATTTACTTCATAAATTTGATATTTAATGGCTACATTTATTATTACTCAAAGTAATATCTTTAACATTTTAGGAAAAAAAATGTTCTTAACAAGAGGAAAGTAATTTTATGACCTATACTTTGTAGGGTGTATCGCAGGGTGGAGCAAAATTTGCTTTTTTATAGAATTCCAAAATTGTCGGTTTCGGAAAAGTTCCCTTATAGGGTCAATATTACCACAACAAAATATTGGATCTGCAGGACATTGTCTTTGGGTTTCTTTTTGACTTGAAAATCAGAAAGTTCCGAACAAAATTTTTACTTTTTTTCAGAAAAATTGCGAGACTTAATCAGTTAAATGAAAATAGTTTTAAAACTTCCTCTCACTCCTGGGAATTAATTTAACAAACAAAATGTTTAACCATTATAAAATAATTTAATGCCATTAACAAAAATTCACTTAAAAAACATACAATAAATCCTATAACATTTATGCAAAATTTATTATTTTGGTACTCTGTGTGACAACTCATGAATATTTAAGTTAATAATTTTTTACTTTACTCTTCGTTGAACCCTTAAAAAGTTTTTAATTGTAAGCCCATCCCACCATTTTCCTTTTATTAATACATATTTAATTAAATTAAATTTTAATTGATTTTTTTTTAAAGGCATACAAATTTTAATAATTACAAAAATATCATTATAAGAATTTTACACAAATTCTCAATATAAATTTTTATTAATATCTTATGGTTTTTCATGATTTCACATTATACAAAAAAAAATATAAAATTAAAATATTAATGCACACGAAATTTGTTGGGGCATGAACCAAATGAAAGAGAACAAAGAAAAAACTTATACAAAATGAATATCAATCAAAGAGCCCTGTAATTAAGCTCCCCTCTTCAATTAAGTATACAATTTTATTATAACATTTCTTTAACAGGAATGCTCATTAGGGCGTTTCACTGAAAATGTTTTTTTTTTGCAACTCTTGAATAAAAGGATAGCAAAGAAAAAAAAAATAAACAAAATTTATGTTTTATAACATTCTTTTTTTGATAAAAATGATTTAAGCAAGGTCATCCCAACCTTCCACAAATCTGAAAAAATCTCAAAGATCCTTTGGCTCTAAGAATTCATATTCTGCTTTAAGAGTTGCACAAAAAAAAGTTTTTAGTGAAATGCCCTAATGCTCATACACACACACCGCTGAGCATGACTACTACATTGTCAAAATGATTCAGGATTAAATGATAAATATTGTGATCAAACAGAATAAGTAATTTAAAAAATGGGTTTAAATAAACTTCGCTTAACTAAACAAGGTTAAACAAAACTTTGTTAAGTTAAACTTGGTTTAATTTTACTTGGTTTAAGTTAAACTTGGTTTAAGTTTAACTTGGTTAAAGTTAACTTGGTTTAAGCAAAACAGGTTTAACGTAATCAGGACTGTGATCACGTAAAACTATAAAACCAGGTTTAACTAATCCAGGTTTACCTAATCCATGTTTAACTAAACCAGGTTTAACTAATCGAGGTTTTACTAAACCAGGTTTACCTTAACCAGGTTAAACTAAACCAGGTTTAAATAATCCAGGTTTACCTTAACCAGGTTTAACTAAACCAGGTTTAACTAAACCAGGTTATACTTAACCAGGTTTAAATAAACCGGGTTTAACTTAACAAGGTTTAATTAAACCAAGTTTAACAAAATTTTGTTTAACACAACTTGGTTTAACTAAACTTGCTTTTATTAAATTTAATTTAACTAAATCTGCTTTAGCTGGTTTTGCAAAAGCAGGTTTAACTAAATCAGGGTTAACTTAACCCGGTTTCACTAAACCAGGTTTAACTTAACCAGGTTTAAATTAACCAGGTTTAACTAAACTAAATACATATAAGTTTAATTTGGTTTAAGTTAAAATTGGTTTAAGTTAAACTTGGTTTAATTTAAACTTGGTTTAATTTAAACTTGGTTTAATTTAAACTTGGTTTAATTTAAACTTGGTTTAATTTAAACTTGGTTTAATTTAAACTTGGTTTAATTTAAAGTTGGTTTTATTTAAACTTGGTTTTATTTAAACTTTGTTTAATTTAAACTTGGTTTAATTTAAACTTGGTTTAAGTTAAACTTGGTTTAAGCTAAACATGTTAAACTAAACCAGGTTTACCTAAACCAGGTTTAACTAAACCAGATTTAGCTAACCCTGGTTTAACCAGGTTTAACATTTACTAAACCAGGTTTATTTAAATAAACCAGGTTTAACTTAACCAGGTTTAACTTAACCAGCTTTAAATAAACCAGGTTTAAATAAACCAGGTTTAACTAAATTTTGTTTAACTAACTTGGTTTAACTCAACTAAGTTTTACTAAACAAGTTTAACTAACAAGGTTTAACTAAACTACATTTAAGTAAACTCGGTTTAACTAAGCTAGGTTTTACTAAATTTGGTTTAACTAAATTTGAAGTAACAAAACTTGGTTTAACTAAACTAGGTTTAATTAAACTAGGTTTAATTAACTTGGTCTAACTAAACTTGATTTAACTAAACTTGGTTAAACTAAACTTAGTTTAACTTAACTTGGTTTAGTTAAAACTTGGTTTTACAAAAATTGGTTTAAATTAACTTGGCTTAACAAAACTTGGTTTAACTAAACTTGGTTTAACTAAACTCGGTTTAACTAAACTTGGTTTAGCTAAAACTTGATTAACCTAAACTTGGTTTTGTTAAAACTTGGTTTAACTAAAACTTGGTTTAGTTAAAACATAGTTTAACTAAACTTGGTTTAACTAAACTTGGTTTAACTAAACTTGGTTTACCTAAACTTGGTTTAACTAAACTTGGTTTAACTAAACTTGGTTTAACTAAACTTGGTTTAACTAAACTTGGTTTAACTAAACTTGGTTTAACTAAACTTGGTTTAACTAAACTTGGTTTAACTAAACTTGGGTTTGTTAAAGCATGGCTTAGTTAAAACTTGGTTTGGTTAAAACTTGGTTTGGTTAAAACTTGATTTAATAAAACTTGGTTTAACAAAACATGGTTTAACAAAACTTGGTTTAACAAAGCTTGGTTTAACAAAACTGTGTTAAACAAAACTTGGTTTAACTAAACTTGGTTTAACAGAACTTTGTTTAACTAAACTTAGTTAAGCAAACCTTGGTTTTACAAAACTTGGTTTAACTAAACTTAGTTTAATAAGACTTGGTTTAGCTAAACTTAGTTTAACTAAACTTGGTTTAGGTAAAACTTGGTTTAACTATACTTAGTTTAACAAAACCAGATTTATCTATGCCAAGTTTATCTAATAAACCTGGCTATTTAAACTTTGTTTATCTTATCTTGCTTTAGGCTAACTTGGTTTAAGTAAACTTGGTTTAAGTAAACTTGGTTTGAGTAAACTTGGTTTGAGTAAACTTGGTTTGAGTAAACTTGGTTTGAGTAAACTTGGTTTGAGTAAACTTGGTTTTAGTAAATTTGATTTAAGTTAACTTGGATTAAGTTAACTTGGTTTAAGTTAACTTGGTTTAAGTAAACATGGTCTTAGACTGGGTTTTTGAGACATGGATTAAATTTAAACTTAGTTTAACGCAGTATGTTATTTATTTTTTATTATTTCATTAAAGATTAATATTTTAATTAAAAAAAGGACAGTTTAGTGCTGGCCAAATTTTGTTTACAAACTTATTAATGGCAGCACAAATCAGTTTTCAGATTTACTAAACCTAGTTTAGCTGAGATCTCAAAAACCCAGGCTAAGTAAACTTGGATTAACTAAACCAGGTTTACCCAACCAAATTTAACAAAACTAGTTTTAACTTAACTTGTTTTAACTAAACTTGTTTTCATTAAATCAGGTTTAACTAAACTTGGATTATCTAAAGTTGGTTTACCAAAACCTGCTTTAGATACACCTGGTTAAGATAAACAAGTTTTCACTAAACTTGGTTTATCCAAACTTGGTTTAAATACACTTGATATAATTGTACTAGATTAAACTAAACTTATTTAACTTTTTCAAAATTTTTATGATGTATTCAGTTGCATACATTCTAAGCAAGAGTTCTTATAAATAAAAAAACCCCCACTTTTATGGGTTTTAAGATTTTAAATGAATTTAAAAAGCATTAATGGCGAGGGGAAAGATATCTTCCAACTCAAATACACCCCTAGACTTTTTCCAATTATCCCTGTCAAAAAATTTGTTTGGCCTCCAATCCCCCGTTAAACGTCTAATTCAAAAATTTTTTTTACATTTTAGATGGTAAACAAAATTTGGCAAAAAGCTTTTTTTCTGTCTTTAAATTAATTAGTCCATTTTATTCTTGAGAATAGTGTTTTTGTAACATACAGTTACTTAAGGATCACAATTAAGCCTCAATATGGAATGATAAAAATGTAATAGGAAAAAATAGCAAAAACACACTAGTTAACAATTAATTTGCGTTCAAGCCCATCAACTGAGGTAGGTCGTGTACACAGAGAAAACAGTTCAGTTGGGCCAACCGAATTTAGAGTCAACTGGATGGCTTAATAACAAAAACTGAAATTTTCGTTTGCGATAACCGAAATTTGTTAATATAAACTTAACTTCTGTTGGTTCAAATAAATTTTGGTAATCGCAACAGAAAATTTCGGTTGTAGTAAATAAACCATGCAGTTGGCTCTTAATTCGGCTGGTACAATTAAGCTGTTTTCTCTAAGTATTTAGAATTTATGAAAATGAGAATACGGACCATCCTGCTTACAAACCCTTGCAAAAAATTTTTAATTCTGAAAATTTGTTGTAAGTTCTGAAGACAATTTTTTCAGAAAATGTCTCAGAATAAAAAAATAAAAGAACTAAATTCATATCTAGGAAATGAAAAGTATATTTTTTTACATTGTAAACTAGTGTTTTACAAACCTTAAATTAAGAATGTTAATTTAAATTTCCATAGTTAACTACAAGATTAAACAAAAAATAGAAATAAAAAAAATTAACACGAAAAAAAGGGAAATAAGTTTAAAATCATAAAAATACCCTTAAAATGTAGGCATAGAGACAGCTAGATGGAAAAATGGCTGGACAGATATATTACAAAGACTATCGTGTAATCACCATCAAAGCTATAAATTTATCACCATCTTTGTGCAAACAATGTAAATTAAAACTTCTTTAAAACAGAAGAAAAAAATATTACGAAAAAATTTTATTTTACCAAAAAAAAAATCTCTTTAGACTTTTAAGATTAAAGAAAATTAGAGCGTTAACAGAATTTTTCTTAATTTTTCTATTTGCAGCAAAAAATATTCAACATCAAATTGCTAAATTGTTGGATATAAAACAAGATTCTTTTCTCTATTTTTCATTTTTTCATTTCTATGGTTTTATAAATTATCAAATGACGTGCCTAAATGAATATTCTAATGTCATAAATTAATAAAAAATTTCTCCTCAAGAGAAAAAATAGAAAATTTTATTTAATCTTTTTTTTACTGTATCTTTTCTTTTTCAAGATTTTTGTTTTTAAATTTAACATTCTTTGTCTTATTAAATCTTTCATTTAAGTGGTTTTAAAATTTTTGCCATTTTATGCCAAAAAAAGGACAATTTTGTGATAAAAATAAAGCATTTCATTGTAAATCTTAATTATCGTTATTGCTTTAAAAAAAAGTATTATTGCTGAAATAAAATATTTGATAAACGGAAATCCCTAACTATTTTTAATGTGACAAATAAACAAAAAATCATAAGATATAAGCAGAACGAAATTATCTAGAAATAATTTTTTTATTATATTATTGTTTTTTTATTTTATAAATATTATATTTGACATTTGTTTGTTTTACACTATAAAAAATTGTTTGGCAAAAGTTCTACTTTATTTATCACAAAAATAATTATTGAGAAAGTAAGAATACTATATTCGTCTATATCAAATCAGAAATAGATGCCCTATACTTTTCTATATCCCTTTTTTGAGAACTATTTTTTTCGTGATTTTAACGTGATAATTAGGGCAAGTACTTTCATGAAAATGCATATTTTTACTCAGCATTGTAAACATACCATAAATTAAATATCTATCCGAATCAACGAATTTGCAATAAAATGGCATTGATTTGTAGTTGCATATTTTTGCATATTTTGGTATAAATGCATATTTTTGCATATTTTGGTATAAATGCATATTTTTGCATATTTTGATATAAATTAGACTGTTTTTAAATTTCATCAATATTTTTTCAAAACTTCCTTAGGAAAATTCGAACCCTATCCCCTATTTCTGTTTTTAAATTTCATCAATATTTTTTCAAAACTTCCTTAGGAAAATTCGAACCCTATCCCCTATTTCTTATAGAAAAATTTATTTATTTATCGAAATCATATTTTAATGCATTTTTTAAAGAAAATGGATTCTGGAAGTATAATTTTTAGATTCTGAAAAATTTTTCCTATTTAAAATGTTCCTATTCTAAGATATTTATGAATACCTCTTCACTAATCGTAAAGAAAAAAATGTTTTCGAATTTAAGATTTTTTACAGGAAAATTGCATTTTTATTTTGATTAGAGTTAGGGTGGGGTCTTTTGCCTTTAAGTTAATTTTTTGACTTGAAAATCGGAAAATTCAGAAAAAAATTTATAAAAAAAATAAAAAATATTTTTTTTTTTTTTTGGATAAAGAACATAAAGTATTGAAAAATAACTTGTTTTAGAAAAATATTATCATTTAATTTTTTTTTTAGAAACTTTTTTACTTCAGAAATATTTAGTGACTCAAAGAAAAAACTTCTCAAGTAAATCAATATTTTACTAACTAAAAATTGATTCCACTCAATAAAACATTTTTAAAAATTGTCGAGGGCCTTAAAATATTTGACAAAGCCCAATTTATGTTGACAAATTATTTTTTTTAGTAAAAACAATAATTTTTAGATGCATATTTTTAAAGTTTTTAGTGCATATTTTGGATTTTTAGACGCATATTATAGGCACATATTTTCGTTTTTTAGATGCATGAAAGTACTTGCCCTAGTGATAATGTTTAAGGCTGCTGTTTAATTTTAAAATTTGACGATTTAAGCCAACGACTAAAAAATAAGAAAATAATAATTACTGTTTCCATTTTTTTAAAACGAAAAAGGTTGAAAACTTAGATATCTTTCTTTGATAAAATTCTCCTTCTGGTGAATACAAATATTTTTCACCAGCTGGTGAGTAAAACGCAACATAGTTATTTTGAATAGTTTTTTTTTTTTATTTTTTCATCAAAAATTTTGTTATTATTAGTGTTTCTAAACCGGTTATCCGAAAACCCGCTTTTCCCCAAAATTTCGTTTTTTTTTGCAAACCGTTTAACAAGGGCTTACACTTAATTTTTATTTATTTATTGAGTTCTAAAAATACAATTACAAATAAAAAAAAAATTATCAAAAATATTTTTTAAAAATTTATTTTTGAAAAACTTTTTTCATCAAAAAGATTTTTTAATTACACTTTTATTGTACCAAAATCATTTATTTTTCTTAATATTTTATATTAAAAACTTTTATAATTTTTTTTTTTTTTGTTTTTAAACACTTTTTTGATAAATCTTGTTTTAAAATTTTTTTTGATTAAAAATTTTACAAAGTTTGGCGTAAAATTTTTTATTGTCAAAAATATTTTTTATATATTTTTTCCAAAACATTTTCTTTATTTTTTTTTTTTTTTTCATTAAATTTTTTTTTTGTTTTTCATGAAAAATGTTTTTTTGGACATTTACCTGGTTATGTTGGTATTGCAATCCAGCGAAATCGGTGGAGTGATTCAATAGTAATGAGCACAAGATTGAATTTCGGTAAGGGTTTACGCTAATTTACGAAATATCAAGTAAAGAGGTTAAATCGGCTTTGCTGAATGTATTGATACCCTCCACAATGTAATAAAAGATTACTTCCAAAAAAAAAAAAAATTTTTGAAAAAAAAAAATTATTCGAAAAAATTTTTTTGGTGAAAAAAAATTTCGGTAAATTTTTTGGTGAAAAAAAAATTTCGGCGAATTTTTTTTTGTAAAAAAATTGCTTTGTACTAGTAAAAAATCCATTTTGTGTCCAATTCTGTTCACATATGCCAACCAGCAGCCAACTTAAAGCATTTTATATTTTTAGGTTATGTAGAATATACCAAAATTTTCGAAGTGTTCTTACATTTTAGTTCATAACTTTTGAACCGCAGTACCGATTTCGCTCAAATGTAATACCAAACTACTTAGGATAACATCAAGTAAATTTGCTAAGTCTCAGTCATATAAGCTTAATACTTTGGCCGTGATCACCATTTCCACAGACGGACAGACGGACAGGTGGACAGACGGACATCGCTAGAATGTCTTAGAATCGATCACTGATAAAAAATATATATAATTTATGGGGTCTCAGACCGATATTTCGATGAATTACAAACGGAACGACAAACTTATATGTATATTAGGGATATAATCTTTTGCAATTTTTGCCAATATCAAAAATACCACCCCGTAGCCGTGTAGAGCATGTAAAAATATAAAAAAATATGGTGCCACATTTCCTTTATCATGAAAATAGTTTCCGCACCGAAAGCGTTGAAGTTTTGTCTATATTCATTTATTTATTTTTTTATCAAACCAGATATTCTTGTCTTAAATAAGTTATTTTTTGTTAAAATTCTTATATAATCTTCAATACCGAACTATTTTTCATAAGTCTACTGCAAAATTTTGATCAAATCGCGATATTTAAAAAATCATAATTATTAAAAAAATATAAATAAAAATTTAAATCACTTTAAAAATCTCTTTCGGTGCGGAAACTTTTTTCACCGAGTCAACCTAAAAAACTGGTTTTTATTATTAGAACAACATTCCCCAGATGGTACTGGAGTGGTATTATGCACTCACAAAAAAGTTATATCCCTAATGTATATTCCCTCTATCACTAACAATAAGTGGAGGGTATAAAAAACTCGATAGCTTTCTGAGGATTTCAGCCAAATCGGTAAAGTGGTTCAAAAGTTATTAGCAAAACCGTAAATTTAAGATTCGCTTCACCTTAAATCAGTGATGGGTATTTTTGTAATTCCTATTCCCGCGGGAATAGGCTAAAAAATGCTGCTTGTGTGCTGTCGACACACGTACACTATAAAATTCTGTTGCTTGAGAACAAGCATAAATGTTATAGTATGTGTGTGCGCACCACTGCCTTAAATTCACGTGCTAGAAAAAACCGAGCCTTAAAAAAACAGGCTTTAAAAACATTGGAAAGCCACAAAATTACTTTAAAAAGTATTTTTGACACTCTAAAATATTTTACACTAAAAAAAAATTACACTCAAAAAAAATTTTACACTCAAAAAAAAAAATTGCAATTTTTCTTTTTTTTTACAAAAATGATTTTAATTTATTTTCGCGTTAGAAAATTTATCATTTTTTGAAAAGGTCTTTGTGTGGAGGGTATTCATTAGGGCGTCCCAAAAAAAAAAAAAACTCAAAACTTAGACTACCAAATAAGGTATAAAATAAGGTACAGGATCTCTTATTTTATACATTGCAGCATTGATGATTTTAACAGGCGATGAGACTCAAAGTAATGCATCCACATTATCACAAAGAATACCAGTAAGGTATAAAATAAGTCATAAATTTATAACGAAGAATACGAGTAACGTGTAAAATATATGATATTTTATAGGTTACGAGAAATGAAATAATATAGCATACGAGAAGATAATATATAAGATGTTACGAGTAGTGAAAAAGTAATTTTGTATTAAATTTACTCACGTGATTGTAAGTGAGTGTAAATAGATAAAATATGCTCGTGAGAGTGTGTCGTTAGAAATTTCCTGTCGTGAGCCCATCTCTAGTTTAAACTTATGCATTTTTTTATAAAATAATTTTTTTTATGTTATTGTAATGCATTATGCATCCAATTATAAATAATACATTATTTCAAACTTTCAAATAATACATTATGTAACCAAATATAAGTCATTAATGTTTAGAAATAACAAATTTAAAATAAATTTTTTCCAATAATCATGCATTACGTAGCACATTATTAGTAATGCATTATTTTTCACTTGAAAATAATACGTTGTGGAACAAATGTTTGGTAAGACATCATAAATAATGCTACAAATAAGTTATATGCATTACCTGGTAATGTGTTACATAATCACTAGCCATTACCAAAGTTTTGCTGGGATAATTTGAAAGCTTATGGGGTAAAGTATTTTTGAGATTTTTGTCAGATTTTTCGGAAAAGTTTTTAAGGTCGCGCAAATCGATTTTGTGCTTAAAATCGGCTTTGACGACCGTTTTTTAACTTTTTTTATAAGTTCGCCAATAAACACGAAATTCTTTACTATTGAGTTAACATTTTTAAAGAAAAATGTCCAAACTTTATTTTTGTGTGCATAAATTAAACGTTTTGGCTATGCTTTTGATCATTTGGGTACCCTACATAAGGTTTTTTCGTAAATTTTCCAAAAATTTTGAAAGTAACGTTTTGTAACTTTTAAAATTTCTATGAAAGTCAAAAAAAAGTAACAATGCAGTTTGAAAGATCAAATAATTCTAAATAATTTTGAAAAAATAATTTTTGAATTTGCTCTTACCGTTCCAGAGTAATACCATTTTAAAGATTTCTATCCATTGTACAAAACTAATAGTAAAATAATAAACTTCTTATAAAGACCTGAAAAATTCGAGTTTGGTCAGTAACAGAAATGTGAGAAGTTGGATCCTTAAGATTTTTTTATGCTGAACACAAAACTGCTTTTTGCAACTCCCTAACAAGTCACGTTTGGTGGTAATTTAGGATAGTAGGTCAAAATGTCCGTCTGTTCGGCTGTATTAGACACGATGGAGTCAAAAATAAAAGAGATAGACTCCTGATGTTAGGCGCGAATATGTCTTATGGTCATAGGAAGGTTATCTTCACAAATGGGTCAAAAATCGGTCAAGGGGGAAAAAGTTGCCCCTAGAAGAATCAACAAATAACTCATTTTTTTACATTATATTTTGTATTTATGTTAAAAAAATAAAACTTTTTTGTAAAAGAAGATATATAAAGTCATGTACCTGCGCCTAGGAAATAAGAAAATGCTTATTTTCGGCCCGCCCCATTTTTTTGGGCGCGGATTTATTCAAATAATGATGAACATTTGATTACTTCAGTGGAAAAAGCACAATGAATGTATTGGTAATATTTATCGCGAGGGGGAAGGTCTACCCTTACGGCCGCCGCTTGGGACCACCAAGACTGCCTTGTCAAAAAACATTTTTATAAAATTTTTTTTTATTTTTTTTACATATTGCAGGGCATAAAATATTCTGCACAACCGAATTTAACACTCTTGTTTGTTATTTCTGAAAGCTGCATCTCGGTATTCAGCTTTTAAACCCATGGCTGAAAGCTTTAAAATGGTATTACTTTGGAACGATAAGAGCAAACTCAAAAATTATTGTTGCTAAATTATAAAGAATTAATTTATCTTTCAAACTGCATTATTACTTTTTTTGACTTTCATAGAAATTTTAAAAGTTACAAAGCGTTATTTTCAAAATTTATGGAAAATTTACGAAAAAATCTAATGTAGGGTACCCAAATAAGCAAAATAGTCGCCAAAACTTATAGTTTATGCACACAAAAATAAAGTTTGGACACTTTTCTTTAAAAATATTTCCTCAGGAGTGATGAAACTCGTGGTTATTGACGATTTTATAAAGAAACTTAAAAAACGGTTGGCAAAGACGATTTTCAGCAAAAAATCGATTTGCGCGACCTTAAAACCTTTTCCGAAAAATCTGAAAAAAATCTCAAAAATACTTTACCCTATAAGCTTTCAAATTATGCTTGAGCCCGGACAACTATTTTTTTGTGGGACACTTTAGTATTCATAGATTCGGCCAAGTCGAATTTAACTTTTCTAATTGTTATAGTTTGTCTTAATTTCTTAAAAAAATTCTTGCTCTTAAGTGTTAATATAAATTTATAAATTTTGTATTAAAACCGTGCGTTGTTTTTAGCTTTTTACGAAGTTTTTCGTATAAAAAAAATATTTCTTGCATACATAGAATGATTTTAGTGTATTTTTAGATTTTTGGTTTTTTTAGGGCATATTTTAAGCGAATATTTTCAATTTTTTAGTCCGTGAAAATCACAACACTAATGATAATGCTAATGCGAATGAGTAATATTATTATAAATTATATTAAATATTGCTCATACGACAAGTAAACTAATCAATGTGCATCAAAAGTTGTTAACGGTGCGTATAAGTAATATTGGTAAGTCGAGTATTTCATAATACTTATGCGACACGAAAACTGAGTATACCTTTAAAATAGCTGTGATTTTTAAACCCTTTGGCTAGTATTTAACTATTTAATAATACAAATTTCATCAAAAAAACATAGCAAATTTTTACTAAAAAAAAAAAAAATTAAAGTTATTTTTTTCATACAAAAAAATATTTGCAAGTGTATCTTAATATTCCTGTCATTTATACATATGCTTATCTAGCCTCAAGTTTTATATATTTTTTTATTTTGTTAAATTGACATGATTTTTATTTCGACATTTTAAAACGCAAAAAAATATATATGCCTTTAAAAAGAAACAAAAAAACACCTTTAGGTATCTTTAGTATCGGCCTTGAAATCTTTTTAACATTTTAGTAGACCCAAATTGCCATTTTATCTAAGGGCAGTTTAAAAATAAAACATTTTATTTTTTTTTAAACTCAACCTCAACAACTAAAGAACAGAATGTATATAATTTTTTATTTTGCATTTAAACAAAAAAACGAACTACAATAAGAAGGAATCAACGTTGTGAATATTCATTAAATTTATTAAAAATTATATAAACACACACATACACACACGTACACACACACATTCAACGAAACAACAACATTATGGCTGTTTTGGTTTGGTTGGATGGTCGTTCGGTTGTTTGGCAGTGGTCGTTGTCTTAGTTGGGGAGCATTGGTTTTTCTTTTATTTTATTATACCCTCCACTTAGTGATAGAGGGTATATATAAGTTTGTCATTCCGTTTGTAACTCATCGAAATATCGGTCTGGGACCCCATAAAGTATATATATTCATGATGCCCGATCGATTTTAAGACATTCTGGCGATGTCCGTCTGTCCGTCTGTCTGTCTGTCTGTCTGTGGAAAATGCTCTCGCGGACAAAATATTGCAAAGAGAGGACTGAAACTTAACATATATATTGGAAGTTCTCCCGAGAAGTTTGGTATTGCATTTGAGCGATATCGGTTCAGCGGTTCAAAAGTTATGAACGAAAATGTAAGCACACCTCAAAAATTTCAGTACATTCAACATAACCTAAAAATACAAAATGCTTTAATTCGGCTTCTGGTTGACATATGTGAAAATAATTGAACACCAAATGGTATTTAAACAAGTACGAACATATTTTTTGACAAAAAAAGAAAAAAAAATCGCGGATTTTTTTTTTTAACAAAAATTTTTTTTGCGGATATTTTTTTAAAAATTTTTTTATTTTTTTTTTTCAAAAGTAATTTCCTTTTAAATAAAGTTGTTTGCAATAATCTTTTTGAAATTGTGGAGGGTATCACTACATTCGGCAAGGCCGAATTTAACTTTTTTACTTGTTTTTTTCTATGGTTGGCTCTTTAGCCATCTACGCATATTTTTACAATTATTTTTATTACACAATGAAAAAAAGGCATGTTTGCTGGTTTGCCCTCTGTACTCATAATTTCCCCCCTTAACTCAACGGTCGCCATTTTTATGATGTTGGTCTAAATTTGTTGTGGTAGTGGTAGTGATGTTGGTGGTTGTGTGCGAGTTTGTGTATGTGAGACAAGTGTATAGAGATGTGTTGTATAAAATATAATATAAACATTAGGGTGTCGTTTGTTTATAATATTTTCTACAAAAAAAAGGATATTTCATTTAAGGGGGGTTTAAACAAAAACAGCCCTATTATGAGCAATTTTAAGACAACTATAATTCTGTTTTCTTATTTGAAAAAAAAACTATTTATATTAATATTTTTAAAATTTTATAATGCAAAAATTTGGTCTCCTAGAATTGCCAGGGTTGCCACTCATTTGCAGAGTGTTTTTGTTAGAACAAAATCGGCTGCAGTTCTACAGAAAAAACTACTAAACCGATTTTGAATATATTTTTTCTGATTTGTAGACTTTTAAATTCTCTAGTACTTACCGTGGCCATTTTTTGAAAAATACTGATTTTTTGTTGAAGTTATGCTAATGTAAACATAAAAATAGAAAACCTTTTTTTTAACAACCTAATTTGGTCAACATTTCAAACAATGGCCACGATAAGTTCTAGAAAAAATACCAGAAGATTTAATAATCTTCAAATCAAAAAATGTAATCAAAATTGATTCAGTAGTTTTTCTATACAACTGCAGCCGCTTTTGTCCGTTGACAAAAGCATTTATATATTCATGCCCACTAAAGCGGCGGATCGAAAAAAATTAAGTTTTGAAATTATCGGGATCCGGGTTGGCGTTTTTTAAAGGTGGGTTTAGTCTTTCAAGAGGAAGCTTCTTAACCATGAAAGATTTCACCCATTTAATGTCTCTATATAATAATTTCCATCCTAATTTTATATATTGTGGCAATATAACGCTGTTGTTCATTATGCTGTACTTTACGCTTAATTACACAAACAATGCTTAAAATACCAGAAACCAAACTTGTTAAAAGATGAAACGTCAAAATATTAATGTCTGTGCGTGTTTGTGCATGGGTATGTAGATAAAAAAATATAAAAAAAAAAATCTGTTGAAAAAGAAAAATTGCAATGAATTACAGAAAATTAAATTAAAAATATTTAAAAAAAATATAATCATAAATATAATTTATTAAAATAAAAATAATAAAAATGAGCAGCAGCAAATTAACAAAAAGGAAACCATATGCAAGTATTTTCTTTGTTCCTTTTTTTTTTATCAATCAATCTTCATACTTAAATGCTTATCTGATTAATTACGCTCAGTTAACACAAACAAAAATGGGACTTTATATGAAAATTAAGCAAAAATTTGATTTAATAATTATTTAATTTTTTAAAAAATTTGGAAGATTTGTAAGATTTGATTATGGATATTCCGTTAATGTTGACGAATGAATTAACGAATATGCTTATCAAGAACTTCGTTTATGTTAGGATTTGTGTTTCCATTTTTGAAATTTATCTTTAAGATCTTCAAAAAAAACTGTTTAGAATGAAATAGGAATTATACCAAAATCATCCCGTTTATCCCAAAATCAAATTCGTTTGGATGAAAAAATTCTTAAAAACTTTCGAACCCTTAAAAATCGTTTAAAATAATTAACTGGATTTCGGGATTTACGGAAATTTCCGAATTTTTCGAGATATCGATATTTGAAATTTGCAAAAAATATTTTTTAAAAAAATTTCAAAAATTCTTTTCCGTGACCCTAGTATTAAGCTTGAGACAGTCTTTTATTTACACCTGATGTGAGTAAAATCCGATCATTTAGCCCTTGCGATTCAAAAACTTTAATAACTTATTGTGGCTAGGTACTAAATATATAAATAGAGAAGCGTTTCCAACCTTATTTAAAATCTAAATTTAACTTTTAATGAAAATTAAATTTAAAATCTGTAGAGAGTTTAAATTAATTTAATTTCTATTTTTGATTATTTTTTATAATATAATTTTTTGTTTCAAAAATAAATAAACAAACAAATCCAATCAAACTAAAATAGCACATACGGCATACATATTTACCTTATAAATAGGAAAAAAACAATTTGTTTTCATTAAATGGAAGTAAAAGTAAAAACAGGAAACTAAGTAATTCAAATAAAAACAAAAAGATAAAAATGTATTAAAATATTTATATACACTCAAAATATTTTGTAGGCAAAAACAAATGAAAAACACACTTAAAACCAGTGAATAAATAATTGAAAACCATCCTAGCAACTATTCATTTGTTTTAACAAACATCAACATTTATTTTTTACTGTTGACAAAATTTTCTAAAATAAATAACATTAAAAAACTACTTTTTTTTATTCTCTTTTACCAACTCGAAAAAATAACCTACGAAAACATAAAAAATTAATGATAGTTCTGTTATTTTTACCAACAAATTCCCAAAAAATAACATACGAAAACATTAAAAATTAATTATTTCATTCTTTTTTACCAACAAATTCGAAAAAAATAACCTACGAAAACATTAAAAATTAATGATAGTTCTGTTATTTTTACCAACAAATTCCAAAAAAAATAACCTACGAATATTTTTTACAATTTTCTATTGAAATATTTTTTTAAAAATTTTTAATTAAATTTTGGGGAATCGATCCCGCAATCAACTACATTCTGGGCAGACACTCTACCCATCGAGCCAAAGTCACTTGATACAAACATGTTTTTATATTTCTATAAATAATTTTTTGAATTTTTTTTCTTCAAAAAAATAACCTACTTGTGTAGGTAAAAACTAATGATATCTCATTAAAAAATACCAACAATTAAAAAAAAAATTACTTACACAAATCATTAAAAATTTAAAGAATAATCAGCAGTTTTTACTTACAGAACAAAAATAAATGACTTTAAAGATTAATTGTTAATGAAAGTTTTTATTTTTAGTGTGTTATTTTTGAAACAAAGGACAGAAGTAGTCATTAATAAAAACTGAACATCAAACAAATGTTTTTTTTTTTAAAAACGACTAAACGGAAAACTTTTTTAAATAAACTACAAACAGTTAATGACATAATTTTTTTTACAACATACCAAAAACAAGTAAGGCTGAGACGAATCAAAAATACCCTTTGGCAAGTACATCGGAATTTAAACTGGCTTATCAATTTTGTTAATTGCTAGGTATTTGATACATTAAATTTTTTTTATGATCAATTTTCCTGATCTTTTTTTAATTTTTTTAATTTCCTGGAGTTACTCAAACTTTTTTTTAGAATCTTGGATTTGTTTTAAATTTTAGATTATTTTTTTAGACCTTGTTTAATTTTACTAGCGTTTCTTTTTATGTGTAGATTCAAATTGGTCAATGCTGAGCATCCATTTTTCGCCAAGCAATGTTGTTGGGTATTAAATATTCGGTCTTGATTGACTACAATTTTAAACTTCCCGGTGAAAAATATTCATATATGAATCATATGTGGTCCAAATATGGACATGTATGTTTATATATGTAAATATATGTTACACATGCGAAAATTGGCGGAATGTGTACATATGAGGCATTCCACACCAAATGTCCAGCGAAAAAAAACACGTGTACCATAAACTTCTGAAAAGCTTGTATGGATAGCCCTATATGGAACTTAGAAAATTGCGTTGCGAATGAGTAATATTAATGGCATGAATATTACTCATTCGACACGTTAAAACAAGAAAATACAAGCAAATTACAAAATTGTTATGAAATTTAAAATTCAAATGCGATTTTCTGGAAAAAAACGAAAAATACATTTCTGATTTTTTTTTGTGTGGATGGACAAACATCTAAACTTAAAAAAAAAAAAAGAAAAAAAAGAAAAAAAGTGGCCGGATTTTTGATAAATTGACTTTTTTAAAAAATTGAAAATTTCAGAACGGGTTCTGAAAATTTTTCAAGGAAAAAAAATTTATTCGATAGCCCATACGAAACTATATAAGAATGTAAATTTTTAAGATTGTGGTGCATTCCGTTTTAATGTGATAAATATTTAATCAAGGCAACTCGCCACAAATTTGACCATTTTTACAATATTTGACCACGCCCCCTAAGTCCAGTTTTTGAAAAATTGAAAAACCGAAAACGCAATTTTCTAAGTTCCATATAGGGCTATCCATACAAGCTATTCAGAAGTTTATGGTACACATGTTTTTTTTCGCTGGACATTTGGTGTGGAATGCCTCATATTTACCTTATAAATAGGGAAAAAAAAAACAATTTGTTTTCATTAAATGGAAGTGAAAGTAAAAAACAGGAAACTAAGTAAGACAAATAAAAACAAAAAGATAAAAATGTATTAAAATATTTATATATGGGGCATTCCATGTCAAATCGGACACTTTGAAATTTTTTTTTTTTAGATTTTCCCACTTTGTTAACAGTTTTTAGTACCCTTCGAAAACTCCTTCGTGTTAAATTTTCAGATTTTTTTGATGACCCGTTCAAAAGATATCGAATTTTTAAAAATTTTTCCTTTATTTTTAAGTTTAAATTTTTAAGTTTAAAAATTTAAATCTCATTTTTGAAAATGTTTGTACCCTTTAATTTTTTGGAAATTTTTTTGTGTAAAACTTCTATCGATTATACAAATTTTTTGCCCAGGAGGATCGTGGGATAACGATTATTACTATTTATCAAATTTTTTTTAAAAAATGTTATTGTAATTTTCCAATATTAAAATTATTTCTACTGCTTCAATGATGCGTCATAGAGGGGTCATTTATAAGACCGACCCCCATTAATTTTTACGTTTCTACATTTCTTTGCAACAAATTAATACCTTATCGCGAATTTCTAAGGAGGCTCCCACACAAACGACATTTTTTTAAATTTGCTCCAACCGCTCTTACTGCCCTAATAGTGAACTTATGACCGACCCACAATATTTTTTTAGTCCAAATATTTTCTCTGACCACACATACCCTCTATCTTTAATTGTTAAGGCGGTCCCCATACAATTTTTTTTTTTATGTAAATTTGTTTTTTTAATCAGCTTCTACCGGTCCAATGGTGAGTCCGAGAGGGGTCATTAGTGAGACCGACCCCCATTTATTTTTACCCTACAACATTTTCTTAAAACATACCCTATTTCCTCTCCCTAAGTAGGCTCCCATACAAATAACAGTTGGAGCAAATTTTATAAAAATGTAATTTTGAATGGAAGCCTACGTAGGGAGTGGAGATAAGGATGTGTTATGTTTTACAAAAATGTTGGAGGGTAAAAATAAATGGGGGTCGGCTTCACTAATGACCCCTCTCGGACGCACAATTGAACCGGTAGAAGCTGATTAAATAAACCAAATTTACAAAAAAAAAAAAAAATTGTGTGGGGACCGCCTTAACAATTAGAGATAGAGGGTAGGTGAGTTTAGAGAAAATTGATATTTGGACTAAAAAAATATTGTGGGTCGGGCATACATTTTTTGCTCTAAGGGCACTATTAGGGCAGTTAGAGCGGTTGGAGCAAGTTTTAAATAATGTCGTTTTGTATGTGACCCCCCTTAGAAATTGGAGATAGGGTATTAGTTCCAAAGAAATGTTAGGACGTAAAAATTAATGGGGTCGGTTTTATAAATGACCCCTCTATGACGCACCATTAAGCAGTAGAAATGATTTTAAGATTGGAAAATTGGAAAATTACAATAAAATTTTTTCAAAAAATTTTAAAAAATAGTAATAATCTTTATCCCACGACCCTCCTGGGCAAAAAATTTGTATAATCGATAAAAGTTTTACAAAAAAAAAAATTTCAAAAAAAAAACAAAGGGTACAAACATTTCCAAAAATGAGATTTAAATTTTAAAACTTTAAAATCGCTTACTAGAGCGCTTTTAAGAATTTTTTTGAAATTTTTTTTTAAAGTACGTAAAAAAGCAAAAATTTTGATAAAAAAAAAATTAAATTTGGACCATTATTGAAGAAGTTATGAGTAAAAGAAGTTTGAATAAAGGAACAAACTACCAATTTTTAAAAATTCGATATCTTTTGGACGGGTCATCAAAAAAATCTGAAAATTTTGACGAAGAAGTTTTCGAAGGTTGACTATAATTTTTATACCCTACACCACTCTGTGGTACAGGGTATAATGAGTTTGTGCTGATGTTTGTAACTACCCGAAATAGTGGTCCTAGACCTACCTTCAAGCATACCGATCGACTTAGAATTACTTTTTGAGTCGATTTAGCGATGTCCATCCGATCGTCTGTCCGTCCGTCCGTCTGTCCATCTATCGGTTTAAGCACGTCGCAATTTAAGCAGGTCGCAATTTTCAATCAATTGACCTGAAATTTGAAACTTTAGCATCTTTTGGACCAAGGACGAAGCCTATTGAAATTGGAGAAAAGCGGTCCATGTTTAGACCTAGCCGCCATACAAACGCCCCCTTTGGATTCGGCTTAAATGACTCTTATAACCGTGTTATAGTAGATATCGCTTCGAAATTTAGCAGGTAATCAAATTTTGTATGCACAAAGCACCATTCCAAATTTCAAAGGAATTGGATCAATCCTTCTGGTAGTCCCCATACAAACCGCCCTCCCAATATTCATATAATTCCCTCAAAATTCATAAAAATAGAAATATTTGATAAAAATTTTATTTTTAGGTGTTAAACGTGTACTTTAGTAACCTAATAAAATCGGAATATAATTGAACCATTTTTGGACTAGTCCCCCATATAAAAATTTCGACCGATGTTCAGTTAAATCGGTATATTGACAAAAAATAAACTAATTCCAATAAAATTTGATCTGAGTGTGTTTCCTACACTAAATAAAGATCTAACAAAAGACAGATCCAATCGGTCCATGTTTGGACCTGGGACCCATTTATCGGATAGGACTGGTGTATTGTATCATATGGTCGGTCTTGACCGACTATAACTTTCTTATTTGTTTAACTTGTTTTTTTTTTTTTAAATAAATTTTTCAACATTTTTTTATATTTTTTGCTAAAATGTTCCAGAACTAATTTTTGTGCCTTTTACAGGTGGTTGTCCACGTGGCTGTAAAAAAGGAATACATATCTTTGTCTTCTAATATTACATTTCAAATTGGATATTTATTTTTTCAACATAGTGTAAATAAGTAAAAAAAAATGCCTTGAAACAATTTAAATACAGGAGTATTAAATATTGATAAATGTTTTTCTTTTTACATGTGATTTTTCTATATTTTTTTTGTTCACACCTCTACATATAAAAATAGTAGGCTCTTTTCTTTAAAAAGGTATAAAAAAATTAATAACACCGTCCGACAGCCAATATTAAACATGAACCGGATGATATACGTCTGAAAGAAGAGACCGAATGGAGTAAAACTGCATTTACAGTCTTTCATTTTGTGACCCTGTTTCCATTTAAAAGAACTTCAAAGTGTTAAAGGATACAATTTGTAAAATATTTTTGAAATATTTGTACTTGTCCTAGGATAACACTGGTGATGGCAAATTAAAGAGGAGGATCTCCCTTAATTCTTCCATATTTTTATTTTGCAATATCTGGATAAAAGTAAGTGAATAAAGTCATTTAAAAACTTTATCAAAATATCTTGTTGAACATTTTGAATGATACATCTTTGAAAGGGCGTAACTTAACTCCTTTTTCCTGATATTTAAAACTAATAAAATAGGAAAATTAGGGGAGATTCTCCTCTTTCATTTGTTATCACTAGTCGCATACTACATATATATAAATATTAAAAAAATATTTTATATTATTTAATCCTTTAAAACTTTGAAGTCCTTTTAAAAGGAAACAGGCTCACGAAATGAAAAACTGTAAATGCAGATTTTCTACATTTAGTCTCTAGTTTCAAACGTTTACTATCCAGTTCGTGTACAACGGCTTTTTTTGATTTTTGTCGGACGGTGTAATCGATAGAGTATGAACAAAAAAATAAATAAAAATAAGCAGACAAAAACGGCAGGTAATATAATATTTCCTGTTTTAACTAAAATTGATGAATCGCTTTTATATATATTTTTTTTTTGTTGTTTATAAACGTGTGTATGTTGTGAGATTTGTGATAAAATAATATTAATAATACATTTGCCAAGTAAACATCATTGTTATTGACAACCTAATATTAATGAAAATATATATGTTTGATAAAGGTGAACAGAAAAAAAAGGAACAACAGCAACAGTAACGTAAACAAAAGGTATTGAAAAAATGAAGATAATAAAATTATAACGTTTATTGATGTATGTTTACATATGTAAACAATAAAAAGTTTACAAATCAATATTTTTTTTTTGTAACAATAAAAATGATGCCGGAAATGAATAAAAGTTATAATAAATGATGTTATATTTAATTAAATTGTACTTGAATTTAAAAAAAACTCTAAAAACACAGAAACAAATTTGCTAACTTCCAACCGAAATTGGAAGTTGATGCAACAAAAATTTTGTTGATAGATTACACCGTCCGACAAAATTGGTAAAAAGTCGTCGAACACGAACTGGATAATATACATTTGGAACTAGAGACTAAATGTAGTAAAACTGCTTTTACAGTTTTTCTTTTCGTGATCCTGTTTCCTTTTAAAAGGACTTCAAAGTTTTAAAGGACAAAATTTTGTAATTTATTTTTTTAATATTTTTACTTTACTTTACCTAGCATGCCACTAGTGATAGCAAATTAAATAGGAGGATCTCCCCTAATTTTCCTATTTTATTATTTTTACATATCTAGAAAAATGAGGTAAGTTACGTCCTTTCAAAATTTTATCCTTCAACATCATTCAAAATTTTCAACAAAATATTTTGATAACGTTTTCAAATGACTTTATTCACATCCGATTTATCCGATATGGCAAAATAAAAATGCCTGCGAATTTTGTACTCTGGCCCAAAATATTAAATCATGATAATGTTTTGCGGAAGATTTGGGTGTACTTGCCAGTCGAGGAACCCATTAAATAACCAAAAGAGCTATACATTTCGTAAGTGAGTGCAAAAAAGTTTTTTTACATTGTGGAGAGTATAAAAGATTCGGCACCAAAGAATATAACACTCTCATTTGTTTAATGTACATTTGATAAACAAATGGAAAATTTTTATGCGAAAATCTTTGACTTAATGAAAAAGTAGTTTTGGTAAAAAAAATGATTTTTTTTTTCACGAAAAACAAAATTATGTTAAAAAAATTTAATGAACCCAAAATTTTTGGTGAAAAAAGATTTTGATGAAAAAAAGTTTTTCATGAATTTTTTTGACGAAAAGAAAAATTTTTTGATGTAAAACAAAATTGATGAAAAAAATATGAAAAAAAAAAATTTGGTGATGAAAAAAATATGATAAAATAAAATTTATGAAAAAAAAATTAATGAAAAAAAAATTTATGAAAAAAAAAATTTGATGAAAAAACAAAAAAAAAATGATGAAAAAAAATTTTGATGAAAAAAAAAATTTTGATGAAAAAAAAATTGATGAAAAAAAAAATTTGATGAAAAAAAAAAATTGATAAAAAAAAAAATTTTAAAAAAATCAATTTAAAAAAAATTAATTTGATAACAAAAAAATGATGAAAAAAAAACCTGAAAAAATTTGATGAAAAAAATAATTTGACGGAAAAAAAAAAATAATGAAAAAAAAAAATTTGATGGAAAAAAAATTTATGGAAAAAAAATTTATGGAAAAAGAAAATTGATGAAAAAAAAATTGTTTGTGTTGAAAAATAATTATGTTACTTTTTATTCACCAGCTAGTGAAAAAAGGTTTTATTCACCACGAGGTGAATTATTATCCAAGTTACAAACCCAAGTTATTAAAATTTTTGGTTTTAAGAAAATGAAAATAGTAATTCTTGTTTTCTTCTTCGTTAATTGTTAGCTTATATAGTCAAACTAAGGTAGCGTCTTGCAACTTTTTTTAAAATTAGACACCAGCCTAAAAACATTATCATGTTAAAAATGGAAAAATTAGGGGCGATCCTCCTTTTTCATTTCCCATCACCAGTGTCATCCTAGAACAAGTAAAAATATTATAAAAATATTTTACAAAATGTATGCTTTAAAACTTTGAAGCAAGGTTGGCAATCGAAACGAATAACGTTATCGATATCGGTATTGGTATCGTTTTTTTATTTATTTCGGTATCGATATCGGTTACGGTATTTGAGTTGAATCGGTTACGGTATTACCGATACCGAAACGTCGATACCGGTACGTACCGGTATTATCGAAAAAAATGCTAAAAATATAAAAACGCATAAAAACTTAAAAAAAATATTTTTTTTTTTTCAATTTTAATACTAAACATGTATTTACTTATTTATTTTTAGCGTTTTTGCTAAAATGCCCTTTAAAATGAAAAAAAAAAATTAAAATAGTGTTTTCTTAGGGGGTCGGCGGGGATGTTGCCGGACCACACCTACAAAAGGGGACGGGCCGAGAAAACTGTAATTTTCTTATCCCCTTGATCAAAGTGCAGGACTTTAAAGTTATTCTGACATAAAAATGTTTCATTTGTTGAAGAAATTACTCAATATGACAAAAAGTTGTACATGCTTGTACACGTTCTTTACATACGAAGATTCCAAAGACCTCTCATTTGGTATGTAACATGACTAGGTTTCTTTGTATAATATAGGAGATAAACTCAAAAAACTGAAAAATTACCGTTTCTTTCCCCCATGATTTTCACCCCCTAAATATGAATTTTGGCCGCTAAAAAAATACACAAAAAAATACACCCTTTATTTTTCCTGCTCTACAAAATAAAACAAATTCCATAAAGATCGGCGGGTGACACCAGGGAGACCTTCATTGTTAGCCGAATCCATGAATATCGTCAGTGCCCTTTTAAAGTGATAGTTTTCTAACGTGAAAAAAAAAAATAACAATTTTGATTAGAAATACTACTATTTTATTTTGAGTAAAAAACTTTTTTTTAGTCATGACTAAAAATAAAAATATCCAAAAAACTAAACTATACTAAGGGGTTCAGAAAGTATTGAGAGTCTAAATGATTTCAAAAAATGTTCGTGAAAATCAATAATTTCTTTCGCTCTCGCATAGCGGTTGCAGTATGACTTTTTTTTTTAATTTTTACTTAATCCACGATTATGAGACTTCGGGGAGGCATTTTTCATTAACAAAAATCAAAAAAATTAAAAATTTTCTATTAATTTTTTTTTTGTAAAAAAACATGGTTTTTTAGGAAAAACCGTTTCAATACCGGTACGTACCGGTACCGAAGGAAAAGGTTTTTGGATACCGGTATCCGATACCAAAACTGAGTTTCGGTATTGGTATTGGTACCGGTATTCAATTTAAAGGGTTTTGAAACGGATAACGGTATTGAAAAGGTATCGATTGCCAACATTGCTTTGAAGTCATTTTAAAAGGAAACAGGATCACAAAATAAATTTAGGTCGTGAGCTATAAAGAACCGGTCACCTTTCATACAGGGTATTTTAACATTATAATGTTTTTAGGCTGGTATCTAATTTTAAAAAAGTTGCAGGACGCCACCTCAGTTTGACTTCATAAGCTAACCATTAACGAAAAAGGAAATAAGAATTACTATTTTTATTTTCTTAAAACCAAAAATTTTCGTAACTTGGGTTTGTAACTTGGATAATAATTAACATCGTGGTGAATAAAACCGTTTTCATGAAAAAAATTTTTTTTTCATCATTTTTTTTTTTTTTTTCATCAAAATTATTTTTTCATAAAATTTTTTATTTCATTTTTTTTTTTCATCAAATTTTTTCCCCCATAATTTTTTTTTTTCATGAAGTTTTTTTTCATATTTTTTTTTTCATGAATTTTTTTTCTTCAATTTTTTTATCAATTTTTTTCCCCCTTTTTTTTATAAATTCTGTTACATCAAAAAATTTTTCTTTTCATCAAAAAAATTTCTTTTTTTATTAAATCTTTTTTTTTCTCAATTTTTTCTTTTCCAAAAAAAAAAAAATTTTTTTATTCCATAATTTTTTTTTTTTTTCATAAATTTTTTTTGGTGAATAAAACCGTCTTCATGAAAATTTTTTTTTCATTATGTTTTTTTCATCAGCATTTTTTTTCATCAAATTTTTTATTTCATAATTTTTTTTTTCATAAAGTTTTTTTTCATAAAGTTTTTTTTTCATAATTTTTTTTTTCGCGAATTTTTTTTCTTCATTTTTTTTTTTTGTCAATTTTTTTATCATATCTAATTTTTTTATAATTTTTTTTTTTCATAAATTCTGTTACATCAAAAAATTTTTCTTTTCATCAAAAAAATTTTTTTTTTCATTAATTTTTTTTGTCAATTTTTTCTTTTCCAAAAAAAAGGTTTGTTTTCATCAATTTTTTTTTCTTTTTTTCGTCAAAAATTTTTTGCACCAAAAATTTTGTTTTCATTAATTTTTTTATCATAATTTTGTTTTTCGTACAAAAAAAAAATATTTTTATTTTACCAAAACTACTTTTTCACCAAATCTAAACTTTTCACATAAAAGTGTTCCATTTATTTATCAAATGCACATAAAACAAATGAGAGTGTGAAATTCTTCTATACTCTCCAAAATGTAAAAACATTTTTTGCACTTATTTTTGCGGTCATTTACCAAATGTACAGCAGTTAGGCTGATGTGTAATTAAAAATGGAAAAAATATTCTTGTTTCATTAAAACCCTAATCAAAATCTCAAAAAAATGGTAACGTTTAGTACTAAAGAATTTAATAATCTACAATTAAAAAAAAATCATCAAAATCAGTCCAGTAGTTTTTAATGTACAACTGCAGCCAATTTTGTCATTAAAAATTTTTCTGTAAGTACAGATCGAGCACGGGCTCTAATTATAAGTGTTCAAGCTGAAAAAATGAAGAAGAAAAATTGAATTATTAAACATTATAGACATTTCTGGTATTTCCCATACCGGTTTCAAACACCCCAGTTAGTGTTATCATCAGTAGGATTTTAAATGTAAAAAATTATTGTGTATTTATTTATAGCTGTTTAAAAATTGCTCACATGAAGGCTATTTTTTATTTTTTTCTTTCTTTAAACCCCCCTTAATTTAAACTTTTGGTTAAATACAGCTTAAATTAAATAAACTTAAAATCAAAGATTTTTAAAAAATGATAATCCTAAATACAGACATTTGGAAGTTTTGTGTGTTCACAAAAGTCCAGATAGTTTGGAAATTTTTTATGATATAAAACAAAAAAATTTAACAACAAAAAGCAGAAAAATTCCAAAACAATCTTATGCCTAGACAATTTAAGACAAAGTTAAAACCATCTACACTCTGTGGTGATTCGTTGTTTTGTTTGCTGTTTTTCTGTTTTTTTGGTTATAAATAGGGATGAGATTTCCATGCAAATGCATGTTTTTTGTCGATAGTCTAAAAACGATATCGACCAATTATCTTTCCAAATCAAGAAATTTGCGTTAAAATGGCATCGATTTGTTTTTGCATATTTTTGCATATTTTGGTGAAAATGCATATTTTTGCATATTTTGGTTTTAAATGCATATTTTGTTTTTTTTTCCAACTTTTAAGTGCATATTTTTGCATATTTTGATATAAATTAGCAAAATCACAAATTAAAATTTATTTGCTTCAAAAACTATTTTAAATTTTAAAAATTTATTTTGGAAATAAGAAAAATTATTTTTTTTCTTAAAATTTTCTTTTATAGATTGTCTTAAGTTCTAAAAAATCTTGCTTATGTAAAGTTTAAAATGTTACAATTTAAACCCGGAGTTACTTTTTGCTTTTCAAGACGATTTTTCTATGGGAACCAAGATTTTTTTGCGCGCATTTTATTTTTTTAATGCATATTTTTAGGTTTTTTAGTGCATATTTTGAGTTTTTTAGCGCATATTTTAAGCGCATATATTCGATTTTTTAGTGCATGAAAATCTCATCCCTAGTTATAAATAATAAACAATACTGTCCGCCTCTTTAAATGTTTTCAACTATAAAAACGGAAATGAAAACATTTTTTTTGTATATAGTTTTACTAGCTGTTGTTGTTTTTGGTTTTATTTTAGGTTTATTTTACGATTGAATTGGAAACAGTTTCAAATGTACTTATGAACGTATGTACGTATGTCTGTTTTAAGTTTGTTTGTACAGAAGTTGTAAAGTTAAAATAAAAACAAAAAAAAAATATTGCAAAGAGTTTTCTAAAACAATTTTGCGATAATGGACCGTAACAAAATTCTTGCCGACAAGTAGAGCCCAACCAAATAAACCAACAAAAAGCCATATAGATATAAGGACAGACAGACGGACGGACAAATAGACATAGACACATAAACACTTTTCAACAACAATCGTATAAAATACATTCACAATATAAACACTCTGATACATACACGGTAGCGAGTCCCGAAACTGAAAATTTTTAAAGTATGCCCCTAGAAGGATGCTTATTGAAAGCTGATTGTGAGAAAAAAAATAAAAAAAAAAAAAATTTGGATGTCATCTTCAGGGCACTACCAGCTCTTAAAGTTTGCATCCGTCACAACGCGACGTCTCAAAAAAAAAAAACTTTTTCACGAAATGAACTAAGTAGGGATGCAAACTTTAAGCGTTGTTTGCGCCCTGAAGATGATCAACAACATTTTTTTATTTGTTTTCTTTATAATCAACTCTTCAATAAGCATCGTTCTAGCAGTATGCTCTAAAGACAAACGAAAATTTCTTGATTTCGGGACATTCTAAAACACAGTGAATAAGTATTGGTTGTTGTTATAATTTTTTTACTTTTTTTAAAATGTATGAGATACAGTACAGATTAGTAAGCAATCAGGGTTGCATTGAATGGGTAAAAGTATAAGTGACAGACACAATGTTATTTTGGAAGTTGAGATGAGATTCTTCAGACATCAAGTATTGTTTGTACAAATACTTAACATTTTAAACTATTTTTTTATTTTTCACAATTTGTTTAACATTTTCGTCAGACTTAATTTAAATATGTTTTTTCCAATCTGCAATTTCTTATGTTTTATTTTTTTTTTTTTTCTTAAAAACAAAACGAAAAAAAATTCTGACGCCATATTGGAAAGTACACTCAAAAAATTATGTCATTAACTGTTTGTAGTTTATTTAAAAAGTTTTCCGTTTAGTCGTTTTTAAAAGAAAAAACATTTGTTTGATGTTCAGTTTTTATTAATGACTACTTCAGTCCTTTGTTTCAAAAATAACACACTAAAAAATAAAGACTTTCATTAACATTTAATTTTTAAAGTCATTTATTTTTGCTCTGTAAGTAAAAACTACTGATTATTCTTTTGATTTTTAATGATTTGTGTAAGTAATTTTTTTTTAAATTGTTGGTATTTTTTAATGAAATATCATTAGTTTTTACCTACACAAGTAAATTATTTTTTTGTAGAAAAAAAAAATCAAAAAATTATTTATAGAAATATAAAAACATGTTTGTATCAAGTGACTTTGGCACGATGGGTAGAGTATCTGGCCAGAATGTAGTTGCTTGCGGGATCGATTCCCCAGAAATTTTATTAAAAATTTATAAAAAATATTTCAATAAAAAATTGTAAAAAAATTACCTACGAAATCGTTAATTTTTATTGTTTTCGTAGGTTATTTTTTTGAAATTTGTTGGTAAAAATAACAGAACTATCATTAATTTTTAATGTTTTTGTTGGTTATTTTTTTTTCGAATTTGTTGGTAAAAAAGAGTGAAAAAACGTAGTTTTTTAATGTTTAATGTTATTTATTTTAGAAAATTTTGTCAACAGTAAAAAATAAATGTTGATGTTTGTTAAAACAAATGAATAATTACTAGGATGGTTTTCAATTGTTTATTCACTGGTTTTAAGTGTGTTTTTCATTTGTTTTTGCCTACAAAATATTTTGAGTGTACCTCGAATATATCCCTTATACCCCACTACTTATGTACTGTGGTTTAAAAGTACCATGCTTTGTGTCTATATGTGTCTGTATTTGTTATAGTTTTCATAGTTTCAATAGTACTTTTAAATCTGCTACTTCTACTTGTGTGTTTTTTTGTTTTTTTTTTTTGCATTTCTCTCAAAAAACCATGTTCTGTTATGTTCAGTTATGTTTGTATTTGTATGTTGCTGTTATTATTGCTGCTGCTGCTTCTGTTGTTGCTTTTCCAACAAAATTCTTTTAGTAAATACTTTAACAACATTTTTGTATTTATGTGCATTATATTTCAACAAACAAACGAACAGAAAATGTACAACAACATTTACAACTACAAAGAGTCTTTGATTTTAATGGCCTAAAAGGCGTCTTATATTGCATCAAATTACATTCATTCATACGAACATATTTACTTATACCCAGCAACATTTTTTGAGTTTTTAAGCCAAAACCTGTTCAATTATCTGGAAATTTTATATAAGAATCTGCTGGAAATTTAAGACATTGCTCTTAGGGGCCTATTGACTTACATGGATGATGCGTTGTAATGAAATAATTTATGCAACTTAATGATTAACGATGAATAAATATCACAAAACGCCTCCATATAAGTTACATTTATTGTTTGAAGATTCTTTTTGATATTCAAGATAAATAGAATAATAAACGACTAATTTGGTGGTTGTATCGTCTAAGGTGCCGGATAGTCGGTGGGGTTGATTATATGAATATGATAACATATCCGTGATCAATTCTCGACTGGGGTTCAGGTTTATTAAAATTCACGTATGAGACATTCCACACTAAAAATTTGATTTTCAATTTTTCAAAAACTTGGCTTCGGAGGCGTGGTCAAATATTGAAAAAATGGTAAAATTTGTGGCGAGTTGCCTTGATTAAATATTTATCACATTAAAACGGAATGCACCACAGTCTCAAAAATTTACATTCTTATATAGTTTTGTATTGGCTATCGATTAATTTTTTTTTTTTTTTTGAAAATTTTCAGAACCCGTTCTAAAATTTTCCCTTTTTTAAAAAAGTCAATTTATCAAAAATCCGGCCACTTTTTTTTATTTTTTTATTTTAAGTTTAGATGTTTGTCCATCCACACAAAAAAAAAACTCAAAAACACGTTTTTTTCGAGAAAATCGCATTTGAATTTTAAATTTCACAACAATTTTGTAATTTGCTTATATTTTCTTGGTTCAACAGAGCGTATGAGAAATATTTATGCAATTAATATTACTCATTCGCAACGTTAAAACAAGAAAATACAAGCAAATTACAAAATTGGTATGAAATTTAAAATTCAAATGCGATTTTCTCGAAAAAACGAAGAACGTGTTTCTGATTTTTTTTGTGTGGATGGACAAACATCTAAACTTTAAAAAAAAGTGGCCGGGTTTTTGATAAATTGACTTTTTAAAAAATGGAAAATTTCAGAACGGGTTCTGAAAATTTTCAAAAAAAAAAAAAAAAATTTAATCGATAGCCCATACAAAACTATATAAGAATGTAAATTTTTGAGATTGTGGTGCATTCCGTTTTAATGTGATTAATATTTAATCAAGGCAACTCGCCACAAATTTGACCATTTTTCCAATATTTGACCACGCCTCCTAAGCCCAGTTTTTGAAAAATTGAAAAACCAAAAACGCAATTTTCTAAGTCCCATATAGAGCTATCCACACAACCTATTCAGAAGTTTACGGTACACATGTTTTTTTTTCGCTGGACATTTGGTGTGGAATGCCTCATATGTAGATCAAGGAATAGTTAAACACAAAACGGGTATTTGTCCACAACATATTCTAACAATGCGGTGGTTGTGCAGACTAAAGTGTCTACCAATCAGTACTGGTATAAATATGACAAAAAAATATCCAAGGTTCGATTCTCGTTGGGGTATGCATGTTAATAAAAATTCACATTTAAGAAAAACGATTACCATTGGCGAAACAAGCCGACATTTGAATCCTACTGAACATGACGGTTAAGTGGAACTGTTTGAAACCGGTATAGGTATACAAGAAATGTCTATAATTTTTAGAAATTTAATTCACTTCCATATTTTCCAACTTGAACTCATATAAATTCAGTTTTAGTCAATTTTTGAATTATATTTTCGAGAAATTAGCTTTAACATGATAATGTTTTTAGGCTGGTGTATAATTTTAAAAAAGTTGCAGGACGCCACCTCAGTTTGACTATATAAGCTAACAATTAACGAAAAAGAAAACAAGAATTACTATTTTCATTTTCTTAAAACCAAAAATTTTAGTTACTTGGGTTTGTAACTTGGATAATAATTCAACTCGTGGTGAATAAAACCGTTTTTCACAAAAAAAAATTTTCTTTTCATCAAATTTTTTTTTTTTCATAATTTTTTTTTTTATCTTTTTTTTGTTCATCAAATTTTTTTTGTACTCAAACTTTTTTTTATCAAATTTTTTTTTTTTATAAATTTTTTTTTTTCTTCAATTTTTTTTCATAAATTTTTTTAATTTTCATTAATTTTTTTTTTTTTTTCATCAAATTTTTTTTTTCATCAATTTTTTTTTTCATAAATTTTTTTTTATCAATTTTTTTTTCATCAAATTTTTTTTTTTTTCGTAAATTTTTTTTATTAAATTTTTTTTCATAAATTTTTTTTCATCAAATTTTTTTATCTTATTTTTTATTATCAATTTTTTTCTCAGCAAAAATTTTTTTTTCATATTTTTGTTTCATCAATTTTTTTTTACATCAAAAAAATTTTCTTTTCATCAAAAACTTTTTTTCATCAAAATTTTTGTTCACCAAAAATTTTTGGTTCATTAAATTTTTTTGAACATAATTTTGTTCTTCGTGAAAAAAAAAAATCATTTTTTTTTACAAAAACTACTTTTTCACCAAGTCTAAGCTTTTCGCATAAAAATTTTCCATTTGTTTATCAAATGTACATAAAACAAGTGAGAGTGGTATATTCTTTGGTGCCGAATCTTTTGTACTCTCCAAAATGTAAAAACACTTTTTTGCACTTATTTTTGCACTCACTTACAAAATGTACAGCTCTTTTGGGTTTTTAATGGGGTCCTTGACTAATATTTCAATTCGTTTTGCATGGAATAGCAAAGTAGTATAACATTATTTTTTCTTAAAAAAATCTTTGCTTTGGCAAGTACACCCAAATCTTCCGCAAAACATTATCATGATTTAATGTTTTGGGCAAGAGTACAAAATTCGCAGGCATTTTTTGTTCCTGTTCTGTATTTAAAATGTCAACAGATAATGGTGCAATATATTCGGTAAGAACAGCTTCAAAAAAATTTGCTTGGGTACTGCTTTCATAGTAAGTAACGAAAAAATTACATTTACCAAAAATAATAAACTCAAACCAATACAAACTTTTTTGTTGGGCAAGGTCGATCTTATGATACCCTAGTATATTGAGAACGTAGAATTCGAAAACAAGAGTGATATCAGTAACACAAATTGTTTCTTACAGGTTACAGATTTAATAATTCCTAAGAATATTGAGAATGTAGAGTTGGACAACAATATTACCCAGACTACACGCATTTTAAGAATAAAAATAAAATTAGAAAATTTTTATATTGATTAAAAAATATTTTTTGTCCTTAAAAGAAAATGGGGAAATGTTACAAATATGGAAAAAAACTCGGTAATGAGAAGAATTTATTTCGTACGTTTTAGTTTATATTTTTCTTAAAAATAAGGAAAATAAAATAATTTTCACCAAGATATGAGCATATTAAAATTTTCGGGAAGTCCAACTTTCGGCTTTCAGTTTTCTGCAGCCATCTGTGTGGCGAGCCAACTCTAAATTCAAATCCATTATTCTAGATTTTTCAAGAGTAGGGTATTACAATGCAATATATAAGCACAAAAAGAAACGTTTAATTTAAAAAGAGATCTCACATTACTTTATTTGTTCATTTTAGGTTAAATAATTTACTGAAATTTCATTTCAAATATTTGCAATAGTTTGTTGTTCGCAAAAAGAATTAAAGAAATGAATGACTTCATTTGAAGAAATTTACAAAAAGTAGAGAGAAATTGGAGCAGATAATAGAATACACAAAAATCTTTAGGAATTACTAGTAAACTAATTAAGATGGAAATTTAATAATTAACGATAATTTTAGTTAATTAATAGATATTTTGCAATTCCTCTTCAAATAAAATCATAAAATTTTATCAAGATTTTTCTGAGAAAATCTTAAATTCTTGATTACAGACAAATAATTAATATACATATTTATTTGTAATTTAAATCGTTTAAATCTATTTTTAAATATAACCTCTTTCAAATAAATGTTTCACGTTTACTTGTCTTTCTAAAGTCAACAACACTTGATATATTTATCGCTTATTTTCTTCAATAGTGACATATCTCAAAAACGTGATATTTTGGTTAATGAAGCAGACTTTTTCGCTATATAATGCTTTATGTTTTCTTAAAATTTTGTATTATACCTTTTGATTTCACCGCCTGAGAAGAGAATATGCCATTATTACATTTTATGTGTACCGGCCTCTTTAATGAAAATCCGTTTTTAATTAAAAACTTTAAACAGTATTTTTTACAAAATCAGTTTTTTTTTTTAAGTTATGTCACTATTGTGGTAAATAAGCGATATGTTTTCTGAATATATGTAGGTTAAAATAAAATGTTGCCGTTGATGGTTTATATAATATATTGTTGAATGCATATACATTATACAAATAGTAAAACATTCATATGCAACATATTTCTTTATTTCTCATATAAATGCAATAAGATTATTTTTGTTTTAAACACAAAATAAAAACTGAAACAATCACAACAGCCACAACAAAGCAAGAGAAGTAACAAAAAGGACACACACATACGCACACGAATACACATAAAACAAAAAGAAATATTTAATGGATTTTTACAATACAAAATGTTTTAATACTCTTACATATAAATCTTCAATACAATAAACTATATACGTTTGTCACCTTTGTACCAATTCCGGGAGATCTATTTTAAAATATAACGGATTAAAGATTAAAATGCACTCAATTGATTTTTGTATAAAAAATTGTTTTAATTTGCGATGATCAAAAATATCAAAAAATTCTGATAAATATAAATTTATTTAAATTCATAGAAATTTAGAAAAATGTTAGAGAGCACTAACAAACACTGAAAATATAAGAAAAAATTCAGAAAAATTTATAAGGGTTTAAGTTGAAAAAATGCAGAAGAAAAATTTTTAAAATTATAGACATTTCTGCTATTCCCATACCGGTTTCAAACACTCCAGTTAGTGTTATCATCAGTAGGATTTTAAATGTCGGTTTGCCTTGTTAATGGAAATTGATTTTTATATAGTATTAATAATTTATTTATTTAGAATTTTTTTTTTTGGTAAGTTCGTCATGGACGAATTTCCGATTTTCAACGTCCGGGCAAACTTATATAATACAAATTTGAGGCCAATCGGATTAAACTAAACCATAGTGTTCGGCAAACAATGTTTTGGATTCATAAAAAAAAAATTAAAAACTTATATCTTGCGATACATCATGTTTATTAATTTTGCGCTGAATACGAATATCAAACTGGTCGGTTTTTAAGATATCTTTATTTAAATTTTGCCAAAAAAAAAAAAAATCCAAAAAATGGTGGTCTTTACTATGTTCAAGAGAAGTTTAAAAAAGGCTAAATTTGTTTTCTTGACGCTTTCATTGACATTCGAGACAAACTTTCATTTTACCCTAATTTGACCCAAATCAGATTATTTCAAACTGTGTCTTTTGATCAAAGTATCTTTGGCAAATTTCAAATCGAAACTTTGATCGAAAAACGCCACGTATTAAAATTATCTGATTTGGATCAAATTAAGTTAAAATGAAAGTTTGTCTCAAGCTCAGTAAAAGCGTCAAGAAAACAACTCCGTATTTCAAAAAAAAAAAATCTTTTTTCATCAATTTTTTTTTCACCAAAATTTAGTTTTTTATCAAAAACATTTTTGCATAAAAAAAAAAAAAATTTATTCACAACTTTTATTTTAACATGATAATGTTTTTAGGCTGGTGTCTAATTTTAAAAAAGTTGCAGGACGCCACCTCAGTTTGACTATATAAGCTAACAATTAACGAAAAAGAAAACAAGAATTACTATTTCCATTTTCTTAAAACAAAAAATTTTAATAACTTGGGTTTGTAACTTGGATAATAATTCACCTTGTGGTGAATAAAACCGTTTTTCACCAGCTGGTGAATATAAAGTAACATAATTATTTTTCAACAAAAAAAAAATTTTTTTCATCATCTTTTTTTTTCGTCAAACTTTTTTTTTTCATCAAATTTTTTTTTTCATAATTTCTTTTTTTTTTCATCAGTTTTTTTATAAAATTTTTTTTTCATCAATTTTTTTTCATTAATTTTTTTCGTCAAATTTTTTTTTTGTTTCATAAATTTTTTTTCCATCAAATTTTTTTTTCCATCAATTTTTTTTCATTAATCATTTCTTTTTTTCATCAAACTTTTTTTTCATAAAATTTTTTTTTTCATAAAATTTTCTTTTCATAAATTTTTTTTCATCAAAATTTTTTTTTTCATCAATTTTTTTTTTTTCATAATTTGGACGAATCCGATTTTCTCATTTAACAAATTTGCAGTTCTTTTTGTGTCGACTGTATTTGACTTTCTACAGAAAGATGGATATCGCTTTGGCTCTGTCAAAATACTTTGTCTCTGCCAAAATACTTTCAATTTGATATAGCAAACTTTCAGCAGATTTTTCTGCTAAAATTTATATTTTTACTAAAATCTCTGATATTCAGTTTTACAAAATAATAGAAAATTTACTGCGTTTTTACTGATTCTGCTTGCTGAGTTTCAAAATATCCTTGAACATATTTTAGCAGATTACACCGCTCAACAAATCGAAGGTTTTTGGCTCCGGTTTGAAGTTTCATATACAATTTTTAAAGATTTTGACTCGCTGATTCCAAATATGTGCTCCAAATTTTTCCATTACATCTAGAATTTTAAATATTCGCGGTTGAAAATGCGAAAAAAACGCGATTTTTGCCTTTTTTGAAAGCCTGCACAGCAGCCACTGGGTGGAATAAAAATCTGGTATAAAGCGTTAGAGTAGAATTGAACTATGATCTCAAATAAATGATCAAAAAATTTTAAGTTGTTGCACTATTATTGGCCAAACATGTATTTTAAAAAAACACTATGAAAAAAATTAGAAAAAGCACCATTTTTAAAAGGCTCTAAAAACCAGATGATCAATCTTTACTGTGATGAGCTCATAATTTAGGTAAAAGTTCATTCTTTCTTATAGACTTTTAAACCCATTAAAGATATCTTCCGGTTTATACGAAAAATAACACAGGAAACATAAATTTGTAAAATATTTTTTTTTTTTAGTTTTTCTTTGAAAAATATCAAAAAAACTAAAAAAACTACCTTACCTTTTTTACAGAAATGGTAATTTTGACAGTATCATTTTAAAACGCAAGTGTAACCCAACCAAACGCAATAATTAGAAAAAAATAATTTTCTATGTTGGATACCATAGACAAATTGTACTTTTGCGCTTTATACCAGTTTTGTATTCTACTGAATGGCTGCTGTGCAGGCTTTCAAATAATGCAAAAATTGTAATTTTTCGCATTTTCAATCATGAATTACTAAAAATCTGGACGTGATGGAATAATTTGGAGAACAGATTTGGAATCAGGAGATCAAAGTTTGATAAAATTGATCACCAGAATTCAAACCGGAAAATGAGTGTTGAGCGGTGTTATTTTTAATTATTCAGAAATAGTTTGCTATCATTTTTTTCAAGAAAGTTTTTTTTTTGTGTTTTTTTTTAACATATTTTTAGCAGATTATTATGTAATTTTACTGAAATAGTTTACTGTCACCATTTTTTGAAAAAAAAAACTTT
This sequence comes from Pegoplata infirma, assembly GCA_963921195.1. NCBI lineage: Eukaryota > Metazoa > Arthropoda > Insecta > Diptera > Anthomyiidae > Pegoplata > Pegoplata infirma. The sequence continues at coordinate 11,811,217 of OY992536.1, forward strand.
CTTAAGTTTTTTTTTTCAAAGTGCTATTTTTTTAGTTTTTTATACAATTGAAACAATTGAGACTAATAACACCGCTCTACAAATCTGAGGCTTGTCGCTGCGTTTTGAATGAAACCTAAAAGGTTTATAGGTTTTGGTTTCCCGATTCCAAAACGGTCACTCAAATTTTTCTATCACGTCACAATTTTGAGAAAATCGCGGTTAAAGTGTCAAAAAAGGCCTATTTTGGCCATTTTTGGGCGCCTATAAAATAAGATCCTGACATGCGAATGACTTGATATCAAGCTCATTCGAAAGTGCGTAATTTTCTCTTTAAGACCAAACCAAATTTTCTTGGAATTTAATTTTTTTTAATGGTGAAAAAATCATTAGCCACAAGTGCTTTAAATCTTATATTTACGTGTGTATTTGTATGGAAATTTGTAAAAAAACACTGTGTAAATAAACTAAATGTTTAAAAAATGGAAGGTTTTTTGTTAATGATTTTTTTACCATTTTAGAAAATTAAATTTCAAGAACATTTTATCTTGTCTTATAGAGAAAATCACATACTTTTGAATGAGCTTGATACCAAGTCAATCGCATGTCAGGATCTTATATTATAAGCTTTCAAAAAGGGTCCAAAATGGCCTTTTTCGGCACTTTAACCGCGAATAACTCAAAATCCTGACGTGATAGACACATTTGGGTTGCAGATTTGGAATCAGCGCAACAAACGCTACCTAAATCCCTTACCAGAATCCAATACGCATTTTCATGTTGAGCTGTGTAATTGACAAAACTAAAAAAAATCAGTACATTATATTGCTAATTTTACAGAATTTTTTTTTTGAGCTTACTGAGATAATCATGACGGATTTTCGGCAAACCGGTTCTGCTAAAATCAGCAGAATTTTCGGTACTGCGCAATAACTCCCAAATGAAATAAGTCCCAATGAAATAATTCCCAATGAAATAAGTTCCAAGAAAAATGAATTAACTCCACACTTTAAAAAATGAAATAACTCCCAAAGAAAAAATGAAATATGTTCCAATATTTGGGAGTTATTTAAAATCAAAACAATAACTCCCAAAAAAATGAAAGAACTCCCAATGAAATAAGTGCCAATGAAAATGAAATAAGTTCCCATTGTTTTTTTGTAATAAAGGTTTTCTGCGTAGCAGGCCTTCGGCCGGGCTTAGGGATTACATACTCCATGGACGTATTCAGGGGGGGGGGCCCAGGGGGCCCGGGCCCGGGCCCCCCCCCCTTTTGGATTGAAAATTTTTAAAAAATTAATTCATACCAACACATAACACAAGTAATAGACATAAGTTTTTCAGTGTAGCAAATATTTTGGTTTTTGAATAAAAGATTCTGATATTAAAAAAAAAAAAAAACTCTTGATTATGATAAATTTTGGTTTTTAAAAAGTCATTTATATCGAAATATCTGTAAAATATGTATAGAAAACACATTATATTGGGTTTATTTAATGAAAATTATACATCAGGACCATGAAAACAGTTTTCTATAATTAAATTTCAAACTCTGAGGATCTAAGAGACTTTTTCTATATTAAAAATATAAGGTTCTGAAATATTATTGTCATAAAAAATTCTCAGGTTTAAATTTTTTTTTTTCTAAAAAAAATTTTCATATTTAATTTTTATTCTAGCACTTTTTATAAAAATCGGGTTTGATTTAAAAAACTTGTGTTTAAAATATTAAAAAAGGACTTAGGACAATATTTAAACTGGGAAAAAAATCGATTTCTTTTATTTGAATGAAAATAAATAAATTTTCATAAAAGAATTTATGGAAGCACCTTTAAAAAAAATTAATAACGAATTTGGGATCTAGAAATCCCTTTTACAAAAATCTACACCTAAAATGTTGCACCAACGCAATGATATGTAACAGTAGATCTGTACAAAGCGCTAAGAATTAATAAAATCCTAAAGTCCAAATATCTCGATAACGGAATGTTCTACATAAATTTGGATTGCTGATTTGGAATCAGGTTCTTTATTATGGCTCTTATGTTAGAATACGTAACAGTGAGCACTAAAAAAGGCTTTTTTAAATTTTCAAACATGAATATCTCGAAAATGGAACGCACTAACTTACGTAACAGTAGAACCGTAAACACGCATAAATTAGCGGTTTCGAATTTTCAAACACAAATATCGGAAAAATTTTAAACTATTAAAATATTTGGTAAGATAATTTGGAATCAGAAGAGCAAAATCAACCTTGTTCATATAACTTGATTTTTTTGCAATTCAATTGAGTTTTATGCAAAAAGTGTTCGATCGATGATTTTGAAACTTCTCACAAATACATATTAAAAAAAAATAGCAAACTTCTCAGAATTTGATACATTTTTTTCTATAAAAAAATCTTACATTCAAAGGGAGTTTTTACTATAGAAAAATTCTCAAATTCTAAGATAGTTTTTTATAAAGAAGTACTCAAACGCCAAAAAACTTGCACTTTTAAGCCAAGTTTTTGCTCAAGACCAAGACTTTTGCGTAACATAACTAAGTTTTTGGTAAAAATATAACTCACTAAGACTTTTGCATAATTTAAATAAGTTTTTGTTCAAAAAAATGCATAAATTACGCAAAAGTAATTGGTGAATTGTATTTTTACCAAAAATTTGGGTACACTCAATATATTTTGTAGGCAAAAACAAAAGAAAAACACACTTAAAACCAGTGAATAAACAATTGAAAACCATCCCAGTAATTATTCATTTGTTTTAACAAACATCAACATTTATTTTTTACTGTTGACAAAATTTTCTAAAATAAATGACATTAAACATTAAAAAATTACGTTTTTTTCACTCTTTTTTACCAACAAATTCGAAAAAAATAACCAACGAAAACAATAAAATGATAATAAAATAATGATAGTTCTGTTATTTTTACCAACAAATTTCAAAAAAATAACCTACGAAAACAATAAAAATTAATACGAAAACAATAAAAATTAATAATGGTAATTTTTAACAATTTTTTATTGAAATATTTTTTTAAAAATTTTTCATAAAATTTTTGGGGAATCGATCCCGCAATCAACTACATTCTGGCCAGACACTCTACCCATCGTGCCAAAGTCACTTGATACAAACATGTTTTTAAATAATTTTTTGATTTTTTTTTTCTACAAAAAAATAACTGACTTGTGTAGGTAAAAACTAATGATATTTCATTAAAAAATACCAACAATTTAAAAAAAAATTACTAACACAAATCATTAAAATCAAAAGAATAATCAGTAGTTTTTACTTACAGAACAAAAATAAATGACTTTAAAAATTAAATGCAAATGAAAGTCTATATTTTTTAGTGTGTTATTTTTGAAACAAAGGACTGATGTAGTCATTATTAAAAACTGAACATTAAACAAATGTTTTTTCTTTTAAAAACGACTAAACGGAAAACTTTTTAAATAAACTACAAACAGTTAATGACATAATTTTTTGAGTGTAATAACTGTGTAAGTGTTTTTGGCGTGCAGATTCTGAGATGTTTTAAATTTTGATGAGTCTGAGATATTCTTCCGCTTCAAAAATTCTGAGGATTACGTTGTACAAGGGGGGGGGGGGGGGTTGTAGTCCTAGAAAATAATATTATTTGGTTTTGATTAAAAAAAAAAATTTTTGTTGGGCCCCCCCCTTTTCAAATTCCTGGATACGTCGCTGACATACTCCATGCATTAAACCCACCCTCTCTGCAAACCAAAGCTATTTTGGTTATCAGGCCTTTTTGAGGCATAACAAATTTGATAGCGTAAAGGTCTGCTACCCTAGAAAACTTTACTTTGGGGAGAGGGTGGGTTTAATGCATGGATTTTGTAATCCCTAAGCCCGGCCGAAGGCCGGCTACGCAGAAAAAATTTTAAGCAAAAAAAAAAACAATTGCACAGAGGTGTATATTTTTCAATTAAAATGAAATAAGTCCCACCATTGATGAAATAACTCCCAATGCTTAACAAGAAATGAAATAACTCCCAATCTATTTTTTGTTGGGGTTTTTTTCATTTGGAAGTTATTTCATAATGAAATAAATCCCAACAAAACTTGTGCAATAAGTCCCACTACACTGGGACTAATTTCATAATGAAATAAGTCCCAAATCGTATGTAAAATTTTTGGGAGTTGTTTCATTTTTTTTTCTGGGAGTTATTTCATTTGGGAGTTATTGCGCAGTACCAGAATTTTCATATATGGCCCAAAAATAGACCAATTTCTGCAGATTTTTCTGCTGACTGGACAGAGAATTTATTTTGATTGCAGAAATCATCATAGATCAATAATATATAAACTTTATATTATTTCTCAGTTTTTCTATCTTTTTTGTTCACCCTTGAAAACTTTAAGTATCATTTAAGCAGTACTCGACCTACTCTCTAATCAAATGAGACCAGTTACCTACTATAAAGAGTATACTTTTAAAATATTGTTTAATTCTACATGAAGTTAGTTGAAATTTACCCAACTTATAGTAGTATATGATTTGAAGTTGTTGAAATTTACCCAATATTAAAAAGGAACGTATGTTCGTTTAGTTAGAGTTTAGGTCCGCGATTAAAACACATTTTTATTAATCACTTATTAAAAATGCCACGCCTTAAATATATCTATAGCCTACCACGATTTAAGACTGATCAAATTTGTTTGTAGTTGTATTAAGAGTTGTATTGTTTTAAAAAATTATATACAGCAAATTTTAAACAAAACAATCCAAGTACATATGAATATGTTTGCGTCAATGAATGTGTGAATGCAGTTGCTGATATATTTGTCTGCGTAGACGTTGGCATATATAAATTTTATATTTTAACTCATTTTATATTGCCGTATACAATGCAATTGTAAGTGTCTGTAAAATTTTCCACTTGTGCTCCATTTTGAATTATTAAAAATAAAAAATAGTAGTATACATCTTTTAATGTTATCTCCCACATATACGAGGATGGATACGTCCAATACTTTTTGAACAGCCCTCGGTAAAAAGCAGCAATGTTGCTGTCATCATATACCATCTGAAAATATATTACTGTAGAAATATGTTCATGGTAAATTTTAGGATTAAAAATAAATATTACAGTTATAAAAATCGTTAACCCTGTACTCACTTTAAATTGCGGGAAGGAAAGTCCAGGTAAAGTTTTTCTGAAACTGAAACTGTTAAAAATTTTACAAATTATATATTTTATAAGGGTTCAAGTTGAAAAAATGCAGAAGTAAAATTGAATTTAAAAAAATTATAGACATTTCAGGAATTCCCATACCGGTTTCAAACACCGTATTATAATCAGTAGTATTTTAAATGCCGGGTTTTCTTGTTAAAGGAAATTGTTTTTTATGTTAAGGGTGTGGGGGGTCGTAGATTCGATTCCCAACAGAGTCCTTGGTCTGTTTCTCTACAACGAGAAAAGGGTTATTGTTAAATTAGTATATGATTTGTAATTATATGTTAAATTCAATAAATAAATAAAAAATATTTTTTGTTTAATTTTATCATTCATTTGTCAAAATTAAATTTCGGAAAATCCTAAACCCATGTTTATTTACACACTCAAAAAAATAAAACTGTAAAGTTAACAATTTTTTTTTGTTAACTCGAGTTTACTGGCTTGTTAGTTAAAATCAGCGTTTTAACTACTTTTTTTAATTAAGTTCAATTTACGAAAATACTAGTTTTGAACAAATTTTGAATTAATTTTTTTTGTTGACTTTAATACTGAGTTTAGGAATTTCTATTAATTAATTTGGTGATTTCTCGAAACATATTTGTCAAGTGTAAAAATGTTAGAAATTTTTTGTGTAGCCTCCTATGCAAATCTCATAAGTTCTACTTAAGCTGAACTTAATCCTGTAAAAAAAATAAAAAAATAAGTGAAGTGTTAGTGTATATAATCAATATTTAACAAACTTACAATTTTTTACAAAAAGTTTAGCTGAATTTAACTAATTTTTTTGTTAATACGTACATAAAAATGTTACGAAATTTTCAGCTGAATTTTTAGTTAAAGTTACGGTTTTTTTGCTACATCCATTCTACGAAAAGTTAAGTAAATATTTTTAGTTAAATTAACTAGAAATTTAGTAGGTTCAAAATCAGGTGTTTTTTTTTAGTTAAATTTAACTAAATTTTTTGCTAACTTTACAGTCTTATTTTTTTGAGTGCAGTAAAAAAGACTGACAGGGAAGATGAATTTGTAAAAATTTAAAGCATAATTTTATGGTTAACCCAATAATATACCATTTTTTTACTGATAATATTTTCCTTGTAGCAACTTTTTTAATTTCCTGATTTCTTTATTAACAATAAATTCATGACACTCCATTAATCATTGTTGTTCCTTAAATCTTAGTTAACAAAATCTTAAAAAAACCTTACCCAGGACCATTTTAGTTATCTGCAAATAATCGACAAATATATTTTTACTAATTTTTGTATAAATTCATTGTTACAAAATGACCACTTTCATTATAAATTTGATTTGAATTTGTTTTAAATTTAGATGAATATATTTTTCCACACCTTGTTGCTCTTAGCTTTTGCTGAAAATAAGTAAAGCAAAAATTTTTTTTATTATTTTTTTTTAAGAAAAATTAATGTATTTTGCGTGACATATTATACCTACGACACTTGGCGCATATTTATGCAAATCTTTGTTAAATTAAATGATGTTGCTGCTTTCTCAGATGCCCTTCATCATATATTTAAGCAAATAGTACCTATGGTTATTAGACTGGGTTGGAAATAATAAAATCAATAAAGCTTCAATAAATTCCAGAGAATTCCGGGAATTGAAAATGTTGCTTTCTTTGACGAGCCCTCCTTTTGTGGGCGTGGATATAAATAAATCGGCCTTACCATAGAAAAATAAAATATATTTAAAATCAGCTTTTAATTTTATTTCTATACAAATTGTTTTTAAGATTGACTTCCAAAAAATGTATTGAAAATTTGAAATTTAAAATAAAACTTTTGTTAAAATAGACTTTTTGTTTTCTTATGGTAAGGGCCAATATGTTAAATAATGATAAGAAATTAGTTTTAATAATAGATAAATTCTTTTTCAGAAAAAATTTAAAAAAAACTACAAATAATATGAAAAATTCAGGAATTCTAAGAGGAAATCAAAACGAATCAGGATTTAAAAATTATCACACAAATTCAAACAAATAAGAAAAAAATCTGAAAAATTCAGAAAAAAATCAGAATGAGCAAAAAATTAAAAATTGCGACAAATTCAATTTAGAATTTAAATTCAGAAATATGATACTGATGATTTTATTCATGATTGTATATATGATGATAAATAATACTGGCATATTTTTGTATAGCAAAAATGCTTTTCTTCCAATTTTGAAAATTTCAAAATATGTCTGCACTCAAAATAATTACTCTATTAAATACTCTGTAAAATGATTGTAATCTCAATTTGACAGATATTTGACAAAGTTATTTGTCGAAATACAGATTTTAAAAAAAAACCTTGTATTTTCTTGAAACCGAAAAACGAAATGTTATCTCTAATTTTACTTTATACTTTGTAATCTCTATTTTACAGATAATAAACAGAGTGTTTTGCTAAAATACAGATTTTAGAAAAATACTTTGCTTTTCTCGTAACCAAAATACTAAATTTTATCTGTAATTTTACTCAGTGCTCTGAAGTACAGTTTTCAAATAAAACTCTCTTCAAAAACTTCCAAATATTTCAACCTCTCTTTAAAATGCGTCTTAAATTACAATAAAACCTAGTAAACTTTACGAGGATGTCGTGTAAAATTGGAGGTACTCTTAGCAACACTCGTAATTCTCTCAAAAATGAAAAAAAGTAAATATACAATTTGGAAGCATTAAAGCGGGCAAATTTATTTGATGGCATTTCCAACACTACTTGCACATTAGGGAAAGAGAAATTGATCAGGAGTCAAAAAATATAGTAAAGTTCTGGTCGCTTTTATAAATATTTTACAGATAATTCTGTAAATTTACAGTTTTTTATTGAAATCATTTTACAGAGTTTTCTTCGTAAAATAACAAAAAATCTTGCTGGTTGGAAATCTATGATATTTTCTGCTGGCTCAGAAGATTATCTCTGCAATTTAACAGAGTGATTATTTTGAGTGTTAGGATACGTCATATTTATAAATTTTGATGCGCTGAAAACAAATATAAAAAAATATTTGGTTAAACGGTTTTCGAGATATCGCTGTTTGAATTTGCAAAAAATTATATTTTTTCGACGTTCATGAATTATTTTAAAAAAAAAAATAATTAAAAACGTCTTTCCCTTTCATAAAGCTTGCGACAGCATTTCAATTAAAATTAATTTAAGCCATAACCGAATATTTTTAACTGTGGTGCCTTTCGATCAATGTTTTGGTTTTTTATAAAATGTTCACTAGACCTAAAAGTTATGTGGTTAACCCACTTCAAAATGTAGACGAACATTACTAAATGGTTCTGATTTAAAAAAAAAAAACAAGTAGAAAAGTTAAATTCGACTTTGCCGAATCTATGAATATCCGCCACAATGCATTTTTTAAGGATAGTACATTTTTTAACGTGAAAAAAATTAACAATTTTGATTAGAAATATTTTATTTTGAGTAAAAAACTCTTTTTTTGTCATTTAAAAAAAATGACAAATTACTATTTTTTTTTTTGAGTGTAAAACTTTTTTCGTGTGTAAAACTTTTTTCAAGTGTAATGTTTTATTTTACTTTAAAAATATCTGAGTGAATGAGCGTACGTATGTACCCAAAATATTGTCATTTTTGTAAAAAAAAAAAAATTTTTTTGAGAGTAAAATTTTTTTTCGAGTGTAATTTTTAAGCTACCAATGCTTTTAAAACTAAACAAGTTTAAAAAGCATTGTTAAGTTACCACCAATGCTTTTAAAACTTTTTAAACACGTGGCATTTAAGATGAAACTAATCTGAAATTCAGGGTTTTGCTTATAAGTAACTTTTGAACCACTGCACACAGTGCCAGCATGATCCAATTCCGGCCAAAAGTCTTTATCGTCGTTGGATCCGTCTGAAAGTGTGCTTCTAGAGGAATTCGAGGTCGCTGATTTCAAAATTTTGCTAAAAATCAAAAAAATCAAAATGGCGGATCCAATATGGCGGACAATTTTTTTTTTAAAATTGTTCGATTAAACTCAAATTTTGTTTTATGCGGGTCTTGGAGTTACTGAATAAGACTTGTTACTCCGAATTTTGAAAAACAAAATGGCGGACTAAATATGCTTCTTAAAGCTTTAAGAATGATCCAACTTCGGCCAAAAGTCTTTGTCGTTGTTGGATACGGGTGAAAATGTGCTTCTAGAGTATTTCGGGGTCGCTGATTTCAAAATTTAACTAAAAACGAAAAAAAATCAAAATGGCGCATCCAATATGGCGGACAAATTTTTTTAATAATTGTCCGAATTAACTCCAATTTTGTTTTAAGGGGGCCTTGGAGTTACTGAATCTGAATTACTGGCATGAATTTTGAAAAACAAAATGGCGGACTAAATATGCTTAGTAAAGTTTGTTACAAGTAATTAAAAAACACACACAGAAAATAGATTCAGTTGTTGCAACTGAATTGTTTGCCAACTGAATTTTTGCGGTTGCACCAACTATCAGAATATTCAGTTGCCTCTACTGCCAATTCAGTTGTCTCTACCGGTAAATATCTATCATGAGAACCGAATATTTTTGTGTTAAAATTGACATTGGTGATCGAGTGATCGAATTTTAAAAAGCGTTATATAGTTGTACCAATCAATATTTTTGTTGGGCAAGGGTTTTTGCCCAAATATTAAAAAACGTAGCCAAAAGAAAAATACCAATTTTTCAATAATAAAATTCTTTTGAATTTTATTTATTTTGTAACAATTTTTAAATTACAATTCAATTGTTTTAAATTCAATTTTTCAAGGGAAAAATACTTTGGTTGCAAACGGGTAAAATAACACGGTTTTATAAAAAAGTAGAGACCTTTGCTCAATGGTGGTTAAAAAACGAATAATGGCAAAAATGTATGTATTTGGTTTATGCTGATTCTTCTTCTTCCCTTTGAACATAAGTCAAAAGAAAATTAGCATAAATCAAATCATAAAGATGGCTAATTCAGCAACATTAGCGCGAAATTCAAATTTACACTAACCGACAAGTTTGCAACCAAAAGTACAAAAATTATTAAAAGTATAAATTTATACAATTCAAAATATAAAATACTAAATACTAAATATATAAAATACTACAAAATTTTATAAAACAAAATAGATGAAATTTAAGATTTCATTTAACACCGGCCCCCTTGCACGGCTGCTGATACAGGCTGCAACAATTCATAGCACGGCAATTCATTTTCACTCAGCACTGGTAAGGGAGCAAGTTTATGAATGGGTCGTCTAAAAACGCCGTTTTTGGTCTTTACTTGCACAACCCGAACCTTGCCGTCCGTGCCCTTTTCCACAGCAACAATTATTCCCATTAGCCACGTTTGCGGCGGTAGATTGTCGTCGTGCACGGTTACGACGGTTCCGACCTCGACGTTTTCTTCTCCTTTGGCCCACTTCACCTTCTGCTGTTGTTGGAGCATGTAGTCTTTCTGCCATGCAGACCAGAAACGTTCCTTCAGGAACGATAGCGCTCGAAACCGCTTCAAGCAGTTGAGCTTGCCTGTCGTCGAGCTGGGATCGGGCAGTGCCTTGATAGAGGACCCTATTATTAGATGGCCTGGTGTCAGGGGTTCCCCGTCGCACGGATCGCTCGACAGCGGTGCTAGTGGTCGGGAGTTCAGGATCGCCTCTACGTTCACTAGAACGGTATTGAGCTCTTCGAGAGTTAGGCCTGCGCTTCCGATGGTTCTTAGCAAGTGGCGCTTGGCACTTTTGACAGCAGCCTCCCACAGCCCTCCGAAGTGAGGAGCTCTGGGGGGTATGAACTGGAACTCTACCCCTTTCTCGGCCATGGCTCCTTCTATCTTCCGTCGCTCTTTCTCTACGGCGGCCTTCGGGCTCAGGCGATTTGCGGCACCTACGAAATTTGTGCCGTTGTCGCACCACATCTTGCTCGGCAGTCCTCTCCTCCCCACGAACCTAGACAAGGAAGATAAAAAAGAGTCTGTCATTAAATCAGATACGGCTTCTAAATGAACGGCTTTGGTGGCGAAGCACACAAAGACCACAATGTAGGTTTTTACTGGGGGCCTACCCCGAATTTTAGTGGTGATATAAACCGGGCCGCAGAGATCTACGCCACACACCCAAAATGGCCTAACCGCAGTTAATCGATCTTTCGGCAAATTGCCCATAATTTGGGTTAGAAGCTTCGGTTTATACCTACAACACAAAACGCAATTGCGAACTGTCTTTCTGGCTACTTCTCGAGCATTCACTAACCAAACTCTCTCTCTCATAAGAGCAACTAACATTTTCGGGCCAGCATGAGAATTGGTTTTATGTAAGTGTTCCAAATAAACTTTCACAAAATGCGAGCCTTTCCCCAGAAGCAATGGAAATTTGGTCTCCTCCTTTAGAGGAGCATTCAATAAGCGTCCACCGACGCGAAGCAAATTGAACGAAATACCGTGTTCTTCGTATTCTTGAATAAATGGACTCAAAGAGCGAATACAAGATTTTGGAACAAGGCCCTTACGAATTAATTTCAATTCATCAGAAAATTCAAATTTCTGTAACAGCTCAACAATTTTCAGAAATGAGGAATTTAACTCTTTAGCAGACAATGTAACCTGAGTTTGGTTAAAACTCTTCCCCTTAAATTTTCTTATTGCTCTTAGCACATAAGCGAACACCCTGACAATCTTCGTGTACGAAGAGAAACGATTTAGAGACTGTATTAAACTATTCTCACTAATTCCGGTTACCACCATGGCAACTTTCGATTTCCTCTTTTCTAAGGATGCTAATTCAGGGGTTAAATCGAAATGTAAATTTTTAGGCCATTTATCTGGCTGAAAATACAAAAAACTTGGGCCTGTAAACCAAATAGATTCCGTCAAACCATCAACATCACTCCCACGTGACACAATGTCAGCAGGGTTATCCTTAGAAGGTACATGCTGCCAACATCGAGCATCTGTCCATTCTTGGATTTCACTTATCCGGTTACCAACAAATGTGGATAGTGAAGACGGATGGCTTTGTAACCAATGCAGAACTATTTCGGAATCTGACCAAAACATTGCTTTTTTAACGAAAGATGGTAGCAGAGGCTTTACAGTGCGCCAAAGTTTTGCCAGTAGATGTGCCGCACAAAGTTCAAGTCGTGGCAGCGACTTTACTTTTAATGGGGCAACCTTAGATTTTGCTGTCAACAATCTACATGTTATACCATCCGGGTGCTCGGTTCTTATATAGATGCAACAACCATATGCATTGTTAGAAGCATCCGAAAAACCATGCACTTCACAATTGACTGTAGAGCATGAGTCTACAAACCGTGGTATAACTATTTTATGGCTATCCGCTAAAGAATTCTTTATATTTGACCATGTGGTGTCTAAAGACTGGGGCACCGATTCATCCCAGTCGAGCTGTCTTTTCCACAATTCTTGCAGTAAAATTTTAGCTCTTATTATTATTGGAGATAATAGTCCCAATGGGTCAAAAAGTCTTGACGAAATCGACAAAATATTTCGCTTTGTAGTTGGCAAGTGACCAAAATTGTCCTCCAACTTAAAAGTAAATAAATCTCTCCCGGTACTCCAAATGAGTCCAAGAGCTCTTGTGACGTCCGAATCGTCGAAGTCAAGATTCATCTCCGACAATCCGTCATTATACGAAGGGTGGTTGGAGAACCACTTCGCTAAATCAAACCCACATGATTTCAAAATTTCAGTTACTTCAAAACGTAACTTTTCCAATTCCTCAAAATTATCAGCGCCTGATATTAAATCGTCAACGTAAAAATCATTTATAATCGTGGAGGACCCCAAAGGATACACTGATTCAGCGTTGCCAATTTTTGTTGTAATTTGTCCCTACAAAAATCGCTAAATCGACTTTAGCTTATCATAACTTTCTTAATAAACGGCGGATATCTTTTATTTTGGTCAAATTGGGTTCACGAACATTTTTTCTATAAGACTGATTTATAATAAAAATTCCATCATGTCATTGCTCATTATAACATAACTTTAAAGATGTTGATTACTTAAAAAAAAGATGCACCATTTTCTATTCAACATTTTGCTACATAATTCTTCTGTACGTGGATCTTGACTTTGTTTAATTGGTCAGACTTACAGAAAACATGTTCACGAATCCAATTTGATCAAAACAAAAGATATCCGCCATTTATTAAGAAAGTTATGATAAGTTAAAGTCGATTTAGCTATTTTTGTAGGGATAAATTACAACAAAAACTGGCAACACTGCACTGATTCAAAAAGTGTACCTATTTCCTTCAAACATCGAACCGCTGCAAAAGGAGCCGAAGACGTACCATACGTCACCGTATTCAACTTATATATTTGAATCGGTTGCTCAATACTTTCGCGCCATAAAACAAGTTGAAACTTGGCATCACTTTCATGGACCAATACCTGTCGGTACATCTTTGTGACATCGGCGGTTATAGCGTATCTGTGAAGGCGAAATCTCAAAAGAGTCGAAAACAGATCGCTTTGTATTGTGGGTCCTACCATCAGAATATCATTTAAAGAGATTTGTGTGGAGGTCTTACAAGAAGCATCGAACACCACTCTCAACTTCGTAGTTGAACTGTGGGGCCTCAACACACACTGATGGGGAATTACATAGTGAGGTCCTAACAAGACATCATCATTTACTGGGGACATATGTCCAAGATGTAAATATTCCCTCATAAAATCATTATACATATCTTTAATTTCCAGATTTTTACCTAACCTGCGCTCAAGGGCTAAAAACCTTCTCCGAGCCGTGTCATATGATAACCCCAATTTAGACGGATTTGACTTAAATGGTAATTTAACTTCAAATCTACCATTTGGCAATCGGAGGGTATTTGCATTATAGTGCTCCTCACAATTTTTCTGCTCCTCAGTTAAAAGAGAGCGCTGAGGAATCTCCTCTAGTTCCCAGAACCGGCGAACTACAGAATCCAAAGAGTCGTCAGAATATTGATTTTCAGTAACTACGTTACAAATTTTTGAAACAGCTTCCGGAGAGTCACTTTCGCACTTTCCAGAAACTATCCACCCTAACAATGTTTTTTGTAGGGTTGGTAATGATGGACCTAACTTTATTTGACCTACCGATAAAAGGTCCAAAAAGTATTCACATCCCAACAACAAATCTATTTTTTCCGGTCTATCAAAGGAGGGGTCAGCTAGCTGAATATTCGACGGAATAGAGAATTTATCTCTCGAAATGGTATATTCAGGCTGATTACCCGAGACCGAATGCACAACACAGAAATCAACAAAAAATTCAAAGTTGGCAACTCTTGATTTTACAAAAGTGCCTATTTTGTGTTTGACTGGGGTATTTGTACCACCAACACCAACTATATTAAGAGAACAACGTTCTCGTTTCAAATTTAGTTTTTGTGCAAAATCTTCTGTCATTAAATTCACCTGCGAGCACGAATCTAACAAAGCTCTAGCTAGGTGATACTGACTGAATTTGTTCTTTACTAAAACCACAGCAGTGGCAAGAACCATTTGGTGGGAGTGCAAACTCATATGCATACTCTGGGCATTGCCAGAAGTAGTATGCGATAGTACAGGCGCTACAGAGTTCGCTGCAGCATGACTGCAATGTGGTCCATCATTTGCAGATACATAATCTGCTCTATGTGTGTTTCTATTATTCCCCATATTTTGTTGTCCCCTTGGAACAACCGATTGGGGAGCACTGACTACATTCAAACTAGGCTGGCTAGCTTCATACCTGTGTAAAAGATCATGATGTGCCTTACTACAAATTTTGCATTTAGGCCCATTACACTTTGACACCATGTGGCCCTTTTTTAGGCAATTAATGCAAATACCTACTTTTTTGACATGGGAAAATCTTCGTGGCACTGGTAAAGCGCAAA
Source organism: Pegoplata infirma (assembly GCA_963921195.1). Classification (NCBI taxonomy): domain Eukaryota; kingdom Metazoa; phylum Arthropoda; class Insecta; order Diptera; family Anthomyiidae; genus Pegoplata; species Pegoplata infirma. Next base: position 11,826,269 of record OY992536.1, read on the forward strand.
ATTCCCTACAATTTTCCAAAGTGTGTCCATTTTTTGAACAATAAAAACAACCTTCGTTTTTAGCCCGAGTGCAAGAAAACGATGATCGAGTATTACGTCTTTCATTTTTATTTACGTTACTCGTGACTTCTTGACTGCCTTTTTTATCGTCATTCACCTCTAAGAATTGGCATCTGCGAATAAGAACAGACGCACATGCATCCCACTTGGGCAATTCTTTCAAATCCTGCCCTTCGTCCCATTTGGTCCTAGTGGTATTGTCAACTTTTGACATAACCAGGTGAATGACCAGGGCATGCATTATGTCCTTGTCCGTTCCCAGATGAGACAGTGAGTCAAGAATAGCTGATACATTATCAACTACTTGACGAAGAGCAGCAGCACTTGGTTTGCCAATTTTTTCCATATTAAAAAGGGCGTTGATATGGTCTTGAAAAATTAAACATTTATTGTCAAACCGGTCTGCTAGCCTATCTAAAGCACTTTGGTAATTTTCCTCTGTTACCTGGAAGGCTTTTACCGTCCTAAGTGCATCATCTGTCAGACATGCTATGAGGTGGTTAAATTTCTCAATTGTGGATAAATTGTGTTCATTATGAACCAAACTATTAAAGGACGAAATGAAATTTTTATATTCCGCATATTTTCCACTAAACTTCGGAATTTTCAAAGCAGGAAGTCTATGTGGATTTGTGGAAGAACCACCGAGGGTCTGGTTGGCAATACTTTCACGTCTAGTACCGCCCAACATTGACTTTAACAATGACTTTGCACTTATACAAAGTTCTTCCAAGTCACCGCGTTTGTCATCAGTGGGGTCTAGTTTTTCAATGTCGGTCTGGTACGCCATTAAATTCTTGATATAAGAATTGACCAATTCTAACCAGCCCTCTATATCCAATCCTGAAAGAGTACCTCCTTTTTTCTCAAGGTTGGATTTAATTCTTAAGATATTAGCCTCTGTGGTCGTTCGTTGTTGCCGATAAGTTTCCAACAAACTCGCGCTGTCATCAACAGCTGCAGGAGCTGGAACACTTTTAGGAGGCATGGCGGTGAATTATCAGAATAAATTCTACCGACAAATTTTATTTAGTTATAAAAAAAAAATAAAAATCGAGATTTTTCTATCAAAAAGAATGCAATTAAACTCAATTATTTAAGAATTTAATGAATTGCAAGAAAATTAAAAAAAATTAGAAATGTGTTTTTTCCCTTATCTAACAAATTGCGAGCTAAATTCAACTATTGAAAAATTCAGATAATTTGTATACAAACAATGAAATGGGTTTTAGCGTACGAAACGCCAAAAAAAACAAAAATTCACGTTAAATTCAATCAACTATTGCAGAATTTAAACCAACTAAAATATCGTATAAATTGTATACAAAACAATACAATAGGATCCTCCCGCACGAAAAAACACAATTTTCCAAGAAAATCTGTAAAATTCAATTAAATATTGAAAATTTTCTGACAAATCGCATACAAACGATAAAATTCGGATTTTCCCGCACGACAAAAGCAATTTTTCAAAAAAAATGCAACTAAAATTCAATAAATATTGATAATTTTAAACAAATTGCACACACCACGAAAAAAACTGATTTCCCCGCACAAAAAGCCACAATTTTAAAACAACTTATTAACAATTTCTTACCACCTTATAACGACCTCACCTAGAACGAGCCACAGAATGAAAATGAGTAGTCTTTGCACAAAATCTCCAGGCGAACAAACCAAGTTACTTAACCAATTTCACAAAAAAGACCGGGCTGTTGTACAATAATGTACAGATTCAACTTTCCCATGTACAATCAGCACACAAATTCAACAATACTGCAAATAAATTTATTTTTGTGTTTTAACTTTGTAAATTTTCGCAAAATTTTAATGATAAAATTTCCACTATACAAACCAAACTTCCATAAAGTTTGTGACAATTTTTACAAGGTTTCCTCCTAAAGAAATTGTTTTATAAACAATTCTCCACTAATTAAGCGAAATTTCACCCTTTCCGTAAACGTACTGCGTACTCGTACTCTTCCTTTTTCAAAAAAAAAAAACAAACAAATCTTGCACCAGGTTTTCCGCAACACAAATTTCCAGTTCACATAAGGGTTAACACAATTATTCTCCCAAAATGAGATTCCAACAAGATTCTTGTCTTGATAAACGAAATTCTAATTAGAATTTAATAAAATATATTTCTTTTTCAGCAAAGATTGCTTTTTTTTTTACTTTTTTTTTTTTTTTAATACAAATGTAAACAAACAGTGGAAAAAGAAAAAACGGATTATTTGACAGTTCGTTTTAACACAAGCTGTGTGCTGTGAAAATAACAGATCCACAGTATAAATGTTTGCTAAGTGCTATGAAACTACAGCCCAACACAGATAAATATATTTATTTGAATGCTCGTATAATAAAAAAGGATTGTGAATTGGCTACAATATTGCAAATCATTCACAATAGTCACCGAAATTTAGCAAAGACTACACTCTATTTTCAAAACACAACACTACTGGAAGTTTTCACTACTACGCACCAGGTGGCAGCTGGGTAGAAACAGATGATAATGAAAACAGATGGAAATAATTTTATAAACAAATTTGACAATTCAAATTTGTGTAGAATTTATAAGAATGTACATATAAATTGTAAAATTTATTATTATTTTTTTTTTTAATGAATTTAACTCTTCACCAATAAACCACTTTTTAATTTCATTTATAACATCACCTGTGAGTTTCCAGTGTTGGTGTTAGACATTTATACAAAATAAAATGTCGACTAGTAAGGTTTAAATACCCTGTGTAAGAATCCACTACACAGACGAGACGTCAAACAAAAGAATTTTCTTCCGGCTGGCCAGGAGTACGTGTGCTGGATGACAACGGATGGAAGTCCAATTTCTTCAATAGAATCACTTCCAAGTTGATGACTACAGCATATATTACCTCCAGGTAAACAACTATTGGGACTACCAACTTCCACAATTTAACCAATGGGGAACAGCAATTGTTCTTCCTTCGAAACGGCTGGTAAGTTTCCAAATATGTGTAGCAGCTAGTCCCTGCTCGGGCGCCAAAATGTTGGGCAAGGGTTTTTGCCCAAATATTAAAAAACGTAGCCAAAAGAAAAATACCAATTTTTCAATAATAAAATTCTTTTGAATTTTATTTATTTTGTAACAATTTTTAAATTACAATTCAATTGTTTTAAATTCAATTTTTCAAGGGAAAAATACTTTGGTTGCAAACGGGTAAAATAACACGGTTTTATAAAAAAGTAGAGACCTTTGCTCAATGGTGGTTAAAAAACGAATAATGGCAAAAATGTATGTATTTGGTTTATGCTGATTCTTCTTCTTCCCTTTGAACATAAGTCAAAAGAAAATTAGCATAAATCAAATCATAAAGATGGCTAATTCAGCAACATTAGCGCGAAATTCAAATTTACACTAACCGACAAGTTTGCAACCAAAAGTACAAAAATTATTAAAAGTATAAATTTATACAATTCAAAATATAAAATACTAAATACTAAATATATAAAATACTACAAAATTTTATAAAACAAAATAGATGAAATTTAAGATTTCATTTAACAATTTTTTTAAACTGTTTCTTTTAAAATAAAAAATTTTAATATTTTTTTTCAAGCAATTTTACTTATTTATTTGATTGCAAAAATTTTATAATTTAAAAAGTGAAATAAATACATTCACTAGAAAAAATAAACTTAAACTTATAATTATAATAGAAGAAATTTAAATACTAAGAATTTTTCTAAAAAAAATGTCTCAGAATCTGTGAGACTTTCTAGAGCAAAAATAACTTGAAGTCAAAAAATATCTCTTACGAAGAAATGTCAATGAAAAAAATCGAAAAAAAATATGTCAGACTTCAAAATTTTTTTTTATAGAAACATATCTCAGAATCTAAGGATTTTTTAATAGAAAAAATCAGAACCTGAGAATTTTTTTTACAGAAAGAATGTCTCAGAATCTGTAAAATAATATCTCAGAAAATATAATTGAATATCTTCTAATGAAAAAATGTAGAAGTATCTGAGAATTTTTTCCTATTGAAAAAGTCTAAGATAATAAGGAAAAGTCTCAAATTCCGAAATTTTTCCTATAGAAAAAATCTCAGATTTTGAGGCATTTTTCCTACAGAAAAAAACTCAGACTTAAGGGCATTTTTCCTATAAAAAATGTCTCCGATTCTGAGAATAGTTTTGGATGAACCTTTGTTAATTTCAATATTCTGGCATTTACAAACCTTAAATTTGTTACCACTCTCTGGACACTTTGGACTCTAAGGATTTCTTGGAAGCTGTTCCAAAGTTTTTTATAGATGACTCAAAAACGATTTAATTGTCGACTTCTGGGTAATATATCATCTTTAGCATCTGCTTTAAAGTTCCGTGTGCAAATACCTAAAACAAGATTTATTGATTTAAATTGATTGTATTTCGGCAGTGGTATCAACTTACCGTCAAAGTTTGTAACTTTTTTTACGGAATTTTATATGAATTTTATTTTAAAATTGAAAAAAAACGTCTGAACACAATAACATTTTTGCTTTAACTAAATACTATTTTCATTTTTTTGACGTAAAACGTTTTGTAATCTAAATGAAATCACAACAATCAATTATTAGTTAAGAATACCAATACAAATTTATAATTTAGTAAAATTTTTCAAAAATAAAAAATTATTGAGAATTTGATTAAGTTGACCAACATTTTCAGTTGTGGATACTATTACCAAATGTTTTTGGAATTTAATAATTTAAACAAATGATTATTAGTCGAGAGGGAAAATAATGACTTAAAGAAACGGTTGCACTTACTAAATATTTTTCAAAAACTTTATTAGTTTTTAGTTTGGGTATATTATTAGTTGTTGATACATCCATTCGGTCACGATTCATAATTAATTATTACTGCTGTTATTTATTTGATATGGTGATAAAAAAATTTACAATAACAACTAAAAATTTATAAGATTTATCAAAATTCCGTTTTCATAATGGAATTCCAACTAAACATTTTTCTGTGTGCAGATATATTCCTTTTCTTTGTTGAAGCTAGCTGAAAGCTAGTAAATTTCAAGGTCTGTTATTTTAAAATCGAACTGATAAAATTCAATATGGCGGAAACAATATGGCGGCAAGATTTTTTAACTTTGTCTGATCTAACTAAAAATTAGTTTTAAAAGTATTAAGAGTGTCTAAAGTTAAATCTACACACACAATTTTTATACAAATTTTTTTATTTTTGATATAAATATGGAAATGGTGTAAATGGCTGACTTAGTTTCAGAAAAGCTTTTGGAAATGGTGACGACAAATTGTTCACTTTTTTCTTTATTTTGGAAATTCAATAAAAATCTTTGAGTTTAATTGGAAATGGTGTAACTGATATTTTCCATAATTCTACAAAAAATACTACAAATGTAGATAATTTTTTTTCCTACACTTAAGGCACTCTCTGACGATAAAAAAAACTATTCAAGCCGTAAAACATTATTTTGGGTTAAATTATTTTTTTAAAACAAATCTCGGACCAGTGCATATATAGGTGTAATTTCGCCATTTATCATTTCGAGCAAGTTTGGGCAACTTTTTTCGAAAGATATGGATCCATTCTATATCAAAAAAAATATAGACCGATTGTATCGAACTGAGGATCGCTGAGGATTTTTTCGGCGCGAGGTAAATAGCTAAAAAATTATAAATTTTTTCACAAAAAACGCGAATTGCTGCCAGACAAATGAGTTATATTTGTCCATGTTATTTTCGTTACAAAGGCTTATATAAAAGGTTGAATCACTCAAACAAAAAGTTTAACATTAGCAATAGAAGTTTGGAAAAAAAATTAAAAAAGTATCTCAACTTTTAAAAATTTTTTACCAACTTTTTTAACTTTGAAGACCTGTCAAAGGAAAGGGTGTAATTGGATCATAAAGATAAGTTCAGAAAACCTGCTTCTATATATGCCCAACAAACTGGTTAAGAGTTTTTTGAGAATTTACAAATAAGGACTTTTGGCCGGAAATCGATCTGCCTGGCCCTCTGTGCACTGCACACTGGGCCGAGATGGTAGGTTTTTTGGCCAAAAGTCTCTACAGGTCGTAAATGTTAATCGATTTTGTCGAAATTCAGAATATAAGCCTATATTAGGGTAATAAATAAGTCACTTGAAACTTTTTGGAATCGGACCTACAAGGAAACTGTTTCAGGGTGGACACTTAATTTTTAATAAAATTTACAGATGTTATAGATGAAACAAATGAAGAGAAACTTGTTTTTTGTTTATGTTTTTGAATTGGAGATGGTCTCTGGTCCCGTGATTTGCGTGACTCAAAAAACAACGTGATTCACGCGTGAGCGTGAATGATTTTCATTTAAATCACGTGAATATACCTTTTCCGAAATATAATTGAAAAAAAGTTTATAAACAATTGAAAAAAAAAATGTTTTTGTTTTGAAAACCCCCTTTTTATACTCATCGTTATCAAAAGTTCCACGCCCTTTTAAAAAACTGTCTGGGCCAGAATTATCCTTTCTATCCACACTTTCCAAAAAAGTTGCCCGCTTGTGCCCGTTTTCAAAAATGGAATTTAAATAAAATTTATAAAAAAATTAAAAAAATTATTTCATTTTTGAAAACCCCCTTTTAAGAACTCATCGTTATGGAAAGTTCCACGGCCTTTCAAAAAACTATCTGGACCAGAATTATCCTTTGTATCAGCACTTTCCAAAAAAGTTACCTGCTTGTGCCCGTTTTCAAAAATTGAATTGAAAAATGAGCTTATAAAAAATTGAAAAAACATTTTTTTTGAAAACCCTCTTTATAAACTCATCGACATAAAAAGTTCCACGCCCTTTCAGAAAACTGTCTGGGCCAGAATTACCCTTTTTATCAGCACTTTCCAAAAAAGTTGCCCGCCTGTGCCCGTTTTCAAAAATTTACTTCTAATAAGGGCTAATAAAAAATTGGAAAAAATTATTTTTTTTTTCTGAAAACTCCTTTTAAACTCATCAAAAGTTCCACGCTCTTTAAAAAAACTGTCTGGGCCAGAATTATCCTTTTTATCCCCACTTTCCAAAAAACTTTTCCGCTTGTGCCCGTTTTCAAAAATTAAATTGAAACAAGTTTATAAAAAATTGGAAAAAAATTGTCTTTTTTTGAAAACCCCCTTTTTAAAGTTATCGTCATCAAAAGTTCCATGCCCATTCAAAAAACTGTCTAGGCCAGAATTGCCCTTTTTATCAGCACTTTCCAAAAAAGTTACTCGTCTGTGCCCGTTTTCAAAAAAAAAAAAATTACTTCTAATAAGGGCTAATAAAAAATTGAAAAAATTAGTTTTTTTTTCTGAACTTTTTTAAACTCATCAAAAGTTCCACGCTCTTTCAAGAAACTGCCTGGGCCAGAATTAGCCTTTTTTTACCCCACCTTAGAAAAAACTTACCCGCTTGTGCCCGTTTACACAAATGAGATTAAAATACCAAAAATTAAAAAAAAAAATAAAAAAATGTTTGTGAAAACCCCCTTTTTTAAAACTCATTGTGAACAAAAGTTCCACGCCCATTCAAAAAACTGTTTGGGCCAGAATTATCCTTTTTATTTACACTTTCCAAAAAAATTTCCCGCTTGTGCCCGATTTCAAAAATTTAATTGAAATAAGAGTTTATAAAAATCTGATTTTTTTTTTTGTAAACCCCGTTTTTAAGCCCATCGTTATCAAAAGTTCCACTCCCTTTCAAAAAACTGTCTGGGCCAAAATTTTCCTTTTTATCCCTTCTATCTAAAAATGTTGCCCGCTTGTGCCCGTTTAGGCAAATGTTATTGAAATATTAAAAATTTGAAAAAATAAAATATTTTTTTATTTAAACCCCTTTTTTAAACTCATCGTTATCAAAAGTTCCACGCCCTTTCAAAAAACTGTCTGGGCCAGAATTATTCTCCCTATCCACACTTTCCATAATAGTTGCCAGCTTGTGCTCGTTTTAAAAAATGTAATGGAAATAAAATTTAGAAAAAAATTAGAAAAAATATTTTTTTTTTGAAAACCCGTTTAAAAAAATACTTTTTTTGACTCATCGTTATCAAAAGTTCCACACTCTTTCAAAAAGCTGTCAGGACCGCCTAACCGGGTAATTATTTTTTTTTTCAATGTATTAAAAACAAATTTTAATACGATAAAAAAAATATTTTTCGTGTAACCGGGTTTTTCTCGTAACCGGTTTTTTTTTTGTATTCGGGTTTTTGGGTAACCGGGTTTCATTTTATCCCGTATTAATATAGAAAAACACTATGTATGTACTTTAGGAAAAACTTGAAAATTGTTAATTCATAAAATTAATTTAATTCAATAAAAAAGGCTCATTTTAACAACTTTAGACTTGTTCATCTCCCTTTCTATTGATAATATATACGCAGATGAAAAAACGGGCAAAAGCGGGCAGGTCAGTCTGAAAGCTAGTAAACCAACGAACATTTTGGCATCCTAACTTTTGGATTATGTCGCGGAACATTTTGGAACAACTATATCAAATGGAACAATTTTTCAAAATTTATGTAAAAATATCAAAAATCATCAAAAAAAAAAAATAGGGAAAAAAGCTGTTCATACCCATTTACATGTTGTACTTCCCTTTGTCAAATAAATTAATCCCCAAAAAAAAAAAACAAGGTCCCATCTTAATAATGTATAAATTTGCTAGCTTTTTTGATTACGGTATATGGAGATTTAAGCATACATATTTTATCTTTGATGGATCATTCCAAGAGAATGGGTGTACCGATTTTTACAAAAATTACAGACAAGGTGCAGCAAGTCATACTTAATACAATAGCGCATTCGCTTTTTTTAATTTAATAATTTTGTTTATTTTAGTTTTGGCCAAAAAAACTACCATCTCGGCCCAGTGTGCACTGGACCGATTGAGCTGAAATTTAATACCAAACAGACCTGGGAAACGGCAAAGATGCATGTCAAGCTTTAGCAGTCTTATTATTGTCTTTCGAAAGTTATCGTGATTTTTATCTCGTAAATTCGCGAAAAACCCTTGCCGAAATTTACTCTTTTGCTCATAGCTTTTGAATAGGGCTATCAAACGGGATCGGTTTTTTAAAATCCCGGGATTCGGGATTTGAAAATCGAAATCCCGGGATCCCGGGATTTTTCGGGATTACGGGATTTTTCGGGATCCCGGGATTTTTCGGGATTTCGGGATTTTTTGGGATAAAATTTCTTTGATTATAAAAGCAAAAAAAATAGTTTATGTTTCAATATTATTGTGCATATTAAGGGGCTACTGTGTGATAGTTGGTAGCGTGTTAGCCTATTAAAGGTGGCTTCAGACTATAATATTTGTAATAATATCTGTCAAAATTTTTTGTAAAATCTATAAAATAGTATGGTGTAAATACAAATCGGTATAAAACCAAGAGAAATACGGATTGAAAAATGGCAAGCGGATACGTATTCTCATTTTTAGAAATTTCTCTAAAAATGGGAAAACGTATACGCTTTTCATAAGATCAGGGTTGTATTTGTTTTGATAATATTTAAGATGTGATGGTGTGAATACGCAAAGGATTTTTTAAAAGATTTTTTGACAAGCGGAGAAAATTTCGTATTATTTAAGACACGTATTTTCTTACGACAGTATTATAGTCTGAAGTGGGCTTAAGCAGGGAGTCGTGGGTTTGATTCCCACGAAAACCATTGGGTCGATTTCGCTACAACGAAATTATTAAAAAAAAATGATTTCTAATTAATTCTTTTGTTATTTAAAGGCAATTAAAAATTAGGTTTACGCCACTTATGCAGTTTTCAAGTAATTATTATTATTAAATATTTAGTAAGGACCAAAAAAAAGCCTTGAGGGGTTTGTTATGGAAAATGACAACTTTTATTTGCTTTTGGTTTCATCCCATTCCGATTTTGGTTGTTGCACTGTATAAGTTTTAAAACTAATTTCAAGAAAATTTAAAATAATAAAAACATTTGAAGGGGAAATGTAATAATATAATACATTAGACTTGCATTTTTTTGAATAAAAAAAGTTTTTCTTCCAATTTTGAACGTCCCGGAAAATTTGTATTCTCCTAGACCTAAAACTTTTGTGGTACAAATTTGAGGCCAATCTGATTAAATTTACCCGTGGCGCCCTTCGATCAAAGTTTTGGTTTTTTAGAAAATTTCGCCAAAACCTGCAAACTTTGGTCAAAGGACTCCGTGACTGTGGCTTAATGGTTAGATCATTGGACTATTATTTAGAAAGCCTGGGTAGAATTCTCAGCTCAGCAAAATTCGTGGCCAGCTACGTTGAAAATTCAAAAAAAGTTTTAGTTTTAATTTTTTGATGTAAATGCAACAATAATTGAACAAAGTTGTATTTTTAAAAATAAATTCTCATATATTTTTAATATTTCAAAAATCCCGGGATTTGAGCTTTAGAATCCCGGGATTCGGGATTCACTTTATGACAAAAATCCCGGGATTTCGGGATTCGGGATTTCGGGATTGACAGCCCTACTTTTGAACCACTGCACAGTGGTAAATTCCGGCCAAAACCCAATAACTTCTTTAATTTTTTATGTAAACTTATAAACTGTTGTAGGTAGGTTAAGAATATAATAATAAACCAATTTCGCAAAAAAAAAAAAAATTCCGCGGAATTTTTTTTTCCGCGAAAAAATTTTTTTTTTGTTCGCGAAAAAATTTTTTTTGAAGGTGTTTTAAGATGTTGTGTCTTAATCGTCAGTATTTCATCCATCTTCTTTTTTTATGTGTTTTCCACAGCTCAAAAAAGTTCTTTATTTACATATAATTGACCCAACTTTAAAAGGCTCTAATTGAAAGACTTGGTTAAACTTGGTACTGATGTTAATTTGTACTTACTTGGGAACCCTTACACTAATTTGTGGTGTAGCGACTTAAGAGCAATTTTGAGCAAAAAGTATTTTTTTGGGCTTTCCAAAGTTTGTATTTTTTATAAATTTTTTATTTTTTTAGATTTATTTTCACCACCACTGTTTAAATTGATCCACGCACTCGAAATTACCGAAATGCATATGACATGTAAAAATAATGCTAAGTTTTCAAAATACATCAATTTCAAAACAATTTTTTTTTTTTTTTTAAGTTTACAGCCTACTTGGATTTCAAAGTTGCAAATCACAACTTTTAAATTTAAAAAATAATAAATACAATTACTCAACTTTGCTTCGTTATAAAACCTAAACTAGTCAAGGGATTGGCACAAAACTTTGTAATCGCATGTTTTGAAGTGTTAGCTCTCATTTGGTATCAATTTGGAAAAAAAGAAAAAAATTTTTTTTTTAAGTTTTGACCGGTTTTTACCTCTGTGCACTGGACCGATTTGGCTGGATTGCAATACCAACCTGACCAGGTAATTGACAAACATAAATGCCAAACTTCAGTAGCCTGTGTAAAGTCTTTCAAAAGTAAGCGTGTTTTCTACGGACAGACAGACGGACGGACGGACATCGACTTAAAATCGATCGAGGATCAGGACTATATATACTTTATGGGGTCCTAGACCAATATTTCGATGTGTTACAAACGGAATGACAAACTTATATATCACTAGAGTGGAGGGTATAAAAATGAAAAATTATACTTTTTTCCTTTCATAAAAAACATAATTATGACAAAATTAAAAAAAAATGGCCACGGTAAGCACTAGAGAATTTAATAATCTACAAATCAAAAAAAAATTCATCAAAATTGGTCTAGTTCTTTTAGGTTTACAACTGCAGCCGATTTTGTCCTTTATAAAAGCATTATACAGTTGAGTGGCAATTTCAGTTCACCAAAATTTCGTGTTATAAAATTTTAAAAATATTACAAAAATTTATCTTTCAAATAAAAAAACAGAATAAAAAAATATTGCGTATTTATTTTTTTATAGCTGTTTAAAAAATCACAGGAAGGCTGTTTTTTTTTCTTTAAACCCCCCTTAATAACACAGTGACTCAAAATCTAACTTTCCGAATAACAAAACCCTCAAGGCATTTTTTTAATTCAGCGCTAGTCTTTTTTTACACGCATTTAAGTTAGGTGATTTTAACGCATTTAACGTTTTTGTGTATTAAGCATGTCCTACTTTAGGGCCCCTGGTGGTGTCCTTATTGGACATGTGGGATCCAGCATCCAAACTTAAGCTCGAAATTACATTAGCAATAACTGGTATGAATTTTGCTGCAATCGGTCACGTACCTACTTACTGAATTGCCAAATCATTTACAATAATCCACTGTGCACCGTTGCGTATGATTGTTATTAAAAGGGAATTACAAAATTATTCATACGCCTCATACAGTTTTCAAGCTATTTTTATTAAAATTATAACAAAAAATCACCAACTTCAAATTCGTGTAAAAAGAAATCTAGCGCTGAAATAAAAAAATAGCCTTCAGAGTTTTGTTATGGAATATGTGCGTTTGGTTTCATGCTATTTATCAATACCAGGAGTTTCAATTTCACTTTGGGGCTAAAAATGTAAAATGTTATGAATTTTATTACAACGTTATGAATAAATGTTACGAATTTTAAAAAAACGATATAGAAACATGTATTGAAAATCCAGAAAAATGTAGGAATTAAGTAAACATTTAGGAAAATAAAAATTTCAGAAATATTTAAAATATTCCAGAAAAATAAAAAAAAGAATAATTAAAAATATTAGAAAAAGAATGGAAAATCTGAAAAAAATCAGAAAAACTCATTAAAATCCAGGAAAAATGATGTATTTAAAATAAGTAAGGAAAATTTAGAAAAGTTCATACATAAAAATGCCAGAAAATCTCAGGAAATTTAAATTTTTTTTTTTTTAATTTGCTAAATCCTGGAGAATATTTTGAATTTAGTATTCATAATTTTCTCATATCACTCTAATATTTATACATTTTTATATGCCAAAGTGTAGATGGCAATATATATTTGTTTATGTGTAATTGTGTGTATATTGGTTTATATCTTCCTTGGGTTTATTTAGATATATACCATTTTTATACCCTCCACTCTAGTGATAGAGGGTATATATAAGTTTGTCATTCCGTTTGTAACACATCGAAATATTGGTCTAGGACCCCATAAAGTATAATATTTATGATCCTCGATCGATTTTAAGTCGATCTAGCGATGTCCGTCCGTCCGTCCGTCCGTCCGTCCGTCCGTCCGTCCGTCCGTCTGTCTGTCTGTCTGTCTGTCTGTCTGTCCGTCCGTAGAAAACACGCTAACTTTTGAAAGACTTTACAGAGGCTACTGAAGTTTGGCATATATGTTTGTCATTTACCTGGTCAGGTTGGTATTGCAATCCAGCCAAATCGGTCCAGTGGTTCAAAAGTTATGAGCAAAAGAGTAAATTTCGGCAAGGGTGTTTCACGAATTTACGAGATAAAAAACACGATATCTTTCGAAAGGCAATAATGAGATTACTGAAGTTTGGCGTGTATCTTTGCCGTTCCCCGGGTCTGTTTGGTTTTAAATTTCAGCTCAATCGGTCCAGTGGTTCAAAAGTTATAAGCGAAACCCTGAATTTCAGATTAGTTTCATCTAAAATGCCACGTGTTTTAACAAGTTTTAAAAGCATTGGTGGTAACTAAACAATGCTTTTCAAACTTGTTTAATTTTAAAGCAATGCTTTTTAAACTTGTTATGTTTTAAAAGCATTGGTAACTTAAAAATTACTCTCGAAAAAAATTTTACACTCAAAAAAAATTTTACACTCAAAAAAAATTTTACACTCAAAAAAAAATTTAGTTTTTTTTTTTTACAAAAATTACAATATTTTGTGTACATACTTACGTGCATTCACTCAGAAATATTTTTACAGTAAAAAAACATTACACTCGAAAAAAATTTTACACTCAAAAAAAAAATTAGTAATTTTTTTTTTTTTTTTTAAATGACAGAAAAATGAATTTTTTACTCAAAATAAAATATTTCTAATCAAAATTGTTAATTTTTTCACATTAAAAAATGTACTACCCTTTAAAAAAATGCATTGTGGAGGGTATTCATAGATTCGGTAAAGTCGAATTTAAGTTTTCTACTTGTTTTTGTTGTTTTCTTTTACCTGGCAGTAACATCAACGCATTAAATTACAATTTAAAATGTCATTAAAAAGTCTTACAGAAGTTTTCACCACTGTCACTGCCATTATACACAAATAAGAGCAAAATTAAACTTGAATTCAAGTCAAGAAAAACAACAGACGCACCAAGTAAGGAAAAAGGTCTACCACTTGTATAATACAACTAATGTTTAAAGAATGAAAAATAAAGAATGAAAAAAAAAAAAACTCTTAAACAATGTGCTAAACAAATGTAAGGACACATATCATTCCAAGTGGGAGGAGAGCATATGCCTGACTGTTTTTATTTGTTTTCCTTAAAAAAAAACAGAGGGTGGTAAATAAAACTTCCTTTTTCTTCTTCATCTGTTTTGACTTAATTCCAATATCATTTTTCATACAATAAAAATTAAAAAAAAAATAAATAAATTTGAAAACAACATGCTAAATAAATTTTCTTTTTACGAAATTTGGCATTATTCCAGTCTGTTTGCGTTTTATAGAAGTTTAAGCAGGTTTAAAGCATCTTAAACAAAGTTTTACAAAGAATTTAATATGTTAATTCAAAGTTATTGAACTTTCTTTTTATTATTTTTTGACAGTTAAAATATTAATAAAAAACAATTTTGACATTCTATTAAAATTTTAATAAAGAACTTTTTTATATCGTCTATTAAAAAAAAATTGGTGATATACTTACTTTGTCAATTCGTATGTAGCACACTTACCCTCTCTAAATGACGAAATGTTATTTTTATTCATGTTGCACTAGTACGCTCTACTGGAACTTCTTCACCGGTTATATAAAATTCTCAAGTTAAGAACCTCAGGCACAAAAACAAATCGCCCCTTTACTTGTATAGTGTCATAACTCAAAAAACTTGATTTTTTAATTAATTCTACAGAATTGTTCATAATATCATGCTTCATATTGTGTTAAAAATTTGTATTAATATCTTTTAAATTCACCGTTTGTGAAGAGAACACGCCATTATAACATTTTCTATGTACCGGCCTTTTTCAATGCAAACCCAGTTTCAAACTTTGAACACGTTTTCTACCAAATCAAAAATTTTTAGTTATGACACTGTACAAGAAAATGAGCGATATGATGTGGGTTAATTTTATCCGATTGGCTTCAAATTTGTAACACAAACCTTTTAGGTACACAGAAAAATATAAAAAAATATTTGAGTAAATTTTTAATACTATTGAGTAAAAAATTACTCAATTTTGCACCAGTAAACGATTTAATAGTATTGAGTAAATTTTTAATAAAAATTTATTAAATGTTTGAAAAAAAACTTGAGTAAATTTTTAATTGACACATTTAAAAATTTACTCAAAATTTAAAAGAAGAATTTGCCCGGACACTTGCGAATACAAAAAGTTGAGGAAATACTGTCACTCTGGATTTTTTTAGACTTGTTTACATGTCGAAGGGTATAAAAGATTCGGCACAGCCGAATTTAACACTCTCACTTGTTTACATTAAAAAAGAGCATCTGTTTTTATTGTTTTCATGATTAATTTTGTACAAAAAAGAATTTAATTTATATTTATATCAATTACCTTAATTCAAATAATAGATATATTTCTATGTAAATGTATTTTTTTTTTGTGCGTGTCAGAGTTTTTTTTTTATTGTTTTCAATGCTGGAGATTTAAATTTTATTGTAAAAATTCTATTTATTCTGTTATTTAAATGTATTAGTGAAGCTTAAAAATGTCCCCTATGTTTCACATATATGTATATTTTGCATTTGACATTTTTTGTTTGCGGTTAAAAGTATTGTGGGTTTACACTAATATCGCCGATGGAAGGGTTACTGATACATTTTCTGTATAAAATATACACTCAACATAATACTACAGTAAAAGGTTTAGTAAGTGATTTTGTACCAAAATCTACTAATTACACTGTGCTACAGTGAAAAAATACTTCTAATGTGACATGGAATAGGTTGTTGGTTTTGTCGAGTAGATCACAAAAATGCCCATTTAACTTGCCAGACACCCTGAAATTTTAGAGTTATTGTCAAAAAACCTTTTTTGGGACTATGATCACTAAACCTTGTGAAATTCAGAGAGTTTTCAACCGATTTTAAATTTTTTAACTGTTTTGGATAGAAGAAGGATAGGGCTTTCCATGTGTGTGAATTGGTCTACACATATAAAAAAGATATCTATTGCTTTTTTCTATAATATCTAATTTTTTTGTTAATTTTTGAAAAATTTTCGAGTTTATCGATTTTTTTCTGATATAGTTCGTTTAACAACCATTATATTTATAAACATTTTTTTAAAGAAAATTTAGTTTTTAATTCGATGAGGTTTATCCTGTAAAAATCAAATAAGAATTGACAGTGTTGTGATAGTTTTTCTAAAAAAGAAAATTAAGATTTTTCAGGAATTCGCCGTTCAGACAACCCAGGAAAAAAAATAAATTTATCATAAGAGGTCATGTACAATATTTTTAAAGGTTTTTGGCGCGCTGAATCCGAATCTGGACTTTAAATTGCTCTATCGCGTCGGGTTTTTAAGATATTAAACATAAATTGATATATCAAAAAATTAATAAGATAGCGCAATTTCAATGTCAAATTCGAATTCAGGGGGCCAAAAACCTTTAAAATAATGATACGCGACCTCTCAGGATGTTCGATTATTTATTTATTTTTTTTGCCTGGGTTGTCCGAACGGCAATTTCATGCAAAATCTTAATTTTATTTTTTAGAAAAATTATTACAACTCTGTCAATTATTATTCGATTTTTCGGCATAAAACTCATCGTATTCACAATTAAATTTTCTTTAAGAATACGTTTATAAATATAAATGTATAGACCAATTCACACATATAAAAAGCTCTATATTTCTTCTATCCAAAACAGTTAAAAAATTGAAAATCGGTGGAAAACTTTTTAAGTTACACGTGGTTTAGCGAGAAAAGTCCCAAAAAAATGTTTTTTGACAATAACTTTAAAATTTGAGGGTGTCTGGCAAGTTTGATGGGCATTTTTGTGATCTTTTCGACGAGACCTACAACCTTAACTACCTCATTTCAAAAGTATATTCGATTTAGTGTTTTTTGTAGCACAGTGTTAGTTACTAATTTTAGTATCTTCAAAGTACTAAAACTAGTAATTTTAACTAGTTTTGAATAATATTAGTAAAAAATTTTAGTATTGGTTACCAATTTCTGAGCTAGGTCCTTTTGGACTAAAATTTAGTTAAGTTTTTAGTATTGAATACCCACGTTTTTTTTTTTTGGTGTACATATTTGAGATATAAACTTGCTTTAAGAAAATAATAAGAAAAGTTATCAAATTCAGTTAGAAAATGTCCACGACTCTCATGCCATGCTGCACTCTGAGTTGAGATAAATATGATTGTGACAACCACAATTTAAGAGTGCAATATTATGATTAAAAGTTTTATGATAATATGTTTATAGCAATCATAAAAGTTTTGTTGCAATCATACTATGTTCATTAATATAACATAACATGACTGCTGTAAAAATGTTATGGTTGCTACAAACAAGTTATGATAAAATTTTCAATCATAATATGACGCTCTTTAATTATGGTTGCCACAATCATATTCCATCTCAGTGTGTTATACACTGTTATTTGATTCAAAAACATGTTGTCAAGCGTATGAAAAAAAAAAAAATACTTAGGATGGAGACTACACTCAAATAAAAATACGGCTGTCACAACCGTACCAGGTTCCAACCCCAAATTAAGGCTGTGGCCACCGGTAGACATCGGTATTTACCGCTTGTAAACAGTTGCCGTCTCAGAATATGAGACTTTTTCTGTTAGAAAATTTCTTAAAATCTTATACTTTTTCTGTTTCAAAAATATCTCAAATATTTTTAGTAAAAACTTCTAAAAATCTAAGACTTTTTCTGTAACAAAAAAAAATTCAGAAAAAATTATTAAGAATCAAAGACTTTTTTTATAAAAAAAAATGTCTTAGAAGTGAGACTTTTTCTATAGAAATAATGTCACAAATTTTTCAATAGAGAAATTTTTCAAAGGAAAACATTTTTCACAATCTGACACTTTTTCCACAGAAAAAATGTTTCTGAGACTTTTTCTGTAAGAAAAATATCAGAATCTGAGAAAAAATTTTCTATACAAAAAATCTCAAATTCAAATTTGTGTATATAGCAAATGACTCAAATTCTTAAAATTTTAAACACAAAAAATCTCAGATTCTGAGAAATTTTTTTCTTAAAAAAGTATAAGATTCTGATCATTTTTATTTATTAAAGTTCTCAGGCTCTGAGAAATTTTTTCTGTAGAAAAATTCTCAAATTCTGGAATTTTATTCTTCGGAAAATGTCTTAGATTCCGATACTATTTTTCATTAGAAAAAGTCTCAGATTCTGGGAAAATTTTTTTTAGAAAAAGTCTCAGATTCTAGGAATTTTTCTCTACAGAAAAACCCTCAGATTCTGAAAATTTCTCAGAATCTGAGAAGTTTTCTAAGTAATTAACTACAGAAAAAGTATCAAAGTATAATTTTTTTTTTTAAAAAAGTCTCAGATTCTGGGAAATTGTTTCCACAGACAAAGTCTCAGATTCAAAAAATTGTTTTCTAAAGAAAAAGTCCCAGATTTTGGGAAATTTTTTCTTTATGAAAAAATCTTAAGAAGAATCTGAGAAACTATTTCTATGTGAGACTATTTCTATAGAGAAAATGTCTCAAAATCTGAGAGTTTTTCTTTAGAACATATGCTTTGTCTCAGAATCTGAGAGTTTTTCTATAGAAAAAATTTCACAGAATCTGAGAGTTTTTCTACAGAAAAAATGTCTCAGAATCTGAGAGTTTTTCTTCAGAAAAAATGTCTTGTCTCAGAATCTTAGACTTTTTCTATAGAAAAAATGTCTCGGAATCTGAGACTTTTTATAAAGAAAAAATTTCTCAGAATCTGGGACTTTTATTATAGAAAAAATTTCTTTGAATATGAGACTTTTTCTTAAGAAAAAATGTCTCAGAATCTGAGAGTTTTTCTATAGGAAAAATATCTCAAAAAATTTGACTTTTTTCTACAGAAAAAATGTGTCAGAATCTAAGACTTTTTCTATAGAAAAAATGTCTCATATTCTTAGACTATGTGTTAAAATGTGTCAGAATCTAAGACTTTTTCTATAAAAAAAAATGTCTCAGAATCAGAGACATTTTCGATAGAAAAAATGTCTCTGAATCTGAGACATTTTCAATAGAAAAAATGTTTCGGAATCTGAGACTTTTTCTATAGAAAAAATGTCTCATAATCTTAGACTTTTTCTATAGAAAAAATGTCTTAGAAACTGAGACTTTTTCCATTGAAACAATGTCTCATAATCTGAGAATTTTCCTATAGAGAAAATATCTCAGAATCTGAGACTCTTTCTATAAAAAAGATGTCTCAGAGTTTAAAACTTTTCTATAGAAAAAATGTTTCAAAATCTGAGAATTTTCTACAGAAAAAATGACTCAGAATCTGAGAATTTTTCTATAGGAAAAACGTCTCAGAATCTGGAACTTTTTCTATAGGAAAAAGGTTTTTTCAATGCATTTGTAAATTGTTGGTTGTTATCCACTTCATATAAAAAACGTCAATGAATACTTTCAAATTAGGGGAAAACTCTAACTTGGTTGAATTTTCACTGTTTTATTTTCAATATGAAATTGTTTTAGCTTGATTTGAAATTTTTTTTTTTCTATTATGGTCTTCTTACATATTTTGTGTTTAAAATCCCAATTATTTTTGATATTTAAAAACCTTATAGACCGAAAAAGGTTAACACAATTTTTGGTTGCTTTGGTTAAATAAACTTGGAGGATTTTGTAATAATAGTATTCTGTTAGAAAATCAATTCAATATTCTACCTCAATTTTGTTTTTGTGTGCGGTTTTTAGATAGCTTTATAGTTCTTATATGATGATTTTTCTCATTTGTTTTATTTTAAAATATTTTTTTTACTAAATCACGTTTTCATTTCCCCATTTAATACTTTAGACTAAGGCAACAACAACAAACAAAAAAGCAAATAACACAATATGTGCAATCATCCACAAACACATACTCTCATACATATAAACAATAACCCACACATACATATATAGGTACATTGTTTTACATTCATACCATACCACATACATAGATAGATAGATATAGACACGTTTATACAATAGCAATTTCGATTTTTGTTTTCAATTTTTATTAACAATACGTATACTAACCTAAATTTGAAGTTTTAAATCCGTAAAGATTTTCAAAACTGTAACATGAGCAACAAACACGAAAATCTAAAAAAAAAAATATGAAAAAATATTTTATTATGATCATAGCACAGCACATACTAACTAATATTGGGTTAAAATGTTAAACCAAAAAATAAAAATTGGAATTGAAAAGGTTAGAAAAATATGACAGTTTTCAATATTACACGTTTTCATTTAGATACTTTTATTAAATTTTATATATAAATTGAATTATATGAAATGTTGGTGTGGGTTTTTTTCATTTCATTAACATTTAACTTATTTATTATAGCAAATCCTTTTTTTATATTATAAAATAAAACATGAAAAAAAAAATAGCAAATGGCTTAAAAAAACTGTAGTCAAATTTAACTATGTTTTAAAATAGTCTGACAATTTCTATAAGGATTACAGTACATAAGCGGATTCAGGTTTGTTATAATACACCTTAGGGTGGGTCTCTAAAAAAAGATTGCAGATTCAGTGTCCATAAAATTTTCGAAATATTTTGATGCAGATCCAAAAAATACCTAAATTTTTAACCTGATATTGTTTTTTGGCTGGTGTGTTATTTTAAAAGTGATGCATTACGCCACCTCAGTTTGACTATATAAGTTAACGATTAAACAAAGGAAAAACCAAAAAGGTTTTTTGCTTGGATAATAATTCACGGTGAATAAAAAATATTTCACCAGCTGGTAAATAAAGCGAAATATAATTAATTTTCATTACATTTTTTTTATCAAAACTTTAATTTTTTAATAAATAAGTTATGTCGTGAAAAAATTTTTTAATGAATTTTTTATTTAACTAAAACATTTTTTTCATCAATAACTTATTTTATCAATAGCTTGTGAATAAAGATTTATCAAGATTTTCTTTTTCAATAATTTTTTTTTTTAATTTTCATCACGTTTTTTCATCAAATCTTTCTGTACCATCAAAAACTTTTTAAAAAAAATCCTGAAAACCTTTTGTTTTGTTTATCATAAACATTTTTTACTATCAAAAACATTTTTTTTACCAAAAACTTTTTTTCGTCAAAAAAACTTTTTTCATAAAAAAAAAAAAAATTATCAAATTCAGAAACATTATTGTCATCACAATTTTTTTTTATCAAAACTTTTTTTCTTCAAAAAATTTTTCAAAGACTTTTTTTATTAAAGAAAAATATTTTTATCGATAACTTTGTTTTTTTTTTTTTTCAAAAATTTTTTTATCAAAAACTTTCTTTAACACGATAACGTTTTTAGGCTGGTGTTTCATTTTAAAAGTGATGTAGGACTCCACCTCAGTTTGACGCAATAAAATATAAGAATTATTGTTCACATTTTGTTAAAGTCAGAAAGGTTTGTATCTTGGATAATAATTCACCTTCTATGAATAAAATGTAAGATAATTATTTTCCATCAACAATTTTTTATCAAAGTTTGGTATTTTATGAAAAAAAAATTATTAACATTAATTTAATGTTGTATTTATTCGACCATTAATTTGTAATATAAATAAAATAGACCTCGAGCTCGGTTATTTTATTTATATTTATTAACATTAATTTTCATCAAAATATTTTTTTTTCATCAAACACTTTTTTATTTAACATTTTTTCAAAAAGTTTTATTATTCATCGAGGTCATTTTTCCTTTACTTATTTCATCAAAAAATCAAAAATTTTTAAATTTTTTTTAAAAAACGTGATGAACATCTTTTTTTCATTAATTTTTTTTTTTTATTTTCATAATTTATTTCTTTTTCTTTTTTTTTCATCAACATTTTTTTAAAAATGAAACGCAACATAATTATTTTTTATCAACTTTTTTTTAAATAAAATTTTCTTTCATCAAAAATTTTTTTTATCAAAAACTTAGCAAAAGTTTTTTTATTCATCAAAACAAATTTTTAATAAATTTAGTGAAAAAAATTTTTGATGAAAAATTTTTTTTTCATTAAATTATGTTTATTCTAGATCGAGGTAATTTTTCGTTTACTTATTAAAACTGTGATATCCTTATAAAATAATTTTCGAGAAAATAATTTTTTTGTTTTGAACTTATTTATGTTGGTCATTTATGCAAGACTTAGCCGACCGTGTTTCGGAATTTGTCAGATTTCATTGTAGAAAGAGAAAATTGTACAGTCACTTACAATTAGTTTGAAAATGACCTCGAGCTAAAATAAACCTACTCAAAATATAGTATATATGGACAATTGTCATTAACTTTTAACACTTATGATATTCTGTTAATTTTGCAATAACTTTTTAATTTGTAAATTAGGTGGTACCTGTGAATAAAGATAAGTTAAGGGAACCTTAAAGAGTAATTGTGCAAAGGTACAGCGAAAAAGGTCTCATTAGTTCATGGTAAGGAATGTTTAAAGTTGAAAAATGTAAAAAAAGCTATTACTCCAAAATTAACATCGCTTAATCAGTAGACTTGGGCAATTATTTGGTGTACCTCATTAGTTCATGGTAAGGAATGTTTAAAGTTGAAAAATGTAAAAAAAGCTATTACTCCAAAATTAACATCGCTTAATCAGTAGACTTGGGCAATTATTTGGTGTACCCGAGTAAAAAAGATCATATATAATTATATATAGTTCTATATATACATATATATATATATAATTTCCCTATTTGTGTGTTCCTCTTTTTTTGTCTATCCAGAGCTTTTTGAAGCCCACTGATGAGCTACAAAGCTGAAAATTGGCATGCATATAGTAAAACACCTGGGGCAGATCCTAACGTAGCCGGATTTTCGATTTTTTGCCTGTGGGCGGAGAAATAAGCGAAAAAGTAGGTGTGGCAAAATTCAATTTTTTGACATTTTTGCTTAATTTAAAGCCCCCTAATGACTTAGGAAGCTGAAAATTTCCTAGAATATAGTCCTAACGATGGCGCATATCCCCAAGTAGTCGGATTTAAAATTTTCGCAATGTGGGCGGAGAATTGAGGGGAAAAGTGTCGTGGCAAAATTGGGATTTTTTAAACATTTTTACTTCTTTTGAAGCCCCCAAATGACTTAGGAAGCGGAAAATTGCATAGCATTTAGTTCTAACAATGAAGCATATCCTGAAGTAATCGGACTTACATTTTTTAGACTGTGAAAGGAGAATTAAGAGAAGAATGGGGCGTGGCAAAATTGTGTTTTTTTATATTTTAACTAATTTGAAGACCCCAATGACCTATGAAGATGAAAATTTACATTTTAGCTTATTGTAAAGTCCTCTAATGACCTAGGAACCTGAAAATTTCCTAGCATATAGTCCTATCGATAAAGCATATCCTGAAATAGTCGAATTTTAAATTTTTGAACTGTGGGCGGAGAATTGAAAGGAAAATGTCGAATGGACAAAATTGGGATTATTAACATTTTAACTTATTTTGAAGCCCACAAAGGAAGCGGAAAATGGATAGCGTATAGTGCTAACGATGTTGTTTATCCTGAAGTAATCGGATTTTAAATTTCTCGACTGTGGACGGAGAATTAAAAGATGAAAAAATTGGGTTTTAAATATTTTAACTAATTTAAAGACCCCGAATGACTTAGGAAGATGAAAATTGGCATGTATATAGTAGGTTTCATGGGGAAGATCAACACGAACCTGGATTTTTGATATCCAGTGTATGGGTAGGGAATAAGAAAGGCAAAGGGGTGTGGTAAATTTATTACCATCTATTTTCTGTACATATATTTTTTTTTGTGTGTTTTTCTTATTTTTTGTGTATCCAGCGCTTTTTGAATTTCATTAATGGCCTTATACGGTTAAAATTGGCATGTATATACACTCAAAATAATAACTCTGTAAAATACTCTGTAAAATGACTGTAATCTCAATTCAACAGATATTTGACAGAGTTTTCTGTCAAAATACAGATTTAAAGAAAATACTTTGTATTTTGTTGTGACAAAAAAACAAAGAGTCATCTGTTATATTACTTTTTACTTCGTAATCTTAATTTTACAGATAATTAACAGAGTTTTCTGCTAAAATACAGACCTAAGCAAAATACTTCGTATTTTTTTATAACCAAAAAAATTTTCTGTTTTGAGTAGTTTTTGTTACCAAACATCAAAATTTTATCTGTATATTTTTATTTTTTGAGAAAAAGTTTAAATAGTAGCAAAAAAAGTTATCAAAAAAAATTTTTCAGAAATTTTATAAAAATTTTACAATATAACATGCATTTAACTAAACTCTTTAAATTTACAGAGTTTTTTCTGTATTTTTTTTTGCATCAAATGTATTTTACAAATATATGTAAATTTACATAGTTTTCTTTGCTAAATGGTGGTTTATTTAACCAATATTTTACTAGAAACTCTGTAAATTAACAGTTTTTTTTTGTCCAAAGCATTTTACAGAGTTTAATAGTAAAATTACAGAGTTTTCTCTGTAAAAAAGCTTTCATATTTAACTAATATTTTACTACAAACTCTGTAAATTAACAGTTTTTTTCTGTCAAAATCATTTTACAGAGTTTTTTAGTAAAATTACCAAGAAATGTTGTTAGCTGGAAAAGTATGGTGTACTCTGTTAAATTAGCAGAGTTTTTCTGTAATATAACAGAGTTATTATTTTGAGTGTAGTAAAACACCAGGGACAGATTCTTACCAAGCCGGATTTTTTGCCTATGGGCGGCGAATTACGAGAAAATAGGATATTTTTTTTTTGTAACATTTTAGAGTATTTTTAAGCTCCGCCCCTACACTCAAAATAATAACTCTGTTAAATTACGAAAAAACTCTGCTAATTTAACAGAGTACACCATACTTTTCCAGCTAGCAACATTTCTTGGTAATTTTACTATAAAACTCTGTAAAATGATTTTGACAAAAAAAACTGTTAATTTACAGAGCTCCAAGTAAAATATTGGTTAAATAAAACACCATTTAGCAAAGAACAACTCTGTAAATTAAAATGCATTTTATGCAACCTAAATTTTACAGAAAAAAACTCTGTTAATTTACAGACTTTAGTAAAAAACATGTTATTTTGTAAAATGTTTGTTACTTTTTAAACATTTTCTCGAAAAAAATACAAATATAATTTTGGTGTTTTTACAGAAAACTCTGTTTTAAACTATGAAATTAAGATTACATAGAAATAAGTAAAAATACAGAGTATTTCGCTTAAATCTGTATTTTAGCAGAAAACTCTGTTAATTATCTGTAAAATTAAGATTGCAAAGTTAAAATTAATATTACAAAAGAAACTTTTTTTGTCACAAAAAATACAAAGAATTTTCTTTAAATCTGTGTTTTGACAGAAAACTCTGTCAAATATCTGTTGAATTAAGATTACAGTCATTTTACAGAGTATTTTACAGAGTTATTATTTTGATTGTATGAATTAGGAAGCTGAAGTCCCTAACATGTAGTCCTAACTATGAAGCATATTCTAAAGTAGTCCGATTTAACATTTTTGGAATGTAGACGGAGAGTTGAAGGGAAAAAGGGACAAGGCAATATTGTGTTTTATTATTTTTATTTTAACTAACTTTAAAGCCCTAATGACCTACGCAGCCGAAAATTGGCCAGCGTATTGTCCTGACACTGGACCATATCCCAAAGTAGTCAGACTTAAAATTTTTGGACTGTGGACGGAGAATTAAGAGGGTAGCGGGCGTGGATACGAGTATAGTACTAACGATGGAGCTTATCCTAAAGTAGTCAGATTTAAAAATTTTGAAATATGGACGGAGAATTAAGAGAAGAAATGGGCATGGAAAAATTATGTTTTCACATCTTACCTAATTTTGAAGACACCTTATGACCTTGAAAGATGAAAATTAGGATGCATATGGTACGGACTATGGCAAAGATCAACACTGACCTGGATATCCAGTAAAAGGGCGGATATACAAAAAAAATCCGTTGTGAATTTTGTTCAGTTTATATATATAATCTGTAACGTAGCCGAATTTTCGGCCTCTAAGACAGGGGGAGTGGCGGAAGACGGCGAAATTTAGTTTTTAAACATTTTGGTGGTTATTCATAAAAACTAAAATATAACTAAAGTAGGTTTATTTGACAGATATTGCAGGCATATTTGTCAAATAAACCTACAATAAGTCTACTATAAGTGTTATGAATAACAGCCTCAAACTATTTCTGAAACCCCTAATGACTAAGGATGCTGAAAATTGTAAATCATGAAGTATTGACAATGGATCATATCCTTATGATGTCAGATTTAATATTTAAACTGTGTACGGAGAATTATAAGGAAAAATGTATGTGAAAAAATTGTGTTTTTTAAAATTTTAGCTAATTTTAAAACCCTTCATGACTGAGAAATATACAAATTTCCATGTATATAGGAGTGACGATGGGACATATCCATACGATGGATTTTTGATATCCGGTTTAAGGACGGAGAGACGAAATGGGCGTGCTAAATTTAGTTCTAAAATTTTATCAATAAAACCTTTTATACTCATTAAATTTTTTTCCAGTTTAGGAAATATATTGATGTAACTCAATGTAGCAATATTAAATTTTTGAAGCACAAAACATAATTTTTTATAAAGTTTAGTAAAAAATTAGAATTCTTAAGAAAAGTGATTTGGTGTTCCGCCTGGCAGGGACAGGCTATTCGACTAGTTATTTTATAAATCTATATGTATTTTTTGTTGCATCATATGTGATTTTATATATTTGCACTTCTAGTTTGTTTCTTATATAAAATTATATAACAGAAAATATTGACTTTTATATAATAACATATGATTTAAAGTTCGTTTATATAATTACATATGAACTTTAAAATTCTGTCTTCTTTTTTATAAAATTTGATAAAACAAAATATTTGAAGTAATTTTATATAAAACTTTATGCAACTGCTTTTAAATTATATGTTATCTTATATGAGTAAAATTTAAAAAAAAAAAATTCTAAGTCCTTTACATATAATTTAATATAACTTTTGAAAATTTTTCTAAGTCCAAAAAAAAAAAATGAAAATTTTCTAAGTCCCAAAATTCTAGGACTGAAAAAGAAAAAAATACATATAATTAGATATAACTTTTAAAAAATTTCCAGATTTTTTTTTTTGAAAATTTTCAAAGTCCTAAAAATATTTTTGAAAATTTTTAAGTCCTGGAAACAAAATTTTTTTTTGTCAATTTTTTGCGTTTTGGGGGAATTTTTTTTTCTTATATATAAATTTATTTAATTATATATAATTGGATCAATTTTTTCCAAAAAGGGTCTAATTTTCGCATATAACTACCCGGTGAAAAATGTCAGATATTATTCATATCGTGAACCTATATTCAAAATATGCCAACTCAAATTTGACGGAAATGAGTTTCCGATGGCAAATAGCTGCCCTATGTAATACCTATCTGCCATAAAAATTTCAGAGCAAAAATATAATTTGTTGTCGTTTTACATCCATTTTTGTTATTCTGCTAACTCAAAGTACATATTTTTTTGGTGGAAATAAATGCCAACTCCCATTGTAAATTTCCAAAAATTTTTCAAAAAATTTTTTAAAAAAAATTAGACCACATATCTTATTGCATTTGCCATGCTAAACACGAATCTTGTAAATATTTTGATATCTAATGACTGGTTCTCGAGATATTGCCATTTTGAAAATATCGGTAAATAGTGTTTGCAAAAAAAAAAAATTGCTTATATTTATGTAACTTTCAAACTATTTATCAGATTGAAACATTATGAATGGGGCAAATAAAGTCAATGATATAAGCTTTCAAAATAGCTAGTTTGGAGTGACCCTATTGCAATACAGCGTGAGTTACAGAGTGCCAAAGTTGACCACCCTGAGATTAAAAGGCTTTCAGAGCTAGTAACTTTTAAAAATATGCAAAGATTTTTAATTTTTTGTTCAGTTTTTGCAATTACCGTACTAAGGATAACAAAAACCAAAAAAAAAATTTTTAAAAATTTTTCCAAAAAAAATGTATTTTTATTTTCCGACAAAATATGCCAACTCTAAAAAAATATTTGTTTTTTGATATAGTAATAAATGCCATCTCTGAAAAATACGCAAACAAGTGCAAAATATGAAAATTTTTGCATAGGCAAAAATTATTTAGAATATTTAAACCATCTTGTGGAAGGTACATTGTTTATTTTTGCAATAATATGTGAAATAACTAGTTTTTTAGCTCTCCTGAACAGTAAGCTTTTTCGAGTTGGCATTTATTGAATATAGTTCGACGATATAAAAGTGTATCAGAATTTGCAAAATTTTTTTATAAATTTTAAAAGACTTTCTGTATAAAAATGCCTCAGAACCTCAAAATTTTAAACTTTTCCTTTAAGCAATGCCTCAGAAAAATTTCAAAATCAGAAAAGTTTTTTTGAATGAACATATCTCAAACCTGACTTATTTTTTATCGGAATCTGGGTCTTTTGTTGTCTGAAAAATGCTTTAAAACCAGAAAATTTCTTCAAGAGACATTTTTCTTTATGGAAATAAATTTTTAAAACTTGAAAATGTTTCTATAGAAAAAATCATAATATGCAAGAGTTGAACACTAAAAACATAATTCAAATCCTACCTGAGGTCCCATGCAAAAAAAAAAAATTGGAAAAAAAAAATTTCTTTTGCAAGTGCACCCATATCTTTAGCAAAACATTAATGAGTAAGTAAAAAATTCGCAGGCGTTTTTAAAACAGAGTTCAAATAATAGCAAATTATCAAGAGGATTGCTTCACATGGAATTTTTTGTTTGTTTAAAAACTACCTACCCTAAGATTCATGTGAGGCATTCTTTATCTCCTCTGTAGGAAAGCTAAAATATTTAATATATTTTTTGTTTTGAGGAAGTGATCAAAATCTGAGACTAAATAAATCCTATATTTCCATTTTAATGGGTAATTTTTTGACCTTTATCAATGTTTTGATGGCATATATTTTTTGCTCTTGCAAAACAGTGTTTGTCGAATGCCTCATATTTCAAAAAATAAATGAGTTCCTCTTTAGCATATATTTTAACTATGTAGACTCATATGAAAATAATAAAATCAAAAAGTTTTTTTTATATTTGTAATCATTAAATTTTCATTTGTAAATTTTTTATCAAACAAATTTTCAACTCCAAATAATTTGAGTCTTTCATCGACCGAATTCCAAAGTTTCTGGCATATGTTTTGTAATCCCAGTGCTGGAATATTTTAAAGTTGTATACATTTTGTTCATAGTGTCTACTAGTAATATTTTTTTTTCAAAAAGGCTTAATGTTAGCAGTCTCCTATCCTAACAGCGTATTATGGTGGCATTATTTCAAAAAGTATTAAATAAAACCACAAACGAAATCTCTGAAAAAATTATCTTTAAAAAAAAATTTAGTATCAGAAAAACAAAAAAAAAAACATCTTAAATATTTACATAGTAAAACGATTTTGCCAAAAAAAAATCAGATATAAATAGCGAGTGTAAAACTAAAAGTGCCTGCGAATTTCGTACTCTTGCTCAAAACATTAAATCATCATGATGTTTTTCTGAAGATAGGAATATTTTGCTTCGACAAATATATTTTCCATAAAAAATAACGTGGTATGAAGTTATCATTCTATGCGAAACGAATTCAAATATCGGTCGAGGACCGTATTATTATTATTGATCCATGATGTTTTCAAAAACATTTTAGCGAAAAACATCCGTCCGTCAAAAGAGCTTTAAATTTGGTAAATGTCCAAAATCGGATCCATCAGTTTTTGGAAAGTAAGATGCAGTCCAAGCCAAAACATTTGTAAATTTGGTAAATTAACAAAAACGAAGCTAAGACATTCTAGCGATGTTTATCTGTCGCCCGTCTGTGGGGAGCACACTGCAGTCAAAACCAAAAGAGTTATCTTCCTGAACATTTTCTAAGAGAGAATAGGTAATTTCTTTAAATAAAATTCTAAGAATTTGTTCGTTGCCCCTGAAATATACAAATTGATTTCAGGGGGGCCAGAATCAGAGGTTGAAAATCTGTGGTATTGCTAAATCAAAGCCACATTCTCTGCCAACCCTCGTTAATTTTTTTTTATAAATTTTTTAACGATTTACCGCAATGTATTTTTGCAATAAATATTAAATTTTTATTAAATCTAAAGTGTGTGTTTGTTGGAGTTTTTAATTTATGTTTAATTAATTAATTGTTATCACTCTATTAGTTTATTGTTGAAAACATTTATCAAACAATTAGTGTTAAATTATTATTTATTGATTTTGTTTCAGTTTATTTTTATTTTATTCAAAAAAAAAAAATAAAAAAAAATATTTTAAAAAGAATCTACAAATTAAGCAATAAAAGTTTAAGGTCATATTTTTGACAATATCCCTGCATAACATATAGACTTTTTTCAGATTTTCTTGTCTGTTTTGGTGTTAACTCAAATTCCCTTTGATTTTGTGTTTTAAAAAAAAATCATCATGTTTTACCTTGATTTTATCCTTGTTTAGTTTGCAGCAATTAAGCCAAATGTTATTTTGTGCTGTTCAATTTATATTTGGTAAATATTTTCTTTCTGGTACGATTATCTATATCTTTTAGCATTTAAACAGTCAATCAAACTAAAACTACAATCATTTAATCTGTATTTATTTGAAAGAATAAAAAACAAAAAACTAAAAAAGAAAAATATACAGCTTAGCAAACTAACTAATATGAAATGAAACATTTAACCTTATACCAACATATGAATTCTTAACAAAATAACAAGACGGTTAAATACAAAAATGTGTAGCTGAAAAAAATGGCAACAAAATCCTGCCATAAAGCCAAAACAAATGTGTTGCTATCAATTCTGTGTAAAACGTAAAGACAGCAAAGTCCAGGATATTAAACGAATAGAAAAATCTAAAAAATAGAACTTTCGCACACACATCGAAAAGAAAAAGGATACTACTAGTAAGCATCAAAACATCAACGATGTCCATATGGCATAGGAGAAGAATAACAAGCTAAGTAACAAAAAAAAAAAGAACAACCCACTAAAATTATCAGTCAGGCAAACCACAAAAAAACCATTTCCAAACCACAAAAAAAAACATTTCTACAAAGAAAATGTGTCAAAATCTAGACTTGTAAATATGCAAAGGTGTGCGTTAATCAAAATTTAATAAGAAGTCCTAGGTCATCTCTCTGGTACTTTTTTTGACACCTTTTAGTGCCACTTGCTTGTTAACATTTTAAAAATCACCAAAAGTGTCAAAATCTGAAATCTGAAATATCTCAAGGTGACCGTTAATCAAAATTTTATGGGAAGTTTTAGGGCTTTGTTTTGGTGCTTTTTTGTAGTATATTTTTTTTTAACAAAAAGTGCAAAAAAAAGTGTCAAAATCTATACTTTGAAAAGTCTTGAGAAAATGGTTATCAAAATTTAATAAGTAATTCATTGTCTTTATTGGTACTTTTCTTGGAAATATCTCAAAGTGATTTTCAATCAAAATTTAATGAGTCGTAGAGCATCTTACTGGAACTTTTTTGGGTGCCTTTTAGTGTCACTTACTTGTTAACTTTTTCCCAAAAAAATTTAAAAATCTGAACTTCAAAAATTTTTCAAAAAATTTTTCAAGGTGATCGTTAATCAAAATTTAATGAGAAGTCCTAATACAGGTGCTGGTACTTGTTAGGTACCTTTTTGAGTTACCTTTTTAATACTTTTCCAAAAGTACCACAAAAATGTCAAAAACTGATCTTCGAAATGCCTTAAGGTGATCGGTAATCAAAATTAAATGAGAAATTCTTGTACTTGTACTTTTTTGGTACATTTTTGTGTCTCTTTCATGTAATTTTTAAAATGTCAAAGAAATCCTTGTACTTGTACTTTTTTGGTACATTTTTGTGTCTCTTTCGTGCTATTTTTAAAATGTCAAAAAAGTATTCAAATCTGAACTTTAAAATATATCAAGGTAATCGTTACTCAATGCTTAATAAGAGGTCCTAAGACATCGTACTGGTACTATTTTTGGTACCTTTTAAAGTTACTTTTTATATATATTATAAAGTCCCAAAAAAGTGTCAAAATCTGATCTCTGAAATAGCTCAAAGTGGTCGTTTTTGAAAATTCAATGAGAGATCCTTATACTTATTACATATACCCTTTGGTACCTTTTTGAGTAATTGTTAATTAAAGTTTAATGAGACGTCCTAAGACATCGTACTGGTACTGTTATTGGTACCCTTTTGAGTAATATTTTTTAATATTTTTTCAAAAGTCATACAAAAGTGTCCAAATCTGATCTTCAAAATACCTTAAGGTGTTCGTTAATCAAAATTTAATGAGAAGTCCTAAAACATCGCGCTGGTACTTTTTTATTGGTACGTTTTTGTGTCACTTTTTAGTTATTTTTTTACAGTCCCAAAAAACGGCAAAAATCTGAACTTTGAAAGACCTGAAGTTGTTTAATTAATCAAAATTTAATGAAAAGTTCTAGTGCATCTTATTGGTACTATTTTTGGGACCTATTTGTGTATCTTTTATATTATTTTTTAAAAGTCCCAAAAGGTGTTAAAATCTGAACTTTGAAATAAAAATGATCTTAAATCAAAATTTGATAGGAAGTTCTAGGGCTTTATATGAACTTTGTTACACTTCAGGGTGATCATTAGCCAAAATTTAATGAAAAGTCCTAGGGCACCGTAGTGGTACTTATTTGGTGAAACTTTTGAATAACCTTTTTGTTATTTTTTTTTTTTAATCCGAAAAAAAGTATCAAAATATGATCTTCGAAATACCTCAAGGTGATAAACATTTAACATTTTTAACATTTTTTTTGTACCTCTTTGAGGAACTTTTTTGTTACTTTTTTAAAAGTACCATATAAGTATCAAATTCTGAAATATCTCAACGCCATTATTAATAAAAATTTAATGATAAGTCGTATTGTGATAGAGGGTAGATATTAGTTTGTCATTCCGTTTGTAACACATCGAAATATTGGTCTAGGACCCCATAAAGTACATATATTCATGATCCTCGATCGATTTTAAGTCGATCTAGCGATGTCCGTCCGTCCGCCCGTCCGTCTGCGTCCGTCTGCACGCCAACTTCTGAAAAACTTTACAGAGGCCACTGAAGTTTGACATATATGTTGGT
Source organism: Pegoplata infirma (assembly GCA_963921195.1). Lineage (NCBI taxonomy): Eukaryota > Metazoa > Arthropoda > Insecta > Diptera > Anthomyiidae > Pegoplata > Pegoplata infirma. The sequence goes on from OY992536.1 coordinate 11,859,716, forward strand.
TATTTACCGGGTCAGGTTGGTATTGCAATCCAGCCAAATCGGTCCAGTGGTTCAAAATTTATGAGTAAAAGAGTAAATTTCGGCAAGGGGTTTCCCGAATTTACAACGTAAAAAGCACGCTAACTTTCGAAAGACAATAATGAGACTGCTGAAGCTTGACACGTATCTTTGCCGTTCCCCGGATCTGTTTGGTATTAAATTTCAGCTCAATCGGTTCAGTGGTTCAAAGTTATAAGCAAACCCCTGAATTTCAGATTGGTTTCATCTTAAATGCCACGTGTTAAACATGTTTGAAAAGCATTGGTGGTAACTAAACAATGCTTTTCAAACTTGTTTAGTTTTAAAGCAATGCTTTTTAAACCTGTTTAGTTTTAAAAGCATTGGTAACTTAAAAATTACACTCGAAAAAAATTTTACACTCAAAAAAAATTTTACACTCAAAAAAATATTGTTTGTTTTTTTTACAAAAATGACAATATTTTGTGTACATACGTACGTGCACTCAAAAATATTTTTACATTAAAAAAACATTACACTCGAAAAAAATTTTACACTCAAAAAAAAAATTGGTATTTTTTATTTTTTTTTTAATTACAAAAAAAGAGTTTTTTACTCAAAATAAAATATTTCTAATCAAAATTGTTAATTTTTTTCACGTTAAAAAATGTACTATCCTTTTAAAAAAATGCATTGTGGAGGGTATTCATAGATTCGGCAAAGTCGAATTTAACTTTTCTACTTGTTTATTTTATCCTTTTTTAATGAGAATTTCCTTTTCAAAATTTAATGAGAAGTTCTATGGCATCTTTCTGGTACTATTTTTGGTACTTTTGTTTTTTGATACTTTTTTAAAGTTCTAAAAGTGTCAAAAGTCCAAAAATCTCGAGGGTATCTTAAATCAAAATTTAATGAAAAGTCTTAGGCTATATTTCTGGTATTTTTTTGGTAGTTAATTATGTCACTTTTTTGCAATGTTTTCAAATGTCCCAAAAAATTTCAAAATCTGAACTTTGAAATATCTTACGTTATTGTTCAACAAATTTTAATAAGAGTCTTATGGCATCTTACTGGTACTTTTTTATTTGTACTTTTTTGTGTCACTTTTTGATATTATGTTAAGTCCCAAAATAGTGCTAAAATCTGAATTTTGAAATATCTCAAAGTGATCGCTGATCAAAATAAATAAGAAGATGATGGTCATCCTAACGGTATTTTTTTGTACCTTTTTAGCAACTCTTGTGTTATTTTTTTTTTTTTTGTAATTTTTAAAACTCCCAGAAAGTGTCAAAATCTGAATTTGAAATTTTTGAAGGTGATAGTTTATCAAAATTGTATGAGAAGACGAAGGGAATCATATCGGTATTTAGTTTTTGGTACCTTTTTGTGTCACTTTATTGTTAATTTCTTTTAATACTCGTAACAAAAAAAGTGTCAGAGTCTGAACATACAAAAGTTTTAAAAAAGTGTAAAAATCTATAGTTTGCAATATCATCTCAAGATGATGGTAAATCAAAATTCAATGAAATGTCCTAGGGCATCTTATTTGGTACTTATTTTGGTACCTTTTTGTATGGTTTTATTCTTTATTATTTTAAAAGTTCCAAAAAAATGTAATAAATTAAAATACACGGAAAATAAAATCGTCAAATTTAAATCAACAAACATCAATTGTAAATCAACCAAGCATTTAGTTAAAACGACCGCCTGTTAGTCCATAATACAAAACTTCGATTTTGTTTTCAACAAACTCAGTCAAGTAATTTTATTTCAAAATTATTTTATCATGTCAATATATAGTGTCAGAAAAAATATTTATTTGTCAGATCAACAAATTGTGTTTGTTGAATTTCTTTGTTGAAAAAAAATAAGATCTTTTTACTTTTGTCAGATCAACATATTGTGTTTGTTGAATTTCTTTGTTGAAAACGAAAAAAAACTTTTTTCAACAATCAAAATTTACAAACGTTTGTTGATCTCACAAATTTCCGTATAGGAGCACTTTCAGTGAAAAAATCAATTGTATTCACAAATATGGTGGTCAATATAACAATTCGTTTTTTTCTGTGTAGGAATATTAAGAATTCCATTATCATCAAAGTTAGAAAAAAAAATTTAAAATCTATTTTAAATCTAATCTAGAAATGGTGTTAACCATACTGTTGCTCTACAACTAATATTGGTCTCTATATAGACGTTAGCAAGAGGTGGATGTAAGGATGGATGGATGCATTACAGTAGCAAAGCTAGTTTTAAATAGAAATCATGTGGTCAGCTTGTAAACGACATTAATGTGGGTTTTCTCCCGTTAAATTTTCCGTTACTCTGTACGTTCATTGATGTTCTTCTTCAATCCCTGGTAAATCCTATGATGATTGTCTTGTATCTAACGTTACTACTTTAATACATTCCTTAATGCATTTGAATGTAGAATGTGGTTGAGATATTGGATTGATACTGATTGTGGTTTTATTTATGCATCTCTGATGATGGATTATAAATGTTTCTGGGCACAAACATAAATAAACAACAAACAGGCATGTTAGAGAGCATGACCTAAGGCAATTTTGAATGGAATTTGATTTAAGAGTAAATTTTAAAAAAAAAGTGGGAAAGGAAAAAGAATTATAGCGAATGTTTAAGTAAATCCACTAAGACCCTAGGATCGCTTTAAATAATATTTGTGTGAAATATCTTAAATATTCTAAATAAAATCCCCAACTTACAAAATATACAACTCTGGGTGTATCCATTTGGTAATTTACATACATTCCTGATGATATTTACAAAATAAAAAAATATATTTACATAAATATTTATTAAAATTAAACCAATATTCATAAACCAATTAAACTATTACATATAACAAAATTAATTAATATTTTGGTCTGTGCACACTTTTTCCAATTAGTTAGCAAATATTTTTTTTATTATATATTTTTTTCAACTACACAGAAAAAAAAAGAGAAAAAAAATTTTGAGTAATAATTTGTTTAAATTTCAAAACAAAGTTTTAGTAATTTTTTATTTGACACAATTAAAAATTTACCAAAAAGTTTTTATAAAAATTTGAGTAAATAATTTAATAAAAATTTAACAATTTTTTTAATTTATATTACTCTCCTAATATTTTGAATTCTCATTTATTTTATTGTTTTTTGTATATGTATATTAGAGTTTCCAAAACGATTAAAATCGTAATCGTAATCGCGATTAATCGCACCAATTAATCGTAATCGTAATCGACAAAAAAACATGCGATTACGATTAAAAATTTTATATGAAATACACTGTTTTTGTAACAAATTTTAATCAGTTCCAACATTTTTTGAAACCCATTTTGAAGTTTCTATTAAAACTATTTGTCAAAAAAACTAAATTAGTGTTAAAAACGATTACTTTCGCTACAATTTTAAACAAAAATCATTGATTCTGGAATGTTAAGTAGACCGGAAAGTTTTGATGGGTTGGCCCATGATTCATTTAACTTCTTTGCTATTTTTCTTTCCTTTTCTCGTAAAAGTCATTCAAATTTAATGTAAAATTTAAATTCTGATCTGAGTAAATTTAAAGAGTTTTGTTTTTAAAATATACTCAAAAGGCTTTGGTCAACAAATTTGAACATGGAATTTTGTCCAAAAATTTCGACATGAAATTTTGTCAAAAAATTTAATTTTTTTATATTTTGACCGCTGGTCGACTAATGATGCCTTGTAAATTTTTTAAATAAATTTCTCACAATTAGCTCTTCATTGGCCATCGGCAGGTATTCTGATACGACCCTGCAGAAATTTGGTTAAAGCAGCTTTTGGAAAGGAATCATGATCCAAAGAGCGAATCCAAATCAGTCACAGTTAGAGTTCTCTTTAGTAGCAAAAATAAAACGCTATTAAGACACAGTAAAATCATGTATCTTTTGAGCGCTGATTGAAGCACTCTTTGTAGAGTTTATTTAAGCTCAATAAAGATGTATGAAAATCTATTGTTTTTCTCCAAAAATCTTTTTGATCATTTAAAAAGTGTTGAAGATGTCAAAAATTAAAGTATGTATGAAATTTTATCAACAAAGAATTTTAATTATAATTTTTAAAAAAATCTTAACAAAAAATTCTCAAGGGCGCTCGAGCGTAATGATATACTAAAAAAAGAGACTGTTGTGTCAAAATCTCGAATAATTTTTACTGGGAAAGTTCGAAAGCTTTTATTTTTTTTTTTAAAAATAATAGTTTTTCTTCTTTAAAATACGTTCTAAAATGTAAATTTCAAAAGATTTTTTTTAAAGATATTGCAACTCAAATTATTTAAAAAATTCGATTAATCGTAATCGCGATTAACGGCAATTTTTTTAATCGTAATCGCGATTATGAAATATCTCGATTATTTGCAAACTCTAATGTATATGAAATCATCTTTATGAAATTTGTCTATGCCTTTTAGACATAAATATGTATATTTGGTAAAAGTTAAAAAAAAAATGTGAAACTTTTTAAAAAATTAAATTGATAAATTTTGAGTAAAGTTGTAATTGCGTCGATTAAAATTTTATTCAAATTTTTTGCCATACATTGAATCGCTGTAAATTCAACAGAAATCATTGTTGATTTTGACCCTACAAATATTTATGTTGATTTCAATAAAAATTGTTGTCAGTTTTTGTAATAGTTGATCAACTCGTTTTTTTGTAAATCAACTCTTATTTTTTGTAAACTCAACTCATATTTTTGTTGATATAAGAAATTTTATTAAAAAAAAGCTTGTTATTTGTAAATATTATTTTATTAAGTATAAATCACAATATTTTTTAGAATTATCACCGGCTTTTTAAGCTGCAATATTTAAACAAGATTTTCACACACACTTCGTTTATATATGTTTTGCACTCGTAAGCCATTCTCCAGTTTTCTAATGACACCAAATCAAAAACCTTAAAAAAAAACAAAAAAAAAAAATTATAATATAGTATGAATACATAAAGTAACCAATGTATTTTATTACTTACCAAATATTTACAGATCAGAATCTGATCATCAGATCCTATTTTTATTTATTTTTATAATATTAAATATTTTTATAAGAAACAAACACATAAAATTATTTTATAAGAGACAAACAAATTTCACATTGCAATGCATTGTTACCAACTTAATAATACGAAATTGAACGAACAGGGTTGTTTTTTTCTTTTTTGGTTTTATCTATTGAATTCTGTATAAGCGTTGTAAATAGTTGATTCAAATTTACTGATTATTCAACGATATCAACATTAATTTTTGTTGAATACGGCAATATTCTGTAAAACTTGATCTACAATGGGTTTACTAATTTTTCTACTAAGATATTTCTATGAGTGTTTACTCAATTTTATTAAATCGTTTACTGGAGCAAAATTGAGTAATTTTTTACTCAATAGTATTAAAAATTTACTAATTTATTTTTTATTTTTTTTTTTCTGTGTAGTATTGATGTTAATTTAAACCATTTTTTTCTATTAGTTTTGTTAAAACCTATATTGAATTTGTAACATTAACCGTGCTCGTTATAAAAAGTCTAAAAGTAAGAAAAACAAGTAGGAAAATTGAGTTCGGCTTGGTCGAATGCATGAATATCCTTCACATCGTCGAAATTGTTTTAAGCAAAAATTAAATATTGAACAATATATAAGCCATATAAGCTAACAATTAACAAAAAAGAAAATTAGATATACTGTTTTCATTTTCTTAAAACCAAAAATTTTAGTAGCTTGGGTTTGTAACTTGGATAATAATTCCCCTCGTGGTAAATAAAAAAACATTCACCAGCTGGTTAATAAAACGTAATATAATTATTTTTCATCAATTTTTTTTTAATCAATATTGTTTTAGTCAATATTTTTTTTCATAAATATTTTTTTTGATATTTTTTTCATCAAAATTTTATTATTAATTTTTTTCATCAACATTTTTTTTTTTTATAAAAAACAATATATTTTTTTCATCAAAATTTTTTTACATCGACATTTTTTTCATCAATATTTTTTTCATCAACATCTTTTTTCATCAATATTTTTTTCAAATTCTGACTATTTTTTTTTAAATAAAAATTGTTTTAATCGACCTTTAAAATATTATACTTTGAGGATGTTTATTCTGGCTCGAGGTCATTACTTTCTTTACTAATTCAAACCATGATATTCTCAAAATTATTTTTTTTTGTTTTAAATGATCAACATAAATAAATTTAAAACAAAAAAAAAAAAAAAAAATTCTTGAAATTATGGTATGAGAATATCATGGTTTTAATTAGTAAAGAAAATAATGACCTCGAGCCAAAATAAACTTCCTCAAAATATAATATTTTTTTTTCGTCAATATTTTTTTTTTTCAATATTTTTTTAAAAAATTTTAAGAATTCCCCCAAATTCTACGCCGACATCTTTCAAAATTCTCAAAGAAAGTGGCGTTAACGCGAGTATTTGTACAGTCCGTCGCGTTTAAAATTCAAGTGAGTTCATAGCTCGACGAAAACTATGCAAAAACTAATCGCTGAATGCCAAACGTAGTAAGCAGCGCCTTAACCTCTGCAGAAAGACAATGACACGGTCTGAGAAATTTTTCAAAGTAATTTATTCCGACGAAAAAAAAATAATACCGTTGCATTAGACGGATACAATTGTTTTCGGTGATTTGAGACAATAAAAACAGTTTTTGCATAGCAGACAGATCGTAGATGGTGTTGTTATGGTATGGGGTGCGCTATTCTACTGTGGCATCATTACTGTTCCTTACGTTACCATCGATGCTTCTTAAGTTTGGAATTCAGGGGTGGCTTTTTTTTTGCAATTTGCAACAGACTATGAAGTCATTTAATATTTAGTCGTGATGGACTGTACAAATACCCATTAAATCACCACTTTCTTTAAGAACTTTGCAACCTGTCAACGTGGAATTCGATGGAATTCTTAAAATTTTTTGTCAATTTCGTTCTGTTGTTGCCATTTTAGTTCGCCCATTTGAGTTTTGCCCATAGTTCTTACTGTTATTTAAATAATTGCATTCAATAGGTCTACTATTTTCGCGATTTCAACGGCCTTTAACACTTTAAATACAGTACTTTTTTCTTTCCGGAAGCGCTGTTGTGAGTCTCATTTTTATTCAAATTCGAAACAACACTATTTTGTTTTTATTTTTTAAGGAATTGCTATCCATAACAAATTGGATTCAGGTCCTACTTGGTCTGCATTACAAAATTCCTAAAAAAGTAGTTATTTTTTAACAAGTTGCCGGAAAATATTTTTTTAAAGGACTTCTTTCAATCTTTTGATTATTGTTACACCCTTCACTCTAGTGATAGAGGGTATATATAAGTTTGTATTCCCTTTGTAACACATCGAAATATTGGCCTAGGACCCCATAAAGTATATATATTCATGATCCTCGATCGATTTTAAGTCGATCTAGCGATGTCCGTCCGTCCGTCTGTCTGTCTGTTCGTCGGTAGAAAACACGTTAACTTTTGAGAGACTTCACAGAGACTACTGAAGTTTGGCATATATGTTGGTCATTTACCTGGTCAGGTTGTTATTGCAACCCAGCCAAATCGGTCCAGTGGTTCAAAAGTTATGAGCAAAAGAGTAAATTTCGGCAAGGGGTTTTCGAAAATTTACGTGATAAAAAACACGATAACTTTCGAAACAGTAATGAGACTGCTGAAACGTGTCATGTATCTTTACCGTTCCTCAGGTCTGTTTGGTATTGAATTTCAGCTCAATCGGTCCAGTGGTTCAAAAGTTATAAGCAAAACGCTGAATTTCAGATTTTGTTCATCTTAAATGCCACGTGGTAAACAAGTTTTAAAAGCATTGGTGGTAGCTAAGCAATGCTTTTCAAACTTGTTTAATTTTAAAGCAATGCATTTTAAACTTGTTTGGTTTTAAAAGCATTGGTAACTTAAAAATTACACTCGAAAAAAATTTTACACTCTAAAAAAATTTTACACTCAAAAAAAATTTTAAACTCAAAAAAAAATTTAGTTTTTTTTTACAAAAATGTCAATATTTTGTGTACATACGTACGTGCATTCGCTCAGAAATAGTTTTACAGTAAAAAAAACATTACACTCGAAAAAAAGTTTTACACTCATAAAAAAAAAAATTGTAATTTTCTCTTAAATGACAAAAAATTAGTTTTTTATTCAAAATAAAATATTTCTAATCAAAATTGTTTATTTTTTTCACGTTACAATATACTATCATTTAAAAAAGGCATTGTGGAGGCTATTCATAGATTCGGCAAGTCCAATTTAACTTTTCTACTTGTTTTTTCTTGTAACAGTTAAAGATCTAGTTAATATATTTAATAATTGCAAGAAAACAAATAAAAGTTATTTAGTTATCCCGTTTTAAAAAAAAGTTTTTTTTTTTCAAAATTTGAACTTAAAAAAATGTTATTCTCGGAAAATAGTATAACTAAAAAAAATAAAAAATAATTACAATAACAAACTCTCTGTTAGAAAAAACAACAGCAACAACCACACTCGAATTGAAAAAATCAGATTTAGTTGATACTTGCTTAACAGCCTACTTGGCGTATCGGTCTAGAGTGATTGTACGTTACAAGCACACGGTGTGATATTCGTGCTCATTTGGGTAAAAAAAAAATTGCCGATTATTTTTTTTTTAGGTGCATACTTAATTTTGACACTCTGGAGACTAAAAATCAGTTTCCGTTACATCAATGCGACTCTTAGTTTGGCTGGGGCACAACCCCAAAGTAATGAGTTTTTCACATTTTTCTTAATTTATTTTTTTTGTAAAGGACATTTTTTGAAAAAATTTTAAAAATTCATCTTGTGGAGTAATCCATCCAAATTTTTTGCAACATGTTTCCAAGATCCGTTATTTTATTATTCATTTTTTTTATAACAAAAAAATAACCCAACAAAAAGTTATATTGAGTAAAAATCAATGTTTTTTTTAAATATCTTTAAAAATCCATTTACATAATAGACTGCAACTTCTGCAGATAATGATGGATAATGCAAAACGCTAGTGCGGGTTATACTAGAGGTATTCCATAACATTTCGTATGTTATAACTTTTGCCAGAAAGTGCCAGAGCTCTGTCAAATCGAGGTTAAAGTTAAGGTTAAAAACAAAAATATTCAAATTATTTGTTAAATTAGTTTAAAAGTTGTACAATTTGATTGTTTTACATAACATGCTTTTTATTTCTCCGGCGTTACTTAAAAAGATGTATGTCAGGTTCAATCTCTAATGTACATAGAATCCATTTTTCACAATCTGGAGGATATTTTTCATATGTTTATGATTCAAAGTGACCCAAAAATGTCAATAAAACGAAATAACGAACTAAATCCAAAAACAAAAACGAATTATCCACCGGAAGTGTTGGAATTGCTAGAGATTAGAGTTGTCAAATATTCGTCAATTTCAAAAACCGATTTTCGAATACTTAGAAAAACCGCCTTTTAAAAAAATCGGTTTCGAATAATCGGTTTTTCGGTTTTTGTTTTTAATTATTTATTTAATAAAAAAGTAAAACAAAACAATAAAAAGGGAAAGCAAAACAAGCTATTTGTACATACTTCAGAATAGAGATTGGTACATTGGCAGTTTATTTTCCTACATTTTTGAAATCTTAATTTTTAAAAGTTTTTTTTTTTTGTATAAAAACTTTCGTGAGTGTGAGTGAACGTAAGTGTGAATGAACGTGAGTGTGAGTTGTCATAAATTTACTCACGTGATTGTGAGTAGAAAAAAATATGCTCGTAAGTTAGTGTGCGTGATTGGAAAATTCTCTTCGTGGGGGTGAATGTGTTTGAGTCACTCACACTCCCATCTTTACTTCAGAACTGACAATACATATGATTTACGAATGTAACTACATCAAATGTAAATAGATGTAATTAAGATCAAATTAAATAAAAAACTTTTAGTTTTTTTTTATTAAACAGTATTTCAAAAAAAGGATTCATTTCAAATGATCTGGGGACATCCGATTTCTCAACTTAGAGATGTTTACTAAAAAATTTCATTGAATGCAAAATAACGAAAAAAATTAATATATGAAAAAGTCGATTATTCGAGACCAAAAAATCGGTTTCTCGAATACTTCGAAAACCGGCCTTTTTTAAAAAACCGGTTTTAAAAAACCGGAAAAATAGAAAAAAATCGATTTTTCGAATACTTCGAAAATCGGTTTTGACAACTCTAGCTAGAGATGGAGTAAATAATTTAATTTTGTTATCTATATTGAACTTTCTTCTTTTTTTCATAATTCAATTTTTATTGCACGCAAAAAAAAAACATGTTTGTGGTGACCATAATGGAGGGGCAAAATAGTATGTTTGGGATTGTAGCAATCATACTGTATGATTATAACAAACATAGTACAAACACCGTTTTTAAACATATTATGTTTGTAGCCAATCACACTGTATGGTTGTAGCTAAACATAATCTGAAACCCATTTTATCATATTATGATTGCAGCCAATAATAACGTCACGTATTAATCATAACATGATTATACCTTAATAAATAAAAAATTATATACTTACGTATTTGCCAAACAAACACAAAACGGATTTTATAAATTGTCATGTTTTTTATTTCTTTTTTTAATTATAAAATTTATAAATATGTAGGTACTTACACTAACTGAAATTAAAAAAAAAACTGTTTTGCAAAAAAAAAAAAAAACAAGAATAAAAGAAGAACAAAACAAAATGCTCAATCATAGTATGAATTGTTGCGATTGAAGTATGTTCAATTTTAAACATTCAATGGTTGGTTTGGTCATCAACAATCAAAACATGATCTCTGCAACAGGCGTCATTAGTATGAACATAGTATGTTTAAAAACAGTTTATTTAACACATATTTTACAAACATATTCTACACATATATAAATAGGAGTTCACAAATTTCTATAACACTTTTGTTATGGATTAAAAATTTAATTTTGTTTACACAAATTTTTTTTTTAGTTTTTTTTTGTTTTCTTTTCTTGTTTTTTTTTTATATATCACTTCTGTTAGTACAAACAATTTTATCAACCAACCTTGTTGACAGATCACAGACGACTGACAAATCATAAACCACAAACAATAAATGCTATGTATAACTGACAATACTATGATTGTATACTTTAATTTTTATTATTTCTGATCATATATTGATTACTATGATCATAATGTCAGGCCACTATGTTTGTAGTCAGATTTTTCGTAACCATACCGTTGTTCCATCCAAACATGTTTTTAATTTTAGAGTGGTAGTCATGTTATCATGATCCCTGCTAGCATTATATTGTTAGACAAACATTAAAAAGAATATAGTATGATTGCTATAACAATGTATCGTTGTAGAAGCCATAGAATAGTTGCCGTGATCATGTTCCAAACATGTTTTTTCTCTGCGTGTGGTTAATTTGTTTTATTTTTGTTTGTATTAAATGAGTTTCCTGAAGGCAAACAAGTTTTAATTGGCGGTTCTTTAAATGTAGGGTGTATTATTTGTGTGCAGATAAATAATCCCTCTTAAAAATATTTTAAAGAGATCTACATTGAATAATAAAATTGTTATTTATAAATCGTTAGTAGTTTGATTTTTTTCTTGACTATTTGTAATATATTCTTCAAAAAGCTGGTCGTGAATTCCGATTTTTGAGTTTATCCATATAGTTGTAATGCACATCACAAAAATTCGGTGGTATAAATTATAATTTTCGAGGAAATCGATTTTTTTTTAACTTTTTTTTTTGTTGGTTAGTTAACCAAGTTTACCTACCCGTTTAAGGTAGGGTATTGACAGTACATCTTTGAAACGACATCCAAAAATAGCTCTAAGTTTCTAGTTTCCAAAACTGTAAAAATCTTAGAAATAGCTCAATCCGTTCAAAAGTTATAATGAAAAAACTTCGATGCGCGCCTTTTCCATACAAAGGACACACTGTGAAGCAGTTAATAGCAAAGTATTACAGATGATGATGAGTTCAATCTGTTAATAATTTTCACATATAGAGTTTTATTGACTATTAACTAAATAAACTTGACATTAAAAGTTTTTCTGAAGATTATTATAACTGGATAATATGAAACTAGTAAGAAACAAACCAGGATGTCTAAATTTTTAGAAAAATAAAAATTTCTCTTTCACACTTTTCTCAATTCAAAACCATATATAACAAATCAAAAAATTATAATACATAATTATAATTAGAGCCTGAGCTCGACTGTCTTTACAGAAACAATAATTTAAAAAAAAAACTTATTGTTAACAAATTTTCTTAAATTTTTTTATTGCAGATTTTTCTGCTTATTTCACCTAGATCATCATGACAGATATTTAGCAAATCGAGTCTGCTAAAATCAGCAGTTTTCTCATTTGTCTTAAAATGTGTGTATTTTCAGAAGATTTTACTGCTTATTGGACAGAGAATCTATTAATTTTGAGTGCATAAATATGAAGAACCAGTGGGCTCCATCTGCAGCCAGTCTCCCGATAGTTAGGATTTCTAAAACAGATAGGTGGATACGATATTTGAATGCTAGACCGATATTTCGAGTTGTTACAAACGGAACTAGAGCCCTCTACCACCTACTGTAGGGTATTAAAATATAAAAACCCGACTAAAAATAAAACCTTAGTATTTACATCTGTTATGTTTTAGTTATTTGTACCAAATTACAATTTTACTCGGAATATAAAATCATCATCAGCCAAAAGGACAGACAGATACAATGTAATGTAAACGTTTAAATTAATTAAACTTTTATATAGAGTTTTTCTTTTTTTTATAAAAAGTTAAAAAAATAAACATTCTTTTTGCAAAAGTTTACTATTGTTGAGCTACTTTTTTTAACATTTTTTGTTGCGAATTTTTTTTTGCTGCAACCACATTGAAATTATGATGCTGGGTGTCATGTTTTTAACATTTTTCCGCGCCTGTTAATACACTCAAAAAAAAACTTGTAAAGTTACCAATAAATCTAGTGATTTTACGAGGCTATTCTCGTAAAATATGACGTAGGTAAAATTCTCGTAAAATTACGAGGATTTCCTCGTAATTTTGAATGCATCAAAAATTGGTAAAATAACCAATTTTATTGGTAACAAGTAAGAGTGTTAAATTCGGCTGTGCCGAATCTTTTATACCCTCCAACACGTTTAAAATTGAAAAAAAAAAATCCCAGGGGCGTATTTTTTTTTTGGTGGGGGCGGGGGCGGCGAAGTTGGTGGGGGACACCTGTACCCCTGCTATATATGTTTACAAATTATTTGTTTATGATATTTACGCTTAAATAATAAATTTTTATCGTTATTTTTAATTAATTTCTATTACCACGCCCCCAAAGGGGGGCGGCCTGAAAAAAACTGAATTTTCTAACCCCCTTGGAGCAAGCGCAGGTCCATGAATATAATATGGCTTATAAATATTACATTTGTTGAGCAAAAATTAAAAAAAGTTCGTAAAAATATCGTATTTTTCAGGGGTCGTTTTAGTTCATCAAGGGGGAACTTTTTTCCCCCTGGTCCGATTTGGCCCATCTTCGAACTTAACCTTACCAGTAAAATAAGAGATATTCTTACCCAATCTCAGGGGCCTAGCTCTTTTGGTTTGGACTGCATCGTTATTTCTACAGACGGACGGACGGACGGACGGACGGACATCGCTAGAATGTCTTAGATTCTATCATGGATCAATATTATATATACTTTGTGGGGTCCCCGACCGATATTTCGATGTGTTACACACGGAATGACAAAGTGAGTATACCCCCATACTGTGGTTGGAGGGTATAAAAATATTGTTTTAAAACCGGAAAAATACAAAAAAAAATGGTAAACTTACAAGAAAAAATGGTAAATATGTTTAAAAAAATGGTAAATTTACAAACCAAAATGGTAAATTTACAAAAAAAAAATTTTGTTAACAACATAAATCCTCGTAATAAAATCATTTTTTGTAAAGTAACTGTTTTTTTTTTAAACAACATAAATCGTCGTATAATATAATTTTTGTAAAATAAAGTTTTTTTTTTTGTAATTCAACTAGAATCCTCGTAATAAAAACTTTGTTGTAAAATTACAGTTTTTTTTTTTGTAAAATAACCTTTCAAAATGGTAGAATACAATTACGAAAATAAACTTGTAAAATTACCAATAAAACTGTAGTTCTCGTTTGAGCAAAGTACAAAATTTTTTGTTAAAGAACAAGGAAAATTGTTAAATATTGGTAGAACGGGATTACAAGGCATTTTACCAGGCGTTTTACCACTTTATTTTTTTGAGTGTAAAGACTTTCAAAGGTTGGTGTGACGTGGTTCGGAGTTTTTTGTTTCATTATTATTTTTTAACATTCTTTATTTCTAGCAAATTTACACCGTTTGTTAAACAAAAAGTTTAAAACTTTTTAGATTTTAAAAATTCTATGATATTTTTCATATGGATAAATTCAAATGTTGTAAGACGCAATCGTGTTTGACACAGATAGATGGACTTCGCTAGATCGACTTACGTTTGCAGTTAGTTTTTGATATACTTAAAAAATCAAAGGAGGTTGCTATTCGGGAAACCCTCCTCACTTTCTTGTTATCAAATTGTTTAATTTTTTTATATCCTCCACTCTGGTGATAGAGGGTATATATAAGTTTGTCATTCCGTTTGTAACACATCGAAATATTGGTCTAGGACCCCATAAAGTATATATATTCATGATCCTTGATCGATTTTAAGTCGATCTAGCGATGTCCGTCCGTCCGTCCGTCCGTTCGTCCGTCCGTCTGTCTGTCTGTCCGTTGAAAACACGCTAACTTTTGAAAGACTTTATGGAGGCTCCTGAAGTTTGACATATATGTTGGGTATTTACCGGGTCAGGTTGGTATTGCAATCCAGCCAAATCGGTCCAGTGGTTCAAAAGTTATGAGCAAAAGAGTAAATTTCGGCAAGGGAATTTTGCGAACTTACGAGATTAAAACCACTCTAACTTTCGAAAGACAATTCTGAGGGTGCTGAAACGTGTTACATATATTTGTCGTTCCCCAAGTCTATTTGGTTTTGAATTTCAGCAAAATCGGTTCAGTGGTTCAAAAGTTATAAGCAAGGCTCTGAATTTCAGATTTTTTCACCTTAAACTGTTGAAAACTCGTTAAACAAGTTTTAAAAGCATGGTGAAATACCAGTTTTTTTTTTAAACTTGTTGTTGTTTGTTTTGCTGCCGTGGGGTGCAGTTTAGTTGTTAGACAAGTAAATATTTGTTATTGTTTTTGTTTTTGTAACTGTATGTAACGGTGTATAGTAAGTATTTTTGGAAAAAAATCAAATATTAGTTTGTTTTTGGTTTTTAAAGACGAGGATGGTAAAATAAAATGAAGGAAATATGTGAAATATATTTTTTTAACATATATGTACGTATAGGTATAAAACAACAAAAATATTTTACAAAGTAATTTTGTTACTCAAACAAATAGTACACTAAAAAAAATATTTACACTCAAAAAAATTTTACACTCAAAAAAAAATGTTTTTAATTTAATTATTTTTTTTTAATGAAATTCACACTCAAAAAAATGTTGACAGTCAAAAAAATTTAACACTCACAAAAAAATTTTACTCAAAATAATATATTTCTAATAAATATTTACACTCAAAAAAATTTTACACTCAAAAAAAAAATGTTTTTTTTTTTTTTTAATTTTTAATTTAATTATTTTTTTTTAATGAAATTCACACTCAAAAAAATGTTGACAGTCAAAAAAATTTTACACTCACAAAAAAATTTTACTCAAAATAATATATTTCTAATAAAAATTTGTAATGCATTTTTTTTAGAAAATTACTATCAGATAACATTGTGGAGGGTATTCATAGATTCGACTAACAAGGGAAGTCTCCCTGGTGTCACCCTCCGATCTTCATGAAATTTGGATATGTTGTTAAGAACGAAAATTAATTCGACACGTATTTTTTTTTAGCGGCCCAAACTCATTTTTAGGGGGGGTCGATTTGTATGGGGGGAAATTGACCTTTTTCAGTTTTTTACGATTTACGACTATTTATACAAAATTAATATGGGCATGTGTGGTATCAGATTAAAGGTATTTAAAATACCTATCTCGTGGTGCTAACAACGGGCCAAAGAAGTTAATATTTTTCGACTTATTAACAAAAATGTCATAAAATTTTGGTATTTTACTCAATATGACGAAAAGTTGTGCATGTTTGGACACGTTCTTACAACACGTAGATAGGTTTTCCAAAGACCTTTCATTTGGTATGTAACATGACTAGGTTTCTTTGCATAATATAGGAGATAAACGAAAGAAACTGAAAAATGACCTTGTCTTCTCCCCTCCTTTTTACCCCCTAAATATGAATTTGGGCCGCTAAAAAAAAATACGTGTCCCTTTATTTTTTCTGCTCTACAAAATAAAACCAATTCCATAAAGATCCGCGGGTGACACTAGGGAGACTTCCCTTGTAAGTCGAATTTAATTTTTCTACTTGTTTTTTTTTAATTTTTGATTCTGCGAAAAAACTTCAAGCTGCGTTTTCATAAATAATTTTCTTTTAAACTTGGATTTAGTGTATAAAAAGAGAGTGCGAAAGAAATATAAAAATTTAATGAATTTTTCTTTTTGAACTAAAGTAAAAATCATATTTTTTTTTTTCATTTTCCTTCATGTCTTAAACATTTATTTCTTGTTGCTGCTATTTTTCATAGTTTCCATAAGATGGAACTTGTAGTAAGGACTAAAGTGTACCATAGAGAAGGAGAAAAAAAACGTATTTTTATCGCGATCTTATTACAAGCGTTAATTACAACGCATTGTTAACTGTATTTTTTTGCTTGACTGACTGGCAACTAACAAACGAAACAGACAGACAGTGAGGCTGGCAGGGAACCGTGTACACAGTTTTGCCTGGTTGACTTGTAGTTTCCATGTTCATAACATGACTGTTTTTTGCAGTAAACCAGGACATGCAGACCTGGATATTACAAAAATAAAAATTATATAAAGAGAATCTCCCATCTTATTTCTTTGTTTAACAGTTTTATAAAAAAAATTATGATGAAGGAGAATAAAAAAAAAAAAAACTGTTGAACAAAAGATAAGAAAAAAAACTTTTTGTAATAACCTGGATGTGTTACTCTTTTTAGTGGGCATAATTTTTAATATTTCTTTGAGCTTATTTTTACTCGTTTTTATACCCTCCACTATAGTGATTGAGGGTATATACATTTAAGTTTGTCATTGCGTTTGTAACTCCTCGAAATATTGATCTAGGACCCCATAAAGTACATATAATTATGATACTCTATCGATTCTAAGTCGACCTAACGATGTTCGTCCGTCTGTCTGTCCGTATGTCTGTCCGTCTGTAGAAAACACGCTTACTTTCGAAAAACTTTACCAAAACTTCTGAATTTTAGCATATGAGCAAATCCATCGAAAATTTAACTGAAGGGTCACCGATTTTGTTTATTTTTTGGTTATTTGATAGAGCCTCGTAAATGATTTAAAATCATTTACGAAGATATGGACGTTTTAAAAAAACGATTTTTTGACAATATTGACTTTTAGACAATTTTTTTAACATTTTTGTGCTCGGAAACTGTAAGTCGTATTAAAAAAATCATAAAAAACAATATTGTTTATAAAATTATGAAGATTTAAAATTTTATTTAAAAAAAAAATTTACAAAACTTCAACAAAAAATTTTAAAACCCATATTTGAATGTCCTTTTTTGCTGGGAAGGACACTATGGATTTCCAAAAGAAAAATTTTGTATTAAAGTTTAGAATGTACTTTTAGGGCTATTGAAATTTCAGAGAGGTGTTTTTTCGTATTGTTTTTCAATAAATTTTTAAAGTTTGTTAAATAGCCAAATATTTGATTTTTTTTTTTTTAATATTGGCAAAAAATCAAAAATTTTGCTTTATCACCAACTTTGAAGATTCATTGCTTGACAACACGAAAAAACAGCTCCCTGAAATTTTATCAACGTTAAAACAACATTCTAAACTTTATTAAAAAATTTTGGTTTTGGAAATCCATGATGTCCTTGACAGGAGAAAAGGACATTTCAATATTGTTTTAAATTTTTTTTGATTTTTTTTTGTTTCAAAAATTTAAATCTCCATTATTTTATCAACAATATTGTCACTTAAAGTTTTTTCGTTCAACTAACGGTTTTCGAGGAAAAAAACACAAAGAACTGTCTAAATCCAACTATTTAATTTTTTGCCAAAATTTTGGAAAAAAAATCTAATATTTGGCTCTCTAACAAACTTTGAAAATTTATTGCTCAACAATACGAAAAAACACCTCTCTGAAATTTGAAAAGCGTTAAAAGGACATTCTAAACTTTAATAATTTTTTTTGGAAATTCATGGTGTCCTTCAGAGCAAAAAGGACATTCAAATATGGATTTCAAAATTTTTTTGTTGAAATTTTTTTTTTAATTTTAAATTTGTATAGTTTTATAAACAATATTGTTATTATAATTTTTAACATGATAATATAGGCTGGTGTCTAATTTGAAAAAAGTTGCAGGACGTCACCTCAGTTTGACTATATAAGCTAACAATTAACGAAAAAGAAAACAAAAATTACTATTTTCATTTTCTTAAAACCAAAAATTTCAATAACTTGGGTTTGTAACTTCGGTTTGTAACTTGGGTTGTAACTTGGATAATAATTGACTTCGTGGTGAATAAAGCCGTTTTTCACCAGCTGGTGAATAAAAAGGAACATAATTATTTTTAATAAAAAAATTTTTTTTTTTCATCCAATTTTTTTTTTTTTCTTCAAGTTTTTTTTCATTAATTTTTTTCATCAAATTTTATTTTTCATCAATTTTTTTTTCATTAATTTTTTTTTTTCATCAAATTTTTTTTTCATAAAATTTTTTTTTCATCAAAATTTTTTTTTTTTATAAATTTTTTTTTCATAAATTTTTTTTTCATAAATTTTTTTTTCATAAATTTTTTTTTTTATCATATTTTTTTTCATCAAATTTTTTTATCAAATTTTTTATTATCAATTTTTTTCTCACCAAAAAATTTTTTTTGTCATCAATTTTTTTTACATCAACAAATTTTTCTTTTTATCATTAAATTCCTTAAATTTTTTTTTTAACATAATTTTGTTTTTCGTAAAAAACATCCATTTTTTTCCAAAACTACTTTTTCACCAAGTCAAAGCCTTTTTCGCATAAAAATTTTCCATTTGTTTATCAAATGTACATAAAACAAGTGAGAGTGTTATATTCTTTGGTGCCGAATCTTTTATACTCTCCAAAATGTAAAAACACTATTTTGCACTTATTTTTGCACTCACTTACGAAATGTACAGCTCTTTTGGTTTTTTAATGGTGTCCTCGACTGATATTTCAATTCGTATTGCAACGAATAGCAAAGTAATATAACATTATTTTTTTCTAAAAAAAACTTTGCTTTGGCAAGTACACCCAAATCTTCCGTAAAACATTATCATGATTTATTGTTTTGGGCAAGAGTAACAAAATTCGCAGGCATTTTTCAAAATTCGCAGGCACTTTTTCAAAAAAAAAGTGTTTTTTTTAACGTCCATATCTTCCAAAGCATTCCATATCCAAAAAAAAATATGATTTTTAATCATTTACAAAGCTCTATCAAATAACCAAAAATTAACAAAATCGATGATCCGTCGGTTAAATTTCCATGGATTTGCTCATATATTATTGATTCTTGATCGAATCTAAGACATTTTTAAAATGTTTGTATATTCGTACTAAACCGACTTCTGAAAAATGTCCATCTTTTTTAAAGCGGGTTTCGTATTTTTGTTGAACAAATGAAACACTTTAATGCTTGAAGAAGTTCAGAGTCCTGCACTACCAAGGGAATTGGTAAAATCACTTTTTTTCGGTCCGCCCTTTTGTGGGCGTAATTTGAAAATGATTTAAATAATGATTAAATTACATAGCTTGTGTGCAAAATGCATAATAAATGAATTTGTAAGCATTTTTCATGGTAAAGAATATGTCCCCCATGTTTAATCTGCCGACTAACTTTTCGTCAATCGCTGTTGTAGGGTATTATATGGTCAATATTGACCAATTATAATTTTCTTAGTTGTTTCATTTGGTGTTGCTCATCTTTAGTTTGTTGGAAAAACATAAGTCATAAATAATAACTTTCTTTTTCTTCAGCTTGCTTTTTTTCAGTCTCTTATTTCATTTATTTTACTCACAATAATAAATCATAGTATCGTCTTTTTATTTTCTCTTGGAATCCAGTTTTTTTTAAACTAACAATTTAAAAGCATGTTACCAAGACCACCTTAAGATTAAAAATAACAAGAAAAACTTTGAAAACTCGAAAAATGAAATTATCTATATTCTTTAATAAAAAAAGTAACTGTGCTATTGTTCATATTTACTTAATCATGTATTTTATATTCAAAGGACCTAACTTGAGATGTGCGCGTGAGTTACATTTGACTCACACACAATTACATTCACGACAGGTATTTGCCAATCACGCAAGCACACTCACTCACGATCATATTTTTTCTACTAACAATCAGGTGACTAAATTAAAGACAACTTACAATCAAGTGCACTCACACAAGCGTCCCTCAAATTCACGAAACTCTTTTTTGTACAAAAAATGTATTTAAAAATTAAAATTTTTAAAATCTAACATTATTTTTAGCAAAATTTCAAGTTTAGCCAAAAAAAATTTTACCAATATCCCTGTTTTCGCATAGCCGTATACATGTTAACATTAACCGAAAACGCATCCACGTTTAACAAAATTTACTTGGCATCACTTCTGTGAAAAAGGTTTGTGTATTTGCTATTAACAAAGAAAAAGGTTTGTGTCTTTGACATTTCAATAAAAATGTTAAATTTGCATAACTTTTTATCGACGCTTTATTTTAACGCCGATAATTATACAAGTTAAAAATAAGCGTGGATAATTTAAAATGTGTATGAGTAAGCGTATATGCGGTTATGCGAAAACAGGGCTAATGTTTAAAGTTTAGTTTATCGACTCACGCACACTAACTACCGCAAAAAACTTGTGCACACTAACTCAAGCAATTTTTTTAAACCCACACTCACCCACAATGAGTAACATGAGAAATACTGAAATTCAATCTCAATCACGTGTAATTACGCGTGAAGCACGTGAATCACGCACTAATCTGCCCATGTGCCCATCTCTAGGCCAAACGAAAACAAAATTTATTTTATGACGACTCATATTATATTTTCTATAAAAATTATTTTTGTATTTAAAATCGAATCTAAATTTTTCACTCAATAAAATAGGTGGTAAAATGATTTTAATTAAAAAATAAAATTCCGCTGTAACCCATTTAAAAATATATCGTTTTCAACTAATTTTTAATAAATTTTACTCCAATAAATTTTTGTACTACATCACATTTTATAAAACTTTTAATTTACGTATATTTTTACACTTATTACTTTTAAAGAAAGATAGCCTAGTGCACTTTATTTTTGTTTTCACTTTGTTAACCTACAACAATTTCATTACAAATACCCAATTGGAAATGGAATGCTTTGTTGAAATTTTGTAAATTCTAAAAGTGGACTCTAAATTAATTCGCGTTTTCGCAAAAGCAAAAAAAATTGAGTTAAACATTCCTTTCCACCTGACAACAAAATAGGAAAAATTTTAAAAATTCGGAAAAAATTAAACTAAACTGATCTCATCTCAAATTATCGCTTTAAAGTTGCGTAATTAAGAAAAGAATTTTAAGAATTTGTTGAAAAAAAAAACAAAATCGTGGGACTTTTTAAAAACGTTAATTTTAATTTTAAAACGTGTAGAATTAAGTAGTAATTAGGGTAGAGAGGGGCACATTCGCCAGCGGGGCACATTCGCCACCACCACTTATCTTTTAAACAAAGAGAGGTATCAATTTATGACAAATGTGTATTTATCAATTATCTTCACACTACGGCTTCGACCGTTCTACTTTACACGTGAAAGCGGACACATGTGTTTTTGTATTGTTTAGGTAGCTAAAAAAATATTACCTAGTCAGTATATTTTGTAGTAATTTTGTGAGTTACAAACATATAGCTCAGTGTGACAAACCGTTACTATCCGCTAAAAAAGACTGCAATGAGCTTGTTTTAATAAGTAATAATTAGGTGTAAACATTTTTATTTTTTGTGAGTGCCCTCTTCTGGAGCACATTCGCCAGGTTGAGGATGGGGCAGTTTTGGCGGCGAATATACCCCAATGGGGCACATTAAAGACGGCGGATGTACCCCACGGGGTGCATACGTCCCTTAAAATGGAACCACATGGGGTTGATTTGCAGATGACGGATAATCAACACCATGGAGTTGGCGAATGTGCCCCACTGGTAGTATATTTTTTTGGATTTTTTCAATAAAATTATGTTTTTTAAATAAAATCATGTTTTTAATAATAATTCTTTCAAAAAATTATATTGTTAACGAATTTCTAGAAATTTAACTTCTTTACTATTGTGTCCCATCCTCGGATATGCCCCATGAATGGGGCAGTTTCGCCGATTTGGGTTGCTTTAAAAATTTAAAAAAAAAAAATAATAGAAGCCAAACAGATAAAATCTATATGAAGTATACATTTTATATCTAAAATATGTAAATATGAAATTTCTCTGATAGAGTCTCAGATTCTGAGACATTTTTCTGATAGAAAAGTCTCAGATTCTGAAACATTTTTCTTATAGAAAAAGTCTCAGATTCCGAGACATTTTTCTTATAGAAAAAGTCTCAGATTCTGAGACATTTTTCTTATAGAAAAAGTCTCAGATTCAGATACTATTGTGTCCCATCCTCGGATATGCCCCATGAATGGGGCAGTTTTTCTTATAGAAAAAGTCTCAGATTCTGAGACATTTTTCTTATAGAAAAAGTCTCAGATTCTGAGACATTTTTCTTATAGAAAAAGTCTCAGATTCTGAGACATTTTTCTTATAGAAAAAGTCTCAGATTCTGAGACATTTTTCTTATAGAAAAAGTCTCAGATTCTGAGACATTTTTCTTATAGAAAAAGTCTCAGATTCTGAGACATTTTTCTTATAGAAAAAGTCTCAGATTCTGAGATATTTTTCTTATAGAAAAAGTCTCAGATTCTGAGACATTTTTCTTATAGAAAAAGTCTCAGATTCTGAGACATTTTTCTTATACAAAAAGTCTCAGATTCTGAGACATTTTTCTTATACAAAAAGTCTCAGATTCTGAGATATTTTTCTTATAAAAAAAAGTCTCAGATTCTGAGACATTTTTCTTATAAAAAAAAGTCTCAGATTCTGAGACATTTTTCTTATAAAAAAAGTCTCAGATTCTGAGACATTTTTCTTATAAAAAAAGTCTCAGATTCTGAGACATTTTTCTTATAAAAAAAGTCTCAGATTCTGAGACATTTTTCTTATAAAAAAAGTCTCAGATTCTGAGACATTTTTCTTATAAAAAAAGTCTCAGATTCTGAGACATTTTTCTTATAAAAAAAGTCTCAGATTCTGAGACATTTTTCTTATAAAAAAAGTCTCAGATTCTGAGACATTTTTCTTATAAAAAAAGTCTCAGATTCTGAGACATTTTTCTTATAAAAAAAGTCTCAGATTCTAAGACATTTTTCTTATAAAAAAAGTCTCAGATTCTGAGACATTTTTCTTATAAAAAAAGTCTCAGATTCTGAGACATTTTTCTTATAAAAAAAGTCTCAGATTCTGAGACATTTTTCTTATAAAAAAAGTCTCAGATTCTGAGACATTTTTCTTATAAAAAAAAGTCTCAGATTCTGAGACATTTTTCTTATAAAAAAAAGTCTCAGATTCTGAGACATTTTTCTTATAGAAAAGTCTCAGATTCTGAGACATTTTTCTTATAAAAAAAGTCTCAGATTTTGAGACATTTTTCTTATAGAAAAAGTCTCAGATTCTGAGACATTTTTCTTATAGAAAAAGTCTCAGATTCTAAGACATTTTTCTTATAGAAAAAGTCTCAGATTCTGAGACATTTTTCTTATAGAAAAAGTCTCAGATTCTGTGACATTTTTCTTATAGAAAAAGTTCCAGATTCTGAGACATTTTTCTTATAGAAAAAGTTCCAGATTCTGAGACATTTTTCTTATAGAAAAGGTCTCATTTTTCCTATAGAAAAAGTCTCATATTCTGAGACATTTTCCTTATATAAAAAGTCTCAGATTCTGAGACATTTTTCTTATAGAAAACGTATTACATATTACAAAATAAAAGTCCAGATTCTGAGATATAACTATTACAGAAAAGTCTCAGATACTGAGATATCATTCTTATAGAAAATTTCATAGATTGTAACACATTTTTTCCAACGACGAAGTTTCAGGTTCTGTGATACATTTTCCCAGTTGGAAAATGTGTCACTGAGGAAATTTCCACAGTGATTCCTTGAGGAAATGTCTTGAGGTTCTGACAAATCATAGCTAATCCTTGATGACATGTCCTAACATTGTCAGCACTGAATGTTTGCTTGAAGAGTGTGGACAATTCCTCTAAGACGTCTAAAAGGAAATGTGTTCAGAATAGCAGTATAGTGAATTAGAATTTTAAATCTGGGCAACTCTTCAATTTTCAAGAAAAAGATGGCAATATTATCGATTTATTTAAAATAAAATCAAAATCTAACAAGTAGAATAAAAGTAATAAATAGACAAACAATTTTCAAAATAAAGTTTGGAACAAGTAGTAAAGTGTGGGACTAATAAACTGGAGGTTCCAGGTTCAAATCCAGTTGGGACTAAAAAAAAGCAAAAAGTTTTTTCTAAATATGATAAAAGTAAAAACTAAAGGAAAATACGAAATTTTTTTGTATTTTCGCATGACCTACGTCAGACATTTCCCCAAAGAAGTCTTAGGTGACATGTCCCCAGAAGGTCAGCCCTGACCACTGCTGACTTTGAGTGAGGACATTTTGAAAATTTGTATGAAACTGTCCTTAACCCCAGGGGCGTATCCAGGATTTTTTTTCGAGGGGGGCCCAAAATTTTTTTTCAATTTTTTTTACCAAAAAGTTTACATTGAATTTGGAATTTTTTCGATCGTCTTTTCCTAGAACTAAATGTAACTAAATAAGCTTCTTAATTTTTGTGTAATTTTAAAACTTTTGAAAATCGAACTCTTAAAATTTTTTTACATTTAAATTTTTTTTTTAAATAGATGTAAGAATTCTTAAATCTCTTAAAATATCAGATGCTGATACATTTTTACAAAGAAAATTATCAGAATCTAAAAATTTCTTTTAAAGAAAAGTCTAAGATTCTATGACAGTTTCCTTAAGACAATTTAAGTGATATTTTTGTTATAGAAAATGTCTTAGACACTAAATCATATTGCCAATAGAAAGCGTTTCTCGGGAAATTTACTTTGAAAAAATGATTCTATGAACAAAATTATAAAAAATTTTCCAAGAGAAAATACTCCTATTGTAAGACATTTTCCTAGAATCTGAGATATTTCTTCTATAGAAAAAGTCTAGAACATTTGCTCAAATTCTGAAACATTCTACGCAAATATCTTAGTTTCTGAGAAAATGTTAAACTTTCTATAAGAAAAATGATTCAGATTCTGCGACTTTTTTAATAGAAAAACGAAAAAGGTCCAAAATTCTAAAACATTTTCCGTAAAGAAAACCTCTCGGATTCTAAAAAAAATCCTACAGAAAAAGTCTCAGATTCATACAAATTTATCCTATAGCAAAAGTCTCAGATCCTGAAACAATTTCTCTACAGAAAGTCTCAGATTCTGAGACATTTTTCTAATAGAAAAAGTCACAGATTCTCAGACATTTTTTCTATAGAAAAAGTCTCAGATTCTTAAACATTTTTTGTAAAAAAAAAAGTCTCAGATTCAAGGAAATTTTCCCTATAGAAAATTCTCAGATTCCATAGAAAATACTCAGATTCTAAGACATTTTTCTTATAAAAAAAATTTTAGATTCTAAGACATTTTTACAAGAGAAAAATCTCAGATTTTGAGCATTTTTTCTATACAAAATTCAGATTCAGAGACATTGTTCCTATAGAAAATTTTCAGATTCTGAAACATTTTCATATAGAAAAGCCTCAGTTTCTGAGACATTTTCATAAAAACAAAATTTTGAATTCTGTCACATTTTTCCTAAAGAAAAAGTGCGACATTTTTCCAATAAAAAAATCTTAGATTCTAAGACATTTTTCCTATAAGAAAAGTCTAAGCGTTTAAAAAATATTAAAAAAAAAAAAATTTAGATAGCAAAAGGCTCCGATTTTGGACTCCTGTTTTGAGACATAGAAAAAGCCTCTTTTCCTGAGACATTTTTTACATAGAAAAAAAAAAAAATAGATTCTGGGACATTTTCCTATAGAAATAGTCGTAGATTCTAGCAAAAAGTCGCATATTTTAAGACATTATGTCACTAGAAAAAGGCTTAGATTCTGAGATATTTTCTTATAGAAAGTCTTAGATTCTGTAACCTTTTTCTTATAGAAAAAGTCAAAATTCTGAGACATTTTTCTTAAAGAAATAGTCTCATTTTGAGACATTTTCTAAATGACAAAGGTTCTTAGAATTTTTCATTAGAACCTTAGGTTAAAAAGATTTAAACTCTGAGAAAAAAAATTTCAAATTTTGAAAAATTTTTTGGCAGAAAAATTTTTAGAGTCGAAAAATTTCCTTCTGAAAAATTTTTAGATTCGAAACATTTTCTTCAGAAATTTTTAAGATTTTTAAATGTTTTTTGAATTTTTTAAGAAGTTTTTAAACATTGTACTTGTTTTTAATACTAAATTTTTAAATTTGTGAAATCATTTCGGGGGGGGCCCGGGCCCCCGGGCCCCCCCCCCTGTATACGCCACTGCTTAACCCAGTACATAGAGTTGTCTTGTTGATGTCAGCAGTGACTCTGACATGTCACCGCTCCGTCACTGAGGATGGCTCGAGGACGTTGCCAACTGGGTTCGTAGACAATTTTCGACGATTGTTATATGAAATAATAAATATTTTAGATTTTGCTACGTTTTAATTACAATTTTAACCATTTTGTTGGGAACATAAAGCTTCAGGTTTTGAGAATTTTTCCATTAGTATCTTGAAAATTTTCCAATTCGGAGAGAAAAATTTTCAGATTTTGAGACATTTTCTGGAAATAAAATTTTCGGATTCTAATCTATTTCCTCCAGAAAAATTTTTAGATTCCGAAAAATTTTAGATTGGTTTTTTTTTAAGTTTTTTAAATTTTATTTGCTATTTTATACCAAATCTTCAAATTTGTGAAATCAGTTCAAATCTTCAAATTTGTGAAATCAGGGCTTTCCTGTACTGTATCCTAGAATGCAACTTTAGTGAAAAAGTTAGTGAGGTAGAGAATTTCCAACTAGGTGCTCAATAAGAAATGTTATTCTGTTGCTCCGCATTTTGTTGTTCATTTTATGGAAGATCTTTTTGATATATGATGTTGCAAATGGAATAAACTTTTTAACATTTTATTGCTTGAAGAAACATTAAAACTGCATAACTACCTACCTGAGCAATAAATTTATGTTAGAACTTTACTGCAGTATTGCTTCAGAAATTCCACTTAATTTAAAAATTTTAAATGTAGCAAAATTTCAAAAAAATTGATATTCTACTAAATTAATTATAGTTTTACAAACAAATTGTTTTGATTTATTTTTTTCTCCGAAAATGTTAAACTGCCAACCATTAATTTGCCTTTGATTTGTTCACAGTCAATTTCAACAACAAACTGTATAAAAATCCCAAATATATAAAATAATGAGGTTAAAGTGTCTATTGCCTAACATTATTTTTGGTTATTTGGGTGTGTTTTTTTTTTTCTTTTTCATGGAAATCCCAATTTAAATTTTATTTTATTTTAAGCTAGAAAATGATGTGAAAGTAAGTAACCTTTTAACCCTTATTTCGTACTTAACATACATTATCTAAAGGGCAACTGTGCGTAAATACTCTCATAATATACGTGAACACAATAAATGTCAAAAATGTTTAATATACGAGTACTTTAATTTCTTTTTTATTTTGTATGTTGCGAACTGAAAATGGAAAAAACCAAACCAGAAAAGGTTTAACAGAGACATTAAGGATCCATTAAACCCCTTTAAATAAGAACCAATAAACAACTGAAAATACACGCAAATTCCTTTAAAAACTGCAAACAAAAACAAGAAAAAGCACCTAAATGTAATGAGAATGTTAAATAAAAATGGTTGAAAAAGTTTTCAAACGGAAAAACAATTTGCCCTTTGGCCTAATACAAACAATCCAGTACACACACAAGCACATACACATTTTCAAACTTACACACACTCACACAACTCTATCCAGCATCACACTAATATAAATGCATGACGATAAAATATATGAAAATTACTATAGAAATGAACTTGTACAACTACATGAAGAAGTAAAAAAAAAAAATATTTTGACATTTAAATTGAAACTAAATTTTCTGAAAAAAGTCACGTTTGACCAACACACATGCATACCACGACCCTACATGTTCACAGACAATGGGTCGTTTTCAAAGAAATGACGAGGGTTAGGGAAATTAAAAAAATCTAAATTTTAAAATTTAAAATAAAAATAAAAAAATCTGTTTAAAGAATACTTAGAATTGGGAAGATTTTGTTAATTGAAAATTAGAGGAGTTTTCTGTCCCATTGTTTTTTTGTAATAAAACAGTTACAGACGTATAGTAAACAACGACATTTCAATACAACTACATAAACGTATATGTACTCATACAGCTAGAGTATGTGATATCAAGTAAAGGATTGAATCTACATAAATACATACTCCATATTTTCGTAGTTTATATATACACTGGGGTATCCCTTGTTCTTTCAAAGTTAGAATTCAAAAAACCCAAAATTTGGTTTGCAATTCAGACTTTAAATATTCACACAAAAAAGATTATTAAAAAAAGCCTTAATTGAAAATAAAAATTTTGAAAAAAATTTTTGAAGAAAATTTATTTTGTAAACTTGTGATACCCAGCAAAATTTTCGGTTGCAAAGAACCGATTGTGGAACAACTTATACTTCCCTAGAACTTGTTCTAATTCTTGTGCAACACCGATTCTTTTTACAAAGGGATTGTCCCAAAAGCAACAGGTGTTTGTAAGCAAAATTAGAACATATTTTTGTTCTTCGGAATCGGTTCTAGAAGTAAAATTTGGAACTGAAATGGGAATTAAAGAAATATTTTTAATTGTATTAATTTATTAAACAAAGATAAATACAATCATATCTGACATAAAGTATTCAAAGTTCTTAACACACATACTTATATCCTTTTGCGCCTCCAAACTTGCATTTTGGGCCTTACAATAATGATATGCCAGAACATGGATTTTCTGCAAACTAAAATAAAAAACATAATATTATTAGTATTTGACCCGACCCATACATATAATGAAAATTTAACTTACTCACCTTTTTATTAGCAATTTTCACGATTATATCCCGATATTTAAAGAGAACTTCATGTTTTTTCTTGGTTAACAAAAAAAGAAATGAATTTATTTTTTAATTTTTTTGACACATAATTTTTTTTCAATTCCTGAGAACCAAAATGTAATGAAACTTTGATTGCAGAGAACATGTTTCACAACAATTTTCACTTAACTTGTTCCGAATAACTAAAGTGTAATAGTGTATGATTACCGAAGAACCTGTTCTAGAACAAGTGTTGTCAGAATCGGTTCTGAAAAATTTTCCTGGGTACTTAAGTGCAAAAAAGTTTTTTTAACATTTTGAAGGGTATAAACCAGAGCTTCTCACTAACTTTTGCTTTGCGACCCCTTTTCAATATTTAAAATTTTTCGCGACCCGCCAACATAAAAAAAATTATTAACGTGAGCTTTGGCCTCAGTTTTTTCAAAAACCTGAAGTAATGGAAAAATTTGGAAACCAAATTCAGAAGCAGCATTGAATGATTAATCGAAACCGTGTGGTCAGATCCCAGATGCATACCAAAATTTTCAAGTAAAAAATTTCTAAAAAATATAAAAACACAATTTTTCTGAACTTCGGCCTTAATTTTTTCACAAATTTGGAAACCAGGTCCCGAACTGCAGCATTTTATATCGAAACTTACTTTCTTCATCGATTTTTTATTTCCAAAAATAAAAGAAAAACACAAGTTAAATCTGATCAGAAATGAAGAAATGTTTACCAAGAAGCATTTAAAGTCCAATTTGGAGTTATGATTGTTCTATTTTCAAAATGATGTACCAATGTTTGGTATTGATCGAAATTTTATTCGATCACGAATCTAGATCCGTTATTCGGATCCAGATTTGGAATCAGCATTAACAAATATATCTATAAAAGTGGTCAGATCCCAGACGCATCCAAAAACTTAACAAACAAAACTCTTTAAAATGCACAAACACGTCATAAATAAGTTTTGGGCATCCCTAGAAATTAACAACTGCACAGTGATTACGGATGGACCTTAAGTGATGGAAATTTTTTTTTTTCCTTTAATAAAAAAAATTGTATATTTTTATATAACACAGCAATAAAAAAAAATGTGTTTTAAATTTACCAAAATTTAAGTTTTTAACAAATTTGTTCGCGTCCCCCTGAAACTCTTGCGCTACCCCCTTAAGGGCCGCGACCCACCGTTTGAGAACCATTGGTATAAACGATTCAGCATAGACTCATTTAATACATTAAGTGCCAAGCGGTTTTGACGAAAACCTTCCCAGGAGGCAATTGTTCAAAAAACATTTTTCTGTCAGAATAAGTTCCGACTTAATTAACAAATAATTTTGGTGAAAAAAAATTAAGAAAAAAAATTTTTGGTGAAGAAATAAAATTATTTGTTTTCCCGGGTAAAAATGAAATATATATGATCATATATGAAGATATATGAATCATATATGGATTTATATAACCATATATTATCATATATGCCTCCATATATGAACATATATGGAGGCATATATGATAGTATATGGTTATATAAATCCATATATGATCCATATATCTTCATATATGATCATATATATTTTATTTTTACCCGGGTTTAAAAAAAAACAAGTTATTGATGAAAAAAAATTTTAAATGAAAAAAAAAATTGTTTGTAAAAAAAAAAAAATTTTGGTTAAAAGAAAAAAAAATTTGAAGAAACAAAAATTATGAAAAAAAAAAATTAAAAAAAAAAATGTTGATGAAAAAAAATGTAAGTGAAAACAAAATTTTAATGAAAAATTTTTTTTGATAAAAAAATTTGATAAAGCCAAATTGATAAAAAAAAGTTGACAAACAAAAAATTCATGAAAAATAATTGTATTGTTTTGTTAACCAAGTGGTGATTTTTATAAATGGGGTCAGTCTCACTAATGACCCCTCTCGGACGCACCATTGAACCGGTAGAAGCTGATTAAATAAAACAAATTTACAATAGAGGGTAGGTCTGTTCAGAGAAAATGTTTGGACTAAAAAATATTGTGGGTCGGTCATATAATTGATTGCTTTAAGAGCACTCATAGGGCAGTTAGAGCGGTTGGAGCAAATTTAAAAAAATGTCGTTTTGTGTGGAAGCAACCTTAGAAATTAAAGATAGGGTATTAGTTTGTTTCGAAAAAATAATAAGACGTAAAAATTAATGGGAGTCGGTCTTGAAAATGACCCCTCTATGACGCACCATTGGAGCAGTAGAAATGATTTAAAGATTGGAAAATTACAATAAAATTTTTTCAAAAATTTTTAAAAACTAGTAATAATGTTATCCCACTATAGATAGAAGATTTACACAAAAAAATTTCAAAAAAATCTAACTGTATTTTTGAAAAATGAGATCTAAATAATAATTTTAACAATTTTTTGGATTTTTTTAAAGTAAGTAAAAAAACAAAAATTTTGAAAAAAAATTTGCAATTTGAACCATTATTGAAGAAGTTATGAGTAAAAGAAGTTTGAGTAAAGGAACAAACCACCAATTTTTAAAAATTCGATATCTTTTGAACGGGTCATCAAAAAAATCTGATAATTTACCAAGAAGGAGTTTTCGAAAGGTACTAAAAACTTTGAACAAATTGGGAAAATCTAAAAAAAAAAACGATTTGACATGGAATGCCCCATATATATTATTGATCTATGATCGATTCTAAGTCATTCTTTGAATGTCGTTCCCTGCGGCCGTCCCACAGTGGGGAAAATTTACTTTTTTTTGTCCGATTTTGCCTACAGGTCGCAATTCTTAACCGATTTTTGTTTTTCTTCATTTGAATTTTAGTTAATAAAATTCCTCATCGGTCTGTCATGGTGGAATTCTAAAAATCATTTTTGTTTTATTTGAATATTTTTTTTTAAATTCAGAAAATATTAAGTTTTTAGAATTTTTGCTCTAAAAAGTTTACTAGGCAGGGGACGAATAAGCAGTATGGACAAAATTAAAGGTATTTGAACCCCTTATAGATGACATTAATAGAATTTGTTAATTTATTATTATTTTGGTTTTTATAAACGTATGAAAACTTAAAAATGTTCACTTTTAAGTACCAATATCATTTTAAATAATGTACCAATTTCAATGAAATTTTTTTTTAGATTAAAGCTTATCATATTCTTAACCATTATTGGTTTGCAAAATTATTTAACTCTTTTTTTTCGAATTTACAATGTAACAACTTTTTTTTTTAACAGACTAAAAAATAATTTTAAAATTCCCAAAAACATAAGGTAAAATTTAAGCAAAAAATAAAATATTTTTTTTTTTTAATTTTGTGTATCAATTATTACTAAGCAAAACAAAAGCTTTAATCTAAAAAATATTTCATTGAAATTGGTACATTATTTTTAAAGATATAGGATTTTAAAAGTGAAAATTCTTGAATTTTTGTCTTGTTATAAAAGCCAAAATAATAATAGATTTTCAAATACTAAGCACGTCGTTGATAAGGATTCCAGTGCCTTTTTTATTGCAAAAATACTAAAAAAATAAAAATTTTCTGAACTTTAGGAAAATATAAAAAGTAATCCCATTTTTTTTTTTTTCAAAAATCCACCATGACAGATCGATGCGGAATTTTATTAGCTAAAATAAAAAAAAATAAAAACCAAAATAGGTTAAGAATTGCGACCTGTAGGCAAAATTGGACAAAAAAAGTCAATTTTTCCCCACTGTGCGCGCGTCCGTCCGTCTGTATAAAACACGATTCAGTCCAAAATAAAAGAGCTAGACTCCTGAAAATTTTGCACGAATATGTCTCATTATTAAGTTTGAAAATGGGCAAAATCAGATCCGGGGGAAAAACGTTCCACCTTAAAAAACTAAACCAACCTCTAAAAAACGAAAAGCGATAGACCATTTCCTAGGTTATATTCGAACTCAGCAAGCCAAAAACAATTAGAAAGTGTATTTTGGTACCAGTGTCTAAAAGAAAAAACAACCAAATATTTTTTTCTGAGAAAAATCCATCGTTTTTTATCGGTTGCTATGTTTTTATTAATATCTCAGGATTCAATCAACTCACCATTCTGAAAATTTAAACTGAACAAGTATATGAGATCTTTATTAACATATATTTTTTCCATATTTTAAAAATAGCAGTTTTTCAGATATAGCTTTCGAAAAATGAAGGTTTTAACAATGACCTTTGACCTTTATTTAAAATGCCATTATTTTTGGAATGCCATTTTGAAGGTGGTCTCACCTATTATTTGAAACCTGAATAAGATCTGTACCTTGAGAACTTTTTGAAATAGCATTTATGTCAAAACACGATACCCAAATTTCATCGATTTTCCCTCATTTCCAAGATCCCAATATGTCTCTAGGCGGGAGCTACACTCAAAAAAAAAAGTTTGTAAAATGACATAAAATCCCCGTGGTTTTACGGGGCAGGTTTTGTAAAATATGTACTAGCAAGAATCCCCGTAATGTTACGGGGATAATTTGTAAATTGATTTAACAAAATAAAATGTAAATTTACATTTTTTTTTGTAAAATATTAACTTCGAGGTTAACATTTTTTTTTGTAAATTTACAAAAAAACTTGGTAAATTTACAAAACAAAATTGTAAACTTACAGAAAAAGGTTGTTATTTTACAAAAAAAAAATAGAAAATGAAAAAAAATAATTGTATTAACAAATTATTTGGTTAAACTACTGTTTATACCGCAAAAAAATATTTAAAAACACGTATATTTACAATAAAAATTGTAAATTTGCAAAAAAAAATAAAATTTACAAAAAAAATGTAAACTTACCAAAAAAGTTGTAAATTTACAAAATAAGTTGTAAATTTACAAAATAAAGCAGAAAATCAAAAACCAAAATTGTAAATTTACAAATTGTTTGGTTAAACTACTGTTTTTTATGGCAAAAAACTTGTATATTTACAACAAAAAGTGGTAAATTTACAATTTTTATTGTATATATAGCATTTTTTCTAATTTTTTTTTTGCCGTAAAAACAGTAGTTTAACCAAAAAAATTTTAAATTTACAATCAGGGTATTCACTTCAGAATTTTTTGGCCCTTGCAACAGTGCAATATTGCAACTCTTTTTTTAAAAAAACTTTTTAATAAAATTTTTATTTTTCTATTACCTTGTATATGATGCGTAGTTGCAAGAAAAGATTTGCAATTTATTTTAATATTAACACAATTGCTTTTATTCACAAAGAAACAAGCAAAAAAAGTTGCAATTTTGACATTGCGCAATTTTGCAAGACTAAAATTTCTGACGTGAATTCCATTAATATTGTTTTTGTATTTTCTACTTCATTTTTGTAAAATTACAACTTTTTTCGTAAGTAAACAATTTTGTTTTTTAAATTTTCATATTTGTTTTGTAAATTTACAAAAAAAAATGGTTTATTTACATATTTGTTTTGTAAATTTAAAGGTTTTTCCATTGGTGCATCTTATTTTTCCTTCTTCGGCTGCTGGAGTAGCACTTCAACAACCTGAAATGATTTTTTTTTCACTTGAACACTTTTAACAAACTTTTTAAAGTATAACACTGCACTTTTTTATTTTTTTCGACATTTCGTTTTTCTTAAGTAGAACATATGAGAATTGCGAAGGAGGCTACACAAGAAATTTCTTATATTTTCAGGAAAAATTAGTCAAAAAATAACAATTTTTTTTTTTTGAATTTTTAATTATTTTCACAAGAATTTTTAAAAAATCGTAAAAAAAAAATTTGGATATTGTAGATTGGATGTTTAAGTACCTGTTAAAATAAGAAAAACTAAATTTTTTATAATTGGCAGCTTTGTATTGACATTTTAGGTCCAAATTTAAAAATACCAAAAAAATATGGTAAAATTACAAAAAAATGGTAAAAATACAAAAAAAAATTAGAACAATAATATAGTAAAAGCACATAAAAATTGTGGTATTTTACTAAAGGAAATTACCAAAAAAAATGGTGTAAAAATTCAATTTTTTTGCTTAAGCTTACCATTAGTTGAAAATTTTTTGTGTCCGGAACTTAAAAAATTTCCAAACTGTTTTTTTCATGAAATTTTTTATTTATAAAAAATTATTTTTAACTAACAAGGGAAGTCTCCCTGGTGTCACCCTCCAATCTTCATGAAATTTGGATATGTTGTTAAGAACGAAAATTAATTAGACACGTATTTTTTTTTAGCGGCCCAAACTCATTTTTAGGGGTGGTCGATTTGTATGGGGGGAAATTGACCTTTTTCAGTTTTTTACAATTTACGCCTATTTAAACAAAATTGATATAGGCATGTGTGGTATCAGATTAAAGGTATTAAAAATACCTATCTCGTGGTGCTAACAACGGGACAAAGAAGTTAATATTCTTTGACTTATTAACAAAAATGTCCTAAAATTTTTGTATTTTACTCAATATGACGAAAAGTTGTGCATGTTTCGACACGTTCTTAGCACAAGTAGATAGGTTTTCCAAAGACCTTTCATTTGGTATGTAACATGACTAGGTTTCCTTGCATAATATAGGAGATAAACGAAAAAAACTGAAAAATGGCCTTGTCTTCCCCCCTCCTTTTTACCCCCTAAATATGAATTTGGGCCGCTAAAAAAAATACGTGTCCATTTATTTTTTCTGCTCTACAAAATAAAACCAATTTCATAAAGATCCGCGGGTGACACTAGGGAGACTTCCCTTGTAAGTTTTTTACTCCAAAACCCCAAAAAAACTGAACTTAAAAAATTTTTGCGTGTCCTATTGTTGAATATTTTTTTTTTGTAAAACAACATTATTCTAGTAATAAAATAAGTTTTGTAAAATTACATTGGAATTTTGTACTTTTCAATACATACATTTCAAACTGAAAACCTTGTAAACGCTCTTAAAAAAAAAAAAATTTTTGTAATAACACATTTTTTGGTAGAAAGACTAAATAACATCAAGTAAAATTTTGTTGTACAATAACAGTTTTCTTGTGTAAAAAAACTAAACACCTTGTAATATTTTTTTAATTTGTAAAATAATTCACTTTTTTGTAAATTTACCTAAAAAATTTGTAAAATAAATTTGCCAATATATAATAGTAAAATTACAAAGCAAACTGTAGTTTTCGTTTTATTAAATATACAACAATTTTTGTAAAAAGACAAAAATATTAGTAAAATAGAATTACAAGACCTTTTACTTGTAATTTTACAAACTTTTTTTTTTGAGTGTAGGTTTTGATTTTATACCTATAGTTTCTTTGGGAAATTTTCTTAGAATTTCGTGTAGATTTTGTTTTTGCTATACGCCTATCACTCTTTTCTGACCCGAACAAATTGACCCACCCTAATGGACACCCTATTATATGTAGTTTTCCAATTTACTATAAGGCTTATAAGCAAAATATAAGTATATAAAAAAAATAATACAACTATTCCAAAAATTCAGTTTGGTCTACGTGAGGTCATTTACCAAATGTTTTACCAATTTAGATAAAGTTAACACATTTTTCTTTTCTATTTCTGCAGGCAACTTTAAGAAAAAAAAAAATATGATTATTTGATTTAAAATATTTAAATGTTGGTTAGCCCAGTATGAAACGACCTAAGCACTTAAAATAAAATAAGCGATAATTCAGTGAAAAATCTGCTGAGGTAGCAGCAAATAATGTAATTTGATTCGTATGAAAAGTTTGCTGACATTGTTTACTTGAAAAATATTTGTGAATCGGAAATCAGCTGAAAAATTTCATTTTTCAGCAAAACTTGTAGCTGTAAAAACGGTAAAGCATATCCATATCCCGTCTTTTTAACCCCGAATATCGAGGGTTGCTTGTAAATATTCATGCATGAAAATATCACATAGTCAAAGACGTGTTCAAAAAGCTTTATTATTAAAATGTTTTTTTGGAAAATACGTTTAATGTTTAAAATATTCATACTTGAATGTAAAAGGTCACATTGAAATAAATGATTTTATTTCAATGTTGTAAACATTAACTACAATTCTATTTGAAATTGGAGCTATTTGTTTGCACACACTTACAAATTGCCCGGGAAAATTTTTTGGAACAGATTTCTATTGCATTAAATTTGAAAATAAAGTTAAAATATTAAAAAAAAAAATACTTGCTCTACACAGAAAAAAAAATAAAAAACAAAAAAATATATATTTTTAATACTATTGAGTACAAAATTACTCAATTTTGCACTAGTAAAAGATTTAATAAAATTGAGTAAACTTTTAATAAAAATTTACTAAATGTATGTCAACAAATGTTAGTAAATTTTTAATTGATACAATTAAAACTTTACTCATTTTTTTTCAACTAAGTTTTTAATTGTGTCAAGTAAAAATTTATCAATTTATTTTTTTAAAAAGTTGTTTTATAAAAAACTTTTTTTTTTCAACTTAAAAATGCATTTTAAATGCAAATGCAAATTTTTAATGAATTAAAAATGCATATTTTAATTGACATAATTTTTTATAACTTTTTCGTTTAAAGTATATTTTATTTTAATTGACATAATTTTTTATAACTTTTTCGTTTAAAGTAGAGGAATTTAGCTTTCCATTTCAATTCTGATTATAGAAATCCGGTAAAAAATTTATCTTTTTTTAAATTTTGTATGGAAAAAATGAGCAAAATTTTTAAAAAAATATATTAAAAATAGAAGACCTCTGTGTCCCATAAAAATTATGACTGACTATGTTTGTTAAATATTTTTTAATAACATGTTAACTAAAAAAAATCAAAAGGGGTAAAAGTTGACGAAAATGCACCCCAATGACACAATTTTTTTTAACTTTTATGTTTAAAGTAGAGGACTTTAGCTTTTTTTTTGAAAAAATTTTTATTGAAAAAAATTCGATATTTAATTAAGAAGATATAGTTCTGCAAACTACACCACTTTTTAATTGGATGGAATTTAATGGAATTTAATTAAAATGTAAATGGGAATGTCTAAATGGGTCTATAGGGTATTTTTATACAAAATATGAAACAAATTTGAAGACACCAGGTCAATAATGCCTGCGAATTTTGTACTCTTGCCAAAAACATTGAATCATGATAATGTTTTGCGGAAGATTTGGGTGCCAAAGCAAAGTTTTTTTAGAAAAAATAATGTTATATTACTTTGATATTCCATGCAAAACAAATTGAAATATCAGATGAGGACCCCATTAAAAAACCAAAAGAGCTGTACATTTCGTAAGTGAGTGCAAAAATAAGTGCAAACAAGTGAGAGTGTTAAATTCGGCTGTGCCGAATCTTTGATACCCTCCAACTTATGAAAAAATTAAAAAAAAAAAAAAATGCAGGGGCGTTTTTTTGGGGGGGGTCAGTTGGGGTCATTGGGGGACACATAAACCCATGCGGTAAATGTTTAAAAATTCATTTATTATGCTTTTGGAGCTTAAGTAATACAATTTTATCATTATTTAAAAACATTTTTAATATCCAAGCCCACAAAAGGGGGCGGGCAAAAAAAAACGATTTTTTTTATTTCCTGAGTCCAAGTGCAGGACCTTGAACTTTTTCTGACATCAAATTGTTTCATTTGCTCAACAAAAATACAAAAAAACCTGTGAAAATATGGCGTTTTTCAGAGGTTAGTTAAGTTCTTCAAGGGGGAACTTTTTTCCCCCTGGTCCGATTTTGCCCATTTACGAACTTAAACTGCCTAGGACCAAAACACATATTCCTGCCAAACTTGACGAGTCTATCTCTTTTATTTTGGACTGCATCGTGTCTTATACAGACGGACGGACGGACGGACGGACGGACATACGGACATTCTAGAAAAGTCTTAGAATGGATCATAGATCAATAATATATATACTTTATGGGGTCCCCGATCGATATTTCGATGCGTTACAAACGGAATGACAAAGTGAGTATACCCCCATACTGTAGTTGGAGGGTATAAAAAGTGTTTTTACATATTGCAGAGTATAAAAGATTCGGCCCCAAAGAATGTAACACTCTCACTTGTTTTTTGTACATTTGATAAACAAATGGAAAATTTTTATGCTTAGCCTTGGTGAAAAAGTAGTTTTGGTAAAAAAAAATGATTTTTTTTCACGAAAAACAAAATTATATCAAAAAAAATTTAATGAACCCAAAATTTTTGGTGAAAAAAAAAAATTTTGATGAAAAAAAGCTTTTGATGAATTTTTTTGATGAAAAGATGTAAAAAAAAATTGATGGAAAACAAGTAAAAAAGTTAAATTCGGCCTTGCCGAATGTAGTGATACCCTCCACAATTTCAAAAAGATTATTGCAAAAAACTTTTTTCAAAAGGAAATTACTTTTGAAAAAAAAAAATACGCGGAAAAAAATTTTTGCTGAAAAAAAATCCGCGATTTTTTCTTTTTTTTTTGTCAAAATATATGTTCGTTCTTGTTTAAATACTATTTTGTGTTCAATTATGTTCACATATGTCAACCAGCAACCGAATTAAAGCATTTTGTATTTTTAGGTTATGTTGAATGTACTCCAATTTTTGAGGTGTCCTTACATTTTCGTTCATAACTTTTGAACCGCTGAACCGATGTCGCTCAAATACAATACCAAACTTCTCGGGAGAACTTCCAATAAATGTGATAAGTTTCAGTCATCTCTGTGCAATATTTTGTCCGTAACAGCATTTTCCACAGACAGACAGACAGACGGACATCGCTAGAATGTCTTAAAATCGATTGGGAATCATGAATATATATACTTTATGGGGTCCCAGATCGATATTTCGATGAGCTACAAACGGAATGACAATCCTATGTATACCCTCTATCACTAACAATAAGTGGAGGGTATAAAAATATGAAAAAAAAAATTTTTTGGTGAGAAAAAATTGATAATAAAAAATTTGATAACAAAAATTTGATAAAAAAAAAAAAAAATATGAAAAAAATATGATAAAAAAAATTTTAATGGGAAAAAAATTTGATGAAAAAAAAATTAATGAAAAAAAAAATTGATGAAAAAAAAAAAATTATGAAAAAACTAAAAAAATGATGAAAACAAAATTTTGATAAAAAAAAATTTTTTTGATGAAAAACAAAAATTTGATGAAAAAGAAAATTAATGAAAATAAAAAATTGGTGAAAAAAAATTTAATGAAGAATTGATGAAAAAAACATAATTTTATAAAAAAAAAAAAATTGATAAAAAATAAATGATGAAAAAAAAATTGATGAAAAAGAAAATTGATGAAAAAAAAAAATTGATGAAAAAAAGAAAATTAATGAAAAAAAAAATTATAAAAAAAAAATATGTAAAAAAAAATTGATAAAAAAGAAAATTAATAAAAAAAAATTGATGAAAAAAAAAATTTATGAAAAAAAAAAAAAAAAAATTGATGCAAAAAAAAAACAAGTAGAAAAGTTAAATTCGACTTGGCCGAATCTATGAATACCCTCCACAATGCCCATTTTAAGTGATAATAAATTTTCTAACGTGAAAAAATAACAGTTTTGATTAGAAATATTTTATTTTGTTTAAAAAAAATTTTTTTTAGTAATTTTTGAAAAAAAAAAAAATTTACTAATTTCTTTTTATGAATGTAAAATTTTTTTTGAGTGTAAATTTTTTTTCGAGTGTATTTTTTTTTTTGTTTTGGTACAAAAATATTTTTGAGTGACAAAAATACGTTATAAAATATTTTTGTGACTTACCAATGTTTTTAAAACAGGTTTAACGGGTTTTCAACATGTGAATTTTAGGTGAAGCTAGTAATCTGAAATTCACGGTTTTGCTAATAACTTTTGAACCTCTGGACCGATTTGGCTGAAATTCAACACGAACGAGGCTGGAGGAACGCAAAATATATATCCCAATATTTAGCATCCTCACAATTGGTTTTCGAAAGTTATAGTGCTTTTTATCTCAAAAATTCACGAAAAACCCTTGCCGAAATTCAGTCTTTTGCTCATAACTTTTGAACCACTGCACCGATTTCGCTGGATTGCAATACCAACCTGAACAGGTAAATGCCCAACATATATGCCAAACTCCAGGAGCCTCCGTTAAGTCTTTCAAAAGTTAGCGTGTTTTCAACAGACAGACAGACGGACAGACGGACAGACGGACAGACGGACAGACGGACAGACGGACGGACGGACGGACGGACGGACATCGCTAGATCGTCTTAAAATCGATCGAGGATCATGAATATATATACTTTATGGGGTCCTAGACCAATATTTCGAGGTGTTACAAACGGAATGACAAACTTATATATACCCTCTATCACTAGAGTAGAGGGTATAAAAATTTGATGAAAAAAAAAATTTTGATGAAAAAAAAAAATTTTGTTAAAAAAATATGTTACTTTTTATTCACCAGCTGGTGAAAAACGGGTTTATTCACCACGAGGTGATTCATTATCCAAGTTACAAGCCCAAGTTATTTAAATTTTTGGTTTTTAGAAAATGAAAATAGTAATTCTCGTTTTCTTTTTCGTTAATTATATAGTCAAACTGAGGTGGCGTTCTGCAACTTTTTTAAAATTAGACACCAGTCTAAAAACATTATCATGTTAAATCTGAATTCAACTCGTTAAACGCCGGACACTTTACCTAGTAATTTATACAGTTATTATTTGTAAGAATTTTTTTATTGATTTTTTTTCTTTTGATTCTTTTTTTATCAGTTTCTTAAAAAAATAAAATGTAAAATATACACCCAACTTTTTTATGTAAATTCATATGAATCATACTTTATGTGCTATAGATTTTATCGGAGTTTTCCAATCGAAATATATGCATAAGGCTTTGACACCAACAATATCAACAGTTTTCATCAGAACCTATAAATATTACAAAAATGCATTGCTGTATTGTAAAATATTTTTTTATTGTGTGATTTTTTTTACCATCCAAAAGTTTTCGAAAGCCATGTTAAATTTTGTTAAAGCCTATATGCCAACACTCTGTTACAATAGGCCAGAGCGATTTGAACACACTTTCTGGTTTCAGAAGGGAGAAAGCGGGAAAGAAGTAAATGCTTCAAAAAATTATGACGGTAGATTACACTACAAAAGACAGTTAAAACAACTACATTAGTTGTTGTTTAGGCATCCACTACATTTTACGGTAAAATCAACCAAAAATTGTTGTTGTTTTTACTGTAACTCAATTTGTCTGAACTTTTTTATTACGAAAAAACTTTTAAACGTCAAAAACTGACATTTCCAATTCGTTTAACATTTCCAACACGTTTTTTAAAATTTCTAGAAAATTTAATTTATTATTTTATTCGAACTTTTTTTTTTTTTTAATTTTTAAATTTAGAAAATTATAATTTTTTTTATAGACTAAAACAAT
The DNA here is from genome assembly GCA_963921195.1 of Pegoplata infirma. Lineage (NCBI taxonomy): Eukaryota > Metazoa > Arthropoda > Insecta > Diptera > Anthomyiidae > Pegoplata > Pegoplata infirma. The sequence continues at coordinate 11,902,499 of OY992536.1, forward strand.
TATGTACACAAAACAACTGTTACTACAATGTAGTAATTTTTTATATTCATTTTTTAAAACGATTGCAAAAAATAGCTATTTGAGATTTTTAATACAAAAACAACTGAAACTGTATTTGAAAACAACAACTACTACTTACTACACAAATGACCGTCATGTAGTAACTGCAATAATTTTATAAGTGTTAAATTCTAAAATGGAAATTTATATAAAATTTGGAAATCAAAAAAATAACTTAAATCGCTCCGATCTAATCTACTTGTTTGCAGCTTTGTGTTTGTCTGTTATTTGAGGTGGGGTTGGTGGCGTTGTCGGCACGAGTGATACTGGTAAATGGAATTAAGATTTTATTTTATGGTTTGAATATTACTTTTGTATGGATTTATATGTATGCATATATTTTTTTGCAGTAATTTTTGGTCAGTATTTAATCTGATAAGTTATGTTCAAATACGATTTATATAAATATATTTTTTATGCATATTAAATGCAAGAATATCGTATAAATGTTATGCATATAATGAAAATGTTTTTAAACACATGTCTAATTTCAAAAGTGACGCAGGACACCACCTCAGTTTGACTAGAAATAAGAATTATTGCTCTCATTTTGCAACTTGAATTTGTAACTTGGATAATAGTTCACCTGCTTGTGAATATTTTTTTTTTACCAGCTGATTAATAAAACGTAACATAATTACATATTTTTCATCAATGTTTTTTGTTTATCAACATTTTGTAATCATTAAAATTTTTTGTATAAACGCATTTTTGACAATATTTCCAAAAACAAAATTTTTGTATTTAAGTTTAGAATGTCGTTTTAACGCTGATAAAATTTCAGAGAGGTATTTTTTCGTATTGTTGATTAATAAATTTTCAAAATTTGTTAGAAAGCCAAATATCTGATTTTTTTCAAAATTTGGCAAAAATTCAAATAGTTGGCTTCATTCAGTTTTTTGTGTTTTTCTACTCGGAAACCGTAAGTTGTTCGAAAAAACTTTCTGTGACAATATTGTTGATAAAATTATGGAGATTTAAAATTTAGAAACAAAGAAAAATTAAAAAAAAAATTTACAACAATATCCTTTTTTCCTGTTAAGGACACCAAAACCAAAACTTTTAATTAAAGCTTAGAATGTCCTTTTAACTCTGTTAAAATTTCAGAGATATGTTTTTTCCTGTTGTCGACCAATAAATTTTCAAATTTGGTGATAAAGCTGAATTTTTAATTTTTTGCCAAAATTTTGAAAAAAATCAATAATTTGTCTATCTAACAAATTTTGAAAATTTATCCCTCAACAATAAGAAAAAAAACCACCTCTATGAAATTTTAATAGCGCTAAAAGGACATTCTAAACTTTAATAAAAATTTTGTTTTTGGAAATACATGGTGTCCTTCCTAGGAAAAAAGGACATTCAATTATAATTTTAAAAATTTTTTCTTGAAATTTTTTTTTTTCAAAATTTTTCTCTGAAATGTAAACAGCATTTAAAGGACATTCTAAACTTTAATACAAAATTTTGATTTTGCAAATCCATAGTGTCCTTCGCAGAAAAAAATTACATTCAAATATGGTGTTTAAAAATTTATGTAGAAATTAAAAAAAAAAAAAATTGTTTCTTAATTTTAAATCTTCACAATTTTATAAACAATATTAGAGGTATTCAGAGTCTTGTTGCCAGCCCTGGCAATGTAGCAAAAGAGTACTTCTTTCAAAAAATACATGTATTTTGAAAAGTAATTTTAAAAAGTGCTCTTTTACCACCAGTGCCAGGGCTGGCAAGCAAGACTCTGAATACCACTATTGTTTTTATAAGTTTTTTCGTACGACTTCCAAGCAAAAAAAAAATAAAAAGTGTCTTAAAGTCAATATTAGAGATGGGATCGTGAGTGACTTTTCAATCACGATCACGCACGCTCACGAAAAAAAAAATTTAATCACGCACGATCACGCACGAAATTTTTTTTGTACTCACGCTCACGCACGCTCACGTGAGTAGAAAACAATTTTAATCACGCTCACGATGTAATCACGTTCACGAAATACTCACGAATTAAAATAAAATAAAAAAAATTTTATGCCATATTTTTTTTTTTTTAACATTTATTTAAATTTACAAAATGTTTTTGTAAATATAACAGGGCAATTCCAAAATATTTAGAGCCAATTTTAGTCGTTTTTGGGAATGGTTTCTTCAGATTTAATTGAAAATTGGCACATAGATAGCCAACATAAATTCTTTAAATTCGGTTTACTGATCGTATTATGGCAGGTCCAAAGCTCGACTTTTTTTTTGCAAAATTAGAAAAACATATCATCACATAAAACATGTTCTAACTTTTTAACCAATTATCCGATTTTTACAATTCTTGGCTCATGTGAGAGCTTAAGTCTTGTGCTTTTTGGAAATAATTTTAAATGCAATAGGATTCATTAAAGAAAAGTATCAAAAATGCAAAAACTTTTTTCTTTGGGAATATTTAAAACAACACATCTTCGATATTTTTTTAAATTCGGTGATAGTCAAAATGTTTTGCATAACATATCCAAAACTCAGAGGGGGATCAAAAGCTATTCTGGTTTGAGTACTAGGTTCGCATAATTTTCCATTAAAAAAATTTTTTTTTTATACCCTCCAACCACAGTATGAGGGTATACTCACTTTGTCATTCCGTGTGTAACGCATTGAAATATCGGTCTAGGACCCTATAAAGTATATATTTTATTGATCAGTGATCGATTCTAAGATATTCTAGCGATGTCCGTCCGTTTGTCCGTCCGTCCGTCTGTCCGTCCGTCCGTCTGTCCGTCTGTAGAGGACACGATACAGTCCAAAATAAAAGAGCTAGACTTCCGAAGTTTGGCACGAATATTTCTTATATTCCTAGGCAGGTTAAGTTCGGAAATGGGCAAAATCGGACCAAGGGGGAAAAAGTTCCCCCTTAGAGAACTAAACCAACCCATGAAAAATACCACTTTTTTTACATGATTTTTTGTGTTTTTGTTTAACAAATGCAACATTTTTATACTACAGGAAGTTCAAAGTTCTGCATTTGGACCCAGAGAATTAGATAATGTCGTTTTTTTCGGTTCGCCCCCCTTTTATGGGCGTGGAATATTTTTTTTTTTAAATAATGATAAACTTGAATTTCTTTAGAGCATAAAGCATAAGAATGAATTTTTAAACACATATTCGAGAGGAAATTTGCCCATCCCCAATTACCACTTTCGACCCCCCCCCCCCCCTCCAAAAAAAAAAAAAGAAAACGTCCCTACATTTTCTTTTTTTTTTGCATGTTGGAGGGTATAAAAGATTCGGCACAGCCGAATTTAACACTCTTACTTGTTTATTTTTGAAATGTTTTAAAAAATTTAACAGGGATAAGATTATATCCCTTATACAGGTTGTATTTTTCTCACTTTTGCTAAATCAGTTGAACTTCGACCCACGATAATTCGAAAACTATACTGAATTTTGAAAATCCAAATATGAAATATGCTATGGCAAATTTTAAGTCAATTCAAAGAGTGGAGCAAAATTTTTTTAAAATTGCACAAAAAACTTATTAAATTTAAATTTATTAATTTATTTGAAAGAACTTAAAAAAATAAAAAAAAACGTAACCGCAAAAAAACGGTGAAAAAATTAAAATCACGAAAAAATCACGCAGCAATTTTACTCACGCACGATCACGCACGAACTTTTTTTTGTTACTCACGATCACGCACGCTCACGTGAGTAGAAAATAAAATTACTCACGAATCACGTGATTCACGCGTGATTCACGTGATTCACGGTAATCACGTGATTGGTGCGCATCTCTAGTCAATATTGTCAAAAAAGCGCGTTTTTAAACGACCATATTTTCCAAAGTATTGATCAAAAAAAAAATAGAAAAAATATAGTTTTTAATCATTTACGAAGGTCTATCAAATAACCAAAAATAAACAAAATCGGTGATCCGTCAGTTAAATTTCCCATGGATTTGCTCATATACCTTATTATTCTTAATATTTTTTCCATCAATATTTTGTTTGTTCATCAAAAGTTGTTATTCAACAAAAGAATTTTTTTTTTATTAAAATTTTTTCCCAATTTTTTTTTTTTTTCATAAAAAAAAATATTATTAAATTTTTTATCAAAATCTTATATTTAATATATTTTTTTTTCTTCAAAAACTTTTTTTATAAAAATTAAAAAAATTGAAAAATGTTCTATTAGGCGTTTTTAAAGATTAAATCTCTTTTTGAAATAAACATTTTTTTCATCATATTTTTTTTATCAAAAATTTTTGTTTCATCAATTTTTTTTGTTCCATAAATTTTTTTTTTTATAAAATTTTTTTTTCATCAAATTTTTTAACAAATTTTTTTTTTCTTCAAATTTTTGTTTTCAAAAAAAAGAAAAAAAAATTTTATCAAATTTTTTTTATAATTTTTTTTTATTAAAGTTTTTTTCTTTATTAAAAACTTTTTTTTCATCAAAAATTTTGTTTTCATTCACAATTTGTTTTTCGTGAAAAATTTTTTTCGCCAACTATAAACTTTTGACATAATAATGTTCCATTTGTTTAACAAATGTACAAATACAAGTAAGAGTGTTAAATTCTTCGATGCCGAATCTTTGATACACTCCAAAATGTTAAAACACTTTTTTGCACCTAAGTAATACACTGATTTACAGCTCTTTTGGTTTGGACTGCATCTTGCTTTTCGCAGACAGATGGACGAATGTATATAGCTAGAGTAACTTAGAAAGCGATCAATAATAAATAAACTTAATTGGATCCTTGGCCGATATATCAATTCGTTTTGCATGGAATGGCAAATGAATATAACATTATTTTTTCTAAAAAAAACTTTGCTTTGGCAAGTAGACCCAAATCTTCAGCAAAACATTATCATGATTTAATGTTTTGGGCAAGAGTACAAAATTATCAGGTATTTTTAAAATTTGTTTATACACTCCACTCTTGTTATAGGGGGTGTATATATGTTTATTATTCCGTTTGTAACACCTCGAAATATTGGTCTAGGACACAACAACTGAGGAAAAATTTTACGCCCCTACGACCACGCCTTCCCTACGCGACGAGTCCTTAAAGAGCGGGGACTAAAAAATCATTTTTCAATACAAACCAAAAATTTTTTTTTTGATTTTTAATTTTTTTGTTATTAACATACGTAAAATTTTTCCTGAGTTATTTTTAAGTCCAATGGAAAAAAATTAGCGGGTACCGTCCCAACATTTCCAAGATTTTCAAAATAAGGGACACTCTAATATATATTCATGATCCACGATCACTTTTAAGATGATCTAGCAATGTCCATCCGTTCGTCCGTCCACTTTCTGTCTGTTGAACACACACCAACTTTTAAAATATTTTATGGAGGCTCCTGACCAAGGTCATTTACCTTGGTGTTGCAATCCAGCAAAATCGGTCTAGCGGTTCAAAAGTTATAAGCAAAAGAGTGAATTTCGGCAAGGGTTTAAGAGATAATTTACGAGATAAAAAATTAATTTTTTAATTTTGACGTACAATTTTGAGGGTGCTTAAGTTTGGCACACATATTTATCGTTCCCTGGTCTGATTCGTGTTGAATTTTAGCCAAATCGGTTCAGTTGTTCAAAAGTTATTAGCAAAACCGTGACTTTTAGATTGGTTTCACCTTAAATTCACGTGTTGAAACAACCGAACTTTCAAAACATTGGTTATCCACAAAATTACTTTACAAAGTATTTTTGTCACTTAGAAATATTTTTAGACTAAAAAAATTTACACTCGAAAAAAATTTTACACTCAAAAAAAATTAGTAATTTTTCTTTTTTTACAAAAATGACAAAAAAAAAGTTTAACTTTTTGCCAATTTTGTATATCCCATGGATCCTGACAGTGTATAAAATATTATATTATTGTGGTCGTTTGTTGGTTTTACAAATATGTGCTGTTTGTTATTTATAAATGATACTTGCAACTCTTCTTCTATTCACGTTAATTCGAATTCGTATATAATTTTTTTTAAATCTGACCATCCTTGTAACTTGCGTTAGATAAACAGTAAGGTGGCACATAACGAAATACAGTAAACATGTTAAGCGCTTCCAATAAAACATTTTTTTTTTTTTTTCAGTTATTTTTTAAGCTCTGACATATGAGGATATACAGTAAATATTTTCAGAATTTTCATTAAAAAATAATTTTTCAGATTTTTTTGTAAGCTCTCGTACGGGAGGTAAAATTTTAATTTTTCTTAGAATTTCTCATTTTTTTATGAATCTAAATTCTGCTGCAAATCTTGTTAAACTGACAAATTAAAAAATATGATTTTTTTTTAACCGACTCTTATTTAAATTTGCTCTAACAAACAATTTTTCTTTAAAATATTTTTTTAAGTGTGTTTAGCAAAGAACTGCCACCCTAATGTGTATATATATGAATGTGATTAATGAATGTATATTAATTAAAAACTGTGCGTGCTGTAGAAAAAAAGAAAATCTTGTGCAATAAACATGATTATGATGGAGGAAAGACAACAAAATACAAAAAAAAAATAAATCTGTAAATATTAGTTTTTTTGTTTTATTATTATCACATGCAATGAACAAAATTAAATAAAAATCATCATAAATTTATGAAATAATTTTTTTGCTTTTTTCTCATAACTTATAAGAAGTGATTTATATAAAGCTTAACTTATATGAAAATGTCATATTTGCAGATTGTTTTTTTTTTTTTGTAAAATTCATATAAACTAATGATTTGGAATTAAGAGTATTTATCGGTGCTAAACAGAAACAAACCTACGAGCGCAGACATAATTATAAAAAATTGTGGCAATATATTAAGTTATGACTAAAATTTGGTAAGAAAAAGTTTATGGAATTTAATTTTTTAGTTTTGAATACATTTATGAAATAGAAAATTTTTACTTTTTTCAGATCATCAACATAAATTGGCGGAACTTCAAATTATTTTTCCTTTAACATGCCTTTTGAAAGATTAATAGTTTTTGTATTAAATTCTTTATACATTTGATTGAGAATTAAAAGAATTTCAATAGGAATTTAAATTTCGAAAGAAAATCGTGTGCGTATGATTAACATGAAATGTGTGTTTTTGAACTTAATATCACTTATACGCCTAATTCTAATTAAAATTCAGAAAATTTCAATTGAAATTTACATACTCCAATTTAAATTTAAAAAAACAATAGAAATTAAGGAAAGTTTAAAATTCAGAAAAGTTAATATCGAAGTGTATAAAAGCCAAATGGAAATTTATACAATTTCAATTGAAATTCGAAAAATGTTTATGAAATATTGTCGTATACACAATATCTCTTACATAAAAACTTGTAAAAACAAAGTAAATTCAACTAATGTTTGTACTCCAACCAACTCGAATTTTTGTAAAAGAAGCCCCATATTTTTGTTTGGAGTAGCATAGCGATATTATATACTTCATAATTCATGATTTTTATATACAACAAACACTCACACTTATCAATAAGTCTAATTATGTCTGAACCTTTGCATTTACATTTTTAAAATTTTTGAATTTTTATTATTATTACGTTTTATTAAATCAATTTATCTTCCTCCTAATATTTTGTTATAATAAACATGCTTTACAGCAAATAAACATATGAATATGTAAATGAGTACTTGAAATACCAAAGGCACCTAACCCTCGTTTAAATACTTTTTTTTTGTCAAAACATGTAACTGATACATTGAAAAATTTAAGATAATAGAGATTACGTTACAAGAGGAATTGAAATATTTGTAGTACATGATAAAAACAATGTTTATAATGTTATTGGATACGGATGGTGTGGTGGAAATAAGTCTAAATGTATGAACTTGTTATAACAATTGTCTTGGTTTTTTTTTTTTTTTCTTTTAAGTATGCAAATTTTTTTATGTTTCAATTTATAAACATGTGTGTAAGTAGAGAATAGGGTGGTAATAATATTTTTCACCTACGTCTTTTTCGATAGAAAAGGTATTTTAAAAATCTGTGAACTTTTGATTTTTAATATTTTTCTTAAATCCATCTTAAAAGATGGTTATGGATTTCATAAAATTGCATGTACCTTGTTTTATACTTTGCTTAAAAGAATCCTAAAAATTTCAAAATGTTGACAAGTTACCACCCAAATTATTACATTAATGACATGTATAAGTATACTTATACAAATGCGTATTACTTATTATTTTTGTTATTTATTTCATATAATCAAATTTCGTATGCCAAATTTAACAAAAATTGTGAATTTTTTATTTTATTTTCTTTAATCTGCCTTTTTTGTTTAAATCATAGAGGGGTGATATTTCTTGTTTTTAGTTAAGAAAAAAAATATGCAGCAGATATGTTCCATTAAGGCGGCATTTTTTTCAAATTTTATTTTTCCCAATTGTTCGTGCAAATTTTTATTCTTCTAGGCCTAAAACTTATGTGGTACAAATGTGAGGTAAATTAACCCATGGCGATCAAAGTTTTGGAATTATGAAAATTAAAAAAAAAATATTTTAAAAAATATGTCATGCGATAATTATCGTAAAATTGATGCGCTGACCACGAATAGTTAAAAAATAATAAAATCGGTCGTAAAGTTTTCGAGATATCACTAATTAAAATTTGGTAAAAATAGAGGGTTTTTCCTACGTTGAATTTTTTTTTTTTATATCTCGAAATTTTTTTCCTTGACGCTATTATGAGCTTAAGACGAACATTAATTTATACTTAGTTTAAGTCACATCCTATCATTTAAGCCCTTGGGCTCTCCAGGATATTTTTTGGAGAGGCCCAACCTTTTCTTTACATATTTTTTATGAAAAAATTTACATATCTGCAAATATTTTTCCATTGAAAAGTTCATAATTTTTGAGAAAGTTGTACTTTTGAAAACATTTCAATTTTGGAATAGAATTCCTAAATATTTTTTTTTTAATTTGGGATATCGTGGAAAGACATTATTTAAAACACTAAATGCATCAGATGCTGATAATTTTTTTTAATAAAACATTTTCGGATTTTGAAAATTTTTTTGCAAAAAAAAAATATCAGATTCTAAAAAAACATACAACGTCAAAGATTCTGAGACGTTTTGCTTAAGAAAAAATTTTAGATTCTATCATATAAAAAGAAAGTCTCAGTATCTGAGATTTTCTCATGAGACATAACAACAATGTGTCAGCATCAGAGACTTTTTCTATAAGAAAAATGTCTAAGAATCTGAGATTTTTTTCTATAAAAAAATGTCTCAGAATCTGAGACTTTTTCTATAAGAAAAATGTCTCAGAATCTGAGATTTTTTCGATAAGAAAAATGTCTCAGAATCTGAGACTTTTTCTACAAGAAAAATATCTCAGAATCTGAGACATTTTATATAAGTAAAATGTCTCAGAATCTGAGATTTTTTCTATAAGATATCTCAGAATCTGAGAATCTTTCTATAAGAAAAATGTCTCAGATTATGAGATATTTTTCTTAAAGAAAAAGTCTCAGTTTTAAGACATTTTTCTTAAAGAAAAAGTCTCAGTTTTAAGACATTTTTCTTATAGAAAAAGTCTCAGATTCTGAGACATTTTCCTTATAGAAAAAGTCTCAGATTCTAAGACATTTTTCTTATAGAAAAAGTCTCAGATTCCGAGACATTTTTCTTATAGAAAAAGTCTCAGATTCTGAGACATTTTTCTTATAGAAAAAGTCTCAGATTTTGAGACACTTTTCTTATAGAAAAAGTCTCAGATTCTGAGACATTTTTCTTATAGAAAAAGTCTCAGATTCTGAGACATTTTTCTTATAGAAAAAGTCTCAGATTCTGAGACATTTTTCCTATAGAAAAAGTCTCAGATTCTGAAACATTTTTCTTATAGAAAAAGTCTCAGATTCTGAGACATTTTTCTTATGGAAAAAGTCTCAGATTCTGAAACATTTTTCTTATAGAAAAAGTCTCAGATTCTGAGACATTTTTCTTATAGAAATTAGCACCCGCAGATCTCAAATATCCTGTCAAAAAAAAATTTCAATGTGCCGTTTTCCCAGAAAAGCCTGCATTCCAACTATTAATGCAATTTTAATATTTGGATTTATTTGCTATTTTATTCATTTATTTCATTATTTTCAAAGTAAATAGTTTCAAAATAATTCAAATTATCGGAATTTGATAATAAATTAAGGTGCCTATTCACAAAAAAAGTCATAACTCAATCATAACTCAATTTTTTTCCATGTGGTTGTTGTAAACAATCATAAAAAAATTCAAATTTTGTTTGAAAATTTCAAAAAAATAAAGACCTGCTACCCACATCGTCTCAAAGTTGACAAATAATTTTAAATTTTGAGACTTTTTATAATTGTGTTTACAACAAACACAGGGAATATGAAGTTTGAAAATAATAAAATTAGTCATAACCAGTCATAACTGAGAATAGGCCTGTAAATCTAGGAAACTTTTAAATTAGTCAAAAAAAAATAAAAGCCGAAAATCGAAAAATGCTTAAGTTTCGTTTTTGGTTGTAACAATTTCTGTGCTTTTTTTTAATTGCAGAAAGATGAGACTTAACATTCATAACCACATTTACCCGAAATTCCAGCTCTTTCTTACATAAATATTTTTTTGAAAAAGGTGTTCTCTACTGTTCAAAAAATCGAACAGAAGATCAAAATAGGTTAATTTGAAATTTGTTTATTTTGAAATTGTATTGAGAACCGAAAAATTTCGTTAACTTTAACTTCAAAAAAATTTTTGTTAATAAGTTAACGATTTTTAACAACGCAAAATTCGCTAGAAAAATGTTATAGAATCGCTTTTAAAGACAATTGTCGATAATTAACTATTTTTGACAATTGCGCTACTAATTTGAATTCAATTAAGTTTAAATGAAAGTTTGTCTCGAGCTTTAGGAAAGAGTCAATGCAAAAAAATTTGAGATTTTTTTAAGAAATTTTCTTGAAAATAGACAAAACCGCTGTTTTAGAGAATATTTGTTCGAGTGGCGATATCTCGAAAACCGTTAGACTGATTCTAGATTTATTTTTATTCATAAGCATTCCAAAATTAATATAAAATAATGTATCGCAAGCTAAATTTTTTAGTTTTATATATTTAAAAAAAATTTGTAATCAAAAGTTTTGGTGGACATTATTCAAAATCCAAAAAAAGACGCACCATGTTTAAATGATCAAATTTAGTGTAAATGAAATATTGTCTTAAGGTCTATAAAGGGGCCAAAAGAAAGAAATTTTGAGATTTTTTAAGAAAAAATTCTTGAACGTAAACTAGACATTTTTTTAAATTTAAAATTTCGATATCCGAAAACCGTTCCACCGATTTAGCACTTCAACATTTTTGCAGTACATATTTGTTATTTTTTTTTTTTTTTTCAAAAAATCAGATTTACTAAATAGGTTAAAGCCCTAGGAGAATAAAAATTTGTTTCACACAAAAAAATGCCGGTATAATATGCAATGGCTCACATATCATTTAACATCATTTATGTTGTACCAGCTTATTAGCAGTTAAACTAGACGATGATTTTATGTTTGAAAGAAAACAAGTAAAAAAGTTAAATTCGGCCTTGCCGAATGTAGTAATACCCTCCACAATTTCAAAAAGATTATTGCAAAAAACTTTATTTAAAAGGAAATTACTTTTAAAATAAAATTTTTTTTAAAATAAAATTTTTTTTGAAAAAAAAAATTTCCGCGAAAAAAAATTTTGGAAAAAAAATCCGCGATTTTTTTTTTATGTCAAAAAATATGTTCGTACCTGTTTAAATACCATTTGGTGTTCAATTGTGTTCACATATGTCAACCAGAAGCCGAATTAAAGCATTTTGTATTTTTAGGTTATGTTGAAAGTACCGAAATTTTTGAGGTGTGCTTACATTTTCGTTCATAACTTTTGAACCGCTAAACCGATATCACTCAAATGCAATACCAAACTTCTCGGGAGAACTTCCAATAAATATGTTAAGTTTCAGTCATCTCTGTGCAATATTTTGTCCGCGACAGCATTTTCCACAGACAGACAGACGGACAGACGGACAGACGGACAGACGGACAGACGGACAGACGGACAGACGGACATCGCTAGAATGTCTTAAAATCGTTCGGGCATTATGAATATATATACTTTATGGGGTCCCAGATCGATATTTCGATGAGTTACAAACGGAATGACAAACTTATATATACCCTCTATCACTAAGTGGAGGGTATAAAAATTGCAAGAAAAAATTTGTTGTTAGAAAATTAAAACAGGCAAATAAAGGCTACGCGATGCGCTACCATATTTCTAAGTCTACCACAAATTTCTAAAATATTATAAAGAGCACACTAAAGCGTATGATTAATGGAAACTGCATAAAACTAAATTAAATATCACTCATACGCCTAATATCATTGCATTGTGTACATTTACTGCTATATTAATAAAAATTACTAAAGACTCATTGATTCATAAATTAATAAATTGAAGGTGAAAGCGGTTGTAGGCTAAATCGCCCAAAAAATTTATGAAAAATCACCCAAATGCAAAATTGCCCAAAAAATATGAAAAATGACCCAAAAAGAAAAATACGAAACTTCGCCCAAAATTAACAAAATAAAGCCCAAGATATAGTGCTCGATTCTCGAATACGACTTCACCATTCACCCAATTTTTAAATATTTGATATTCTTTCGAATTTTAAGATTTTAAAATTTTTTTCTTGAAACAATTAAAGCTCTAGTTAATATATTTAATAATTACAAGAACAAATTTTAAAATCTTAAAACTCGAAAGAATATCAAATTTTTAAAAATTAGGTGAATGGTGAAATCGTATTCCAGAATCGAGCACATAATAATAAAAAATGACCCAAAAATAAAATAAATAAAATGTAGACAAACTTTTAAGAAAAATAGAACACATTTTTAGACAATTTTTTGTTACGTATCCATATTAATATTTTTGACATATCGTCTACTCAATAACATGGTCTGAAAAACCATAAGTATGTAATTGATGTAAAAATATTAATTGTGTAACGTAAATTATGAGGAAATAGAAAAAATTGCATGGATTCAAATTCTTTCAAATTCTTTCAAAAACTAAAATATTTTCTAAAGCAAAAATTTTTCAAAAGATGAGAATTATTACAAAATGTCTCCGAATTTGATATTGTATTTTTAAAAAAATATCGCAGTATTTGACAAAGATTTTTAAACGAAAAATGACTCCGTAAGAGAAACCTTTTGATTTCCAAAAATATTTTGCAAATGTTTTTTTCTCCGCAACGACGTCACTAAAAACTCCTAAAATAAGGCATTCAAAAAACGGTTAAATTATAATACAAATAGTAATAGTACTTTTTGCATCTTTTTGCACAACCAAAATTGTTAAACAATTTTATAAACTACAAGAAAAGTTTCTTCAAATTTTTAAATAGCAAATTGTTGTCTGAAAACAAGCATCAAATTTCATTTAAATTGCCAAAGAAGAAAATAGCAGCAGCAGCAATCAAAATAAATTGTTTTCTTCTTCCTCTTCGTTAGAAAAAAAAAACAAAAATAACAACAATAAACACCAAAAGAAACAGCAAAAAACATTGTACAATGTTTTCTTGGTAGTCATAGTATTGCAAAATTTCCATTTTATAATTCACGTACACATACATATACACAGATATACTTCCTAACAAAACAATACTTCATGCCCTTCTATTGCTGATATTTCTGCTACAACACAAACAAACACCACTCTTTCAACATTCATAATACATATTTCTAAATATCTTAGACTTCCTATTTCATTTTCTTCAATATTTTACAAATTTATATTATTTTTATTTTGTGTATACCCTACAAAAAATATAAGGCATATTAAGTTTATAAGGAGCTTTGATGCTTTTTAAAGAAATTAAATTTTGATATTGAAACTGAGACCACAAACTTAAAACAACGTTTCAATATTTTTTTGTAGAAGAATTTCTTTTGAAGGCTAACTACTCAGAGAAAAAGTTTCTTTAATCACTTGTTTAAATTTCAAAAAAAAAAATTGAGTAATTTTTTAATTGACGCAATTAAAATATGAAATGTTTTTAAAAAAAACTTTTTTTAAAAAAATGTGAAACTTTTTTATAACTTAAACAAGTAGAAAAGTTAAATTCGACTTTGCTGAATCTATGAATACCCTACACAATGCATTTTTTAAGTGAAAGTAAATTTTCTAAAGTGTAAAAAATAACAATTTTGATAAGAAATATTTTATTTTGTGTAAAAAATCTTTTTTTTAGTAATTAAAAAAAAGAACTGGACCAGGAAAACGACAAATATATACGCCAAGCTTCATCATCTATAGAATTGTCTTTCGAAAGTTATCGTGTTTTTGATCTCGTAAATTCACGAAAAACCCTTGCCGAAATTCAGTCTTTTGCTCATAACTTTTGAACCACTGGACCGATATCGCTGGATTGCAATACCAACCTGACCAGGTAAATGTCCAACATATATACCAAACTTCAGGAGCCTCCTTGAAGTCTTTCAAAAGTTAGCGTGTTTTAAACAGACAGACAGAAAGACGGACAGACGGATGGACGGACGGACATCCCTAGATCGTCTTAAAATCGATCGAGGATCATGAATTTATTTACTTTTTGGGGTCCTAGACCAATATTTCGAGGTGTCACAAACGGAATAACAAACTTATATATACCCTCTATCACTAGAGTGGAGGGTATAAAAAATGATAAATTTTGAGTAAATTTTTACTTGACACAATTAAAAACTAAATTTAAAAAAAACTAAAAATTTTGTGTAAAGTTTTAATTGTGTCAATTAAAAATTTAATCAAATTTTTTTGGCATACATATTATAAATTTTTATTAAAAGTTTACTCAATACAATTAAATCGTTTACTGGTGCAAAATTCAGTAATTTTTTTACTCAATAGAATTAAAAATTTACTCAAATATTTTTTTTTTCTGTGTTGCCATAATGGCTTGAAAAGTTATTTGAAACTGTTGAAATTGATTAGAGATAACTTGTGGAGATGGTGGGGTGACGAAGAGACACTGACAGATTCATTTCATTATCTTTGTCAGTACCATGGAATATCTCGCACTCGATTTAATTGTTTTGGCTCTTATTTCTTTAAGAATTTGGAGGATTTTAAAGGTATAAAATCATGAAAGATGTTGGAATTTATTAGGCTGAGTAAATTTGATGAAGCATATGAGGCATTCCACACCAAATGTCCCGCTACAGAAAAACATGTGTCCCGTAAATTTCTGAATAGGTTGTTTGGATAGCCCTATATGTAACTAAGAAAATTGGGTATTTGGTTTTTCAAATTTTCGAAAACTGGGCTTAGGAGGCGTGGTCAAATATTGAAAAAATGGTAAAATTTGTGGCGAGTTGCCTTGATTAAATATTTATCACATTAAAACGGAATTCACCACAATGTCAAAAATTTACGTTCTTATATAGTTTTGTATGGGCTATCGATTAAAAATTCTTTTTTTGGAAAATTTTCAGAAACCGTTCTGAAATTTTCCATTTTTTAAAAAAGTCAATTTATCAAAAATCCGGCCACTTTTTTTTTTTTCTTTTTTATTTATTTTTTTAAAAGTTTAGATGTTTGTCCATCCACACAAAAAAAATCAGAAACACGTTTATCTTTTTTTTCGAGAAAATCGCATTTGAACTTTAAATTTCATAACAATTTTGTTATTTGCTTGTATTTCTGTGTGTTAACAGAGCGTATGACGAATATTTATGCAATTAATATTACTCATTCGCAACTTTAAAACAAAGAAATACAAGCAAATAACAAAATTGTTATGAAATTTAAAGTTCAAATGCGATTTTCTCGAAAAAAAAAGATGAATGTGTTTCTGATTTTTTTTGTGTGGATGGAAAAACATCTAAACTTTTAAAAAAAAATTTAAAAAAGAGAAAAAAAAGTGGCCGGATTTTTGATAAATTGACTTTTTTAAAAAATGGAAAATTTCAGAACGGGTACTGAAAATTTTCCAAAAAAAAAAATTTAATCGATAGCCCATACAAAACTATATAAGAACGTAAATTTTTGACATTGTGGTGCATTCCGTTTTAATGTGATAAATATTTAATCAAGGCAACTCGCCACAAATTGTACCATATTTTCAATATTTGACCACGCCTCCTAAGCCCAGTTTTCGAAAATTTTAAAAACCAAAAACGCAATTTTCTTAGTTACATATAGGGCTATCCAAACAACCTATTCAGAAATTTACGGGACACATGTTTTTTTTCGCTGGACATTTGGTGTGGAATGCCTCATATGTGTGGAATTAAACCGTCGTGGACAGGGAAAAAGAAGAATTCGAATTAATGTTAAAAGCAGCCATCACACAGCTGTAGAAAATTGTCTCAAAATATAAGATTTTCTGTATGAAAAAAAAAAATGTTCTTCAAGTATCAAAAGATATTTTAGAATAATAAATGCGTTGTTTGAGCTCGAGGCCATTATGACCACTAGCTCAAACAACGCATTTATTATTTATGAATAAAAGGTTGATATTTTAGAATCTTATTTTTTTCAAGGAAAATATAACTTCAATTTGTTCAAAATATGACTTCGACGTGTTCTTAGAAAGTGATGCTTAATGAACATGTATTCAAATACTTTAGTACAGTTGACTCACCATTGTAGGCCATTTTTGTTAGATGTTAAATATTAATATATTTTCGACATCTTTGCCCCCCAGAAAAAAAAATACAAAATTATATTCTTCCGTTAAATCTTTGTTTACTCTGTTTTAAATTACCTGAAGAGTATTGCGAAATCGTTGTATATCCATCAAGAAATTTGTTTCATGTTTCTTGGTTTTTTGAATTGTTTAAAGTAATTTGTATTCGTGTTTGAGTGTTTTTTGAAACCACATTGGTATATGGTTTCTTTACAAACAAAAAAAAATATTTACAGCTGTGATGAAAAACATAGCACTAATGACATATTCTTTAGTTTATATGACGTAGTTTTTTTATTTTTTAAATATTGAAAAAAAAAACAGTCTTACGGTCACCATCAAATCATAGAATATTGAGCACTTTGATATAACGCTCTTAATTTTGTGGACGTGGTTTTTATGCTTAAATTCCTTAAATTCATAGGTGGAGTATAGGACCGTAACACGTGCTTTCTATAATTTCTTATCATTTGAGATTCTTTTTCCCAAGTTCCAAGATAAGTCTTCTATCTGTCGTCTCCAGATTTTTGAAAATCTATCGAATCTTCTGACGCCTTGGGGATTGTAATTGAAAAACTATCTGTTTATATCTTTAGCTGTCTGACATGCTTAAAATCAGATATTTACTTGTTTAAAACCTGATGAGGAAATCCGCAGATTTTCCATTTTGTTTCTACTGAGATGATCGTGGTAGCAATTTTAGCTACACTATATCAATTTATATATCAATGTGATAAAATGTTACATCATTTTTCGTCCAATGTAATTTTTCATCAATGTAATGAAGAGGTTTCATCAATAACTTTTTTTTATTTTAAAAATAAGAAAACATTTTTTTTTAATTCGTTTCACTGCATAATTGGTTGACTATATCCAAATTGGGTTAAGACCATTAGATTTTGCATAGGTTTTTTATCAAATAAAGTGCAGTTATTTTTTTGGCCACCACTGTTTATACACAATATGACGAATATTCAAAAGTAACAAGCTCCTTACTACATATCATACTACTACTACATGTTGTATAACAAAATTTTACAAAATAACAATATTTTAAATTTCCCAAGTTTATATTTCGTCATGGTTAATGAATTTTAAACCAATTAATTTTTAATTTACTTACACTCGCAGTTTGAAAAGTTTTCATGAATAAATGAAACATTAAGTGTGCGAATGAATGAGTGAATTGAGTGAATAGTTTAACATTTAATTTTTGTAACCATTAAATATTAATCATGAAAAATTAATTAGTTGGTATAAAACTTTATGCAATAAATTGTTTTAAGAAATTTTTAGGAAAACATTTAACAATAGTTCCGGTTAAATGAAAAATTATACTGTATTTGTTTTGATTGTTAGCAGAAGTATGTTTCACACTTTAAGGATGGCTTACTCAATGCAAAGTTAGCTGCTAGCTAGTCGATTTAATGGAGCCTTATGTCAAAATTTGTATGAAATAGTTAAATTTTAATGGAGATTTTTTTTATAACTGAGCATTTAATAATCCAGCCGTAGGCTTTTAGTTTTCTCATAACAAAATTGTTAGAATCTAAGACTTTTTCGATGCGAAAAGTTTCTTAGAATCTGAGACTCCTTTCTTGTTTCTATATGTTATTCTCAGAATCTAATTGCAAAATTTTTTATTTATAAAATTTTTTTTAAGAAACTGTTGTGAAAACTGTAAAAATTTTCTATATGATAAATGCTCCTGAATCTGAGAAAAAAATTAATAATCTTTGTTGTTTTCTATAGGAAAATTGTCTCGCAGTCTTGACTCATCTGCAGAAAATTTTTTTCAAAATCTGAGACATTTACTTTAGGAAAACTGTCTAAGAATTTGAGACTTTTGCCATGGGAAGAATATCTCACAATCTGAGACTGGTATGTTTGTACTTCCAATGATAACCGATAGGGTACATTTAAGATAGCATTTTTCGGTTGAAACTTTAAAGCAATATATCTCGAGTAATATATCCTTCCGATCCTCATTTTTTGTTGAAATCTGCATGACAAGATCAACACTAAGATACCCATTTTTAAAGTAAGTGAGGATTTATGCCGGTCAACTCCAGTTAACAATTTTTTCTTTCTTTTTGGGTGTTATGACATTTTTTTAACGAGATATTATGATCTTTGTGTAATATTAAATTTAGATATTTAAATAATAAGTCATAACTCCCAAGGCCGTCCAAAATCCCAACAATCATAAATACACATTTTAATACCCTCCAACTACAGTATGGCGCTACACTCACTTTGTCATTCCGTGTGTAACGCATTAAAATATCGGTCTAGGAACCCACAAATTATAGTAGTATATATTTATGATCAGTGATCGATTCTAAGACATTCTAGCGATGTCCGTCCGTCCGTCTGTAGGCACGACATTAGGCACGAATATGTCTAATGTTTTAGGCAGGTTTAGTTCGTAAATGAGCAAAATCCGACCAGGGGGAAAAAGTTCCCCTTGTAGAACTAAATAAACCTCTCAAAAATATAAAAGTACCTTTTATAAAAAGTACCTTTTATAATAAGTACCTTTTATAAAAAGTACCTTTTATAAAAAGTACCCTTTATAAAAAGTACCTTTTATAAAAGGTACTTTTTATAAAAAGTACCTATTATAAAAAGTACCTTTTGTAAAAAGTATCTTTTATAAAAAGTACCTTTTGTAAAAAGTACCTTATATAAAAAGTACCTTTTATAAAAAGTACTTTTTATACAAAGTACCTTTTATACAAAGTACCTTTAATGCAAAGTACCTTTTATAAAAAGTACCTTTTAAAAAAAGTACCTTTCATAAAAAGTACCCTTCATAAAAAGTACTTTTATATAAAGTACCTC
This sequence comes from Pegoplata infirma, assembly GCA_963921195.1. Lineage (NCBI taxonomy): Eukaryota > Metazoa > Arthropoda > Insecta > Diptera > Anthomyiidae > Pegoplata > Pegoplata infirma. The sequence goes on from OY992536.1 coordinate 11,922,071, forward strand.
TTATAAAAAGTAAATTTTTATAAAAAGTACCGTTTTTAAAAAGTACCTTTTTATAAAAAGTGCCTTTTTTAAAAAGTGCCTTTTTATAAAAAGTTCCTTTTATAAAAAAGAACCTTTTATAAAAAGTACTTTTTATAAAAAGTACCTTTCATAAAAACTTCCTTTTATAAAAAATACCTTTTATAAAAAGTAACTTTTAAAACCAGTATATTTTATAAAAAGTATCTTTATAAAAAGTTTTTTGATAAAAAGTATCTTTAATAAAAAATACCTTTTATAAAAAGTATCTTTTATAAAAAAGGACCTTTTATAAAAGGACCTTTTATAAAAAGTGCTTTTTATAAAAAGTACCATTCATAAAAAGTACCCTTCATTAAAAGTACCTTGTATAAAACAACCGAAAGTACACTTTTTGGTACTTTTTTACATCCTGAAATAATAATCATAAAAACATTTTATATTTCCTGAAATAATGGTCCTGGAATCTTAAAATTTGTAATGTAAGAGAATTCGGTAAAAAAAATATTCTAGGAAAAATAAGTTTTGGTAATTCCGCTTCTTAGTGGGGTAAAATGGCTAAAAAGGTGTCTTTTCGGTACTTTTGATATTTTCTGACGTAATGGTTCTAGAAACTTAAGATTAGGAATGTAAAATCATGTTTGAATTTGTTATATTTGGTGAAACAATGATCCTAGATAATTGAAATATGGAATCTGGGATCCTTCGGTGAAGAAAAAAACATTCTGGAAGAGGTACCTTTTGGAAATTTCGTTATTGGGGGAAAGAAAGTGTAGTTTTGGTACTTTTTTTTTTTTGGTTCCGATAATAATTACCTTAGAAGCTTCAATTTTGGAATGTAGCGTCCTTCGGTGAAAAAACCATTCTGCTAAAATATTTAAAAAAAACGTTTCTAGAGGTGTAAAAAAGTGGTTTTTTAAAAATTTTTATATTTCATGAAGTAATGATTCTAGGCACTGATATTTTGAATGCTTGATCGTATAGTGAACAAATGTTTTGGAAAAGTTCTTTTTGGAAATTTTGTTTCTACGGAGAGAAATGAAACTTACATGGAACGAAATGGAGAAGAACGGGGAACGAAATGAAATAGAGCAGGGAACAATTTTAACTTTTTTTACTCTATATTTTTTCTCTATATGTTTTTTAACTCAAACTTTTTTTTTCACTGAAATATTTATTCACTCAAAATCCTAAATCCCTATATAAGGGCTCAAAAATTGTCAATATCTTTTTTCACTGGAACGAACATGATAACGTACCAGCGAAGTTATTAAAATTGTATTGTTTCAATTATTCATTGAAATATTATTTTATAAAAGACTTAAACGTCCACAAGTAAATAAAACAAAGACTACGTAGGGGAATTTTTTTTTTAAATCGGTAGAGTAATCCTGATCTTTCTATTATCCGGTATTCAATACAACCGGTAACGAAGTACCGGGATGGTAAGCTAGTATATGTATATGAAAGTTTGAAATCATCTTTAGGAAATTTTTCTATGTCTTTAAGACATGATAAATATATTTGGTAAATGGTAAAAAAAAACTTTTTTTTTTTTTGTAAAAAAATATTAAATTTTTTTAAACTATTTAAAAAAAAAATCTAAATTTTGAGTAAATTTTTACTTGACAAAATTAAAAACTTAATTAAAAAAACCGAAAAATAATGAATAAAGTTTTAATTGTGTCAATTAAAAATTTACTAAAATTTTTTAGCATACAGTTAATAAATTTTTATTAAATTTACTCAATACTATTAAATCGTTTACTGGTGGAAAATTGAGTAATTTTTTACTCGATAGTATTAAAAATTTACTCAATTTTTTTTCTCTATAGTTTAAAAGAGTTCTTAAGTGTGAAACTCCCTTAATGAAATGTGTCAGACTTTATGGCATTTCTACTACCAAACAGTCAGAAATTAGTTGTTTTTATATCTTTAGGTTTATTGAAAAATTCTGAGAAATATTTTCACATATTTTATCAACTTACAGGTTGATACATTTTGCCAATTAAAATTTGTATCTTAATTAAACCATGCTGTGATAATTCATAAATTGTATAATTTTTGGTATTATATTTAATAAATTGATACAGTATAAAACAAATTATCCTAGAAATTTTATTACTAATGCTACAAAATTTTCTATACATTTAACTATGATGGTAATTCTATGAATACATGCATATATGTAGTCATAAGTACCTTTTTAAAAAAGGATTTTTACTAAGAATCATATAATATATTACAAAAGAACATACAATTTATATGTCTAGACAATCAAATAAATAATATGAATATTTAACTATAAAAAAAGAACATTATCCATTCAATTTCCAAAATATTTAAATTTTTATATAAAAAAATTCCTAAAAATGTAATTTTCTTAATATTTGTCAAGTGACATGTTTCTTATCAATTTTAAAATCTACTGAGATTTAAATAAGAATATTTAGCTACATTCTACAATGTAATAATATTAAAAAGAAAAGAAACTTTTTTGACAACAAACCACAAAAGACTTAAGTTTTTACCTTCGAAAAGAAAAACAAAAACCACACCAAACGTCTCCCAACTTCCATTCTGCCTCCCTTTTACAGACAAATTCAAAAAAGTATGACATTATTACTAAAACCTAAATCCCATATAAAATCACTTAGACAATATATTAAAACTATACTAAAACAATAACCCTAATAACACGTATCAATTTAGGATGACATTTTTAGATTCCTTTATTTAAATGTCTATATAAACTTTAAATACACTGGAAAAAAATTAAATTGTATAGTTGTAAAATAAAGAAAATTACAAGGACTTGCTGAATTCTATGATACTCTCAACAATGTAAAAAAGGTTATTGCAACAAAAAGTTTAAGAAAAACTTAAAAAAAAAAATAAAAAATGTAAATTTAAATTGGCAAAAAAAAAATCAGCAAAGTTTGTACTTTTGCCCAAACCATTGAATCATGATAGTGTTTTGCTGAAACAAATATTTTAGAAAAAAATTGTTGATGAAAAAAAAATATTGATGAAAAAAATATTAATGCAAAAAAATATAGATGAGAAAAGACTATTGATGAAAAACAAATATTGATTAAAAAAATACTACTATTGATTAAAAAAGTATGGACGAAAAAAAATTGATGGAAAATATTTATGTTAACTTTTGTTCACCACCTGGTTCACCACGAGGTGAATTATTATCCAAGTTACAAGCTCCCACAAAAAATTACATTTTTAATATTTGCTGCAACCGCTTTAACTGCAATAAAAGTGCCTCTAGAGCAGTCAAATAAACGATCACCCAAAATATTTTTTTAAACAAACATTTTCTCAGCACATACCTACACACTATCTGTAACCCTTAAGGCGGTCATGCATTTTTTTTTTATTTTGTTATATTTAATCAGCTTCTACCGAAACAATTGTGCGTCTGTCTAATTTTAAAAAAGATGCAGGACGCCACCTCAGTTTGACTATATAAGCTAACAATTAACGAAAAAGAAAACAAGAATTACTATTTTTTTTTAAAACCAAAAATTTTAATAACTTGGGTTTGTAACTTGGATAATAATTCACCTCGTGGTGAATAAAACCGTTTTTCACCAGCTGGTGATTAAAAAGTAACATAATTATTTTTCAAAAAAAAAAAAAAAATTTTTCATCAAATTTTTTTTTTTTTATCAATCTTTTTTTCCATCAATTTTTTTTTTTTTATAATTTTTTTTTTCATAAAATTTTTTTTTCATCATACTTTTTTTCATAATTTTTTTTATCAATTTTTTTTTTCAAAATTTTTTTTTTCATAAATTTTTTTTTTGATCAAATTTTTTTTTTCAAAAATTTTTTTTTTTTAATTAATTTTTTTCATCAACTTTTTTTTCATTAATTTTGTTTTTTTTTTTTTCATCAATTTTTTTTTCCATAATTTTTTTTTTTTACATAAGATTTCTTTTTTTTCATCAAACTTTTTTTTTTCATCAATTTTTTTTTTTCATAATTTTTTTTTTTATCAAACTTTTTTTTCATCATATTTTTTATCAATTTTTTTCTTAATCAAATTTTTTTTCATCAATTTTTTTAGTATCAATTTTTTTCTCACCAAAAAATTTTTTTTTTCATATTTTTTTTTTCATAATTTTTTTTTAAATCAAACTTTTTTTTTTTTTATCAAAAAAGCATTTACCTGGTATTGCAATCGGTCCAGTGCACAGTGGTAAATTCCGACCAAAACCCTATAACTTCTTTGATTTTTTATATAAACTAATAAAATGTTGTAGGTAGGTTAAGAATACAATAATAAACCAATTTCGAGAAAAAAAACGCAGAAAAAAATTTTTAACATGATAATGTTTTTAGGCTGGTGTCTAATTTTAAAAAAGTTGCAGGACGCCACCTCAGTTTGACTATATAAGCTAGCAATTAACGAAAAAGAAAACAAGAATTTTAATAACTTGGGTTTGTAACTTGGATAATAATTCACCTCGTTGTGAATAAAACCGTTTTTCACCAGCTGGTGATTAAAAAGTAACATAATTATTTTTCAAGAAAAAAAAAATTTTTTTCATCAATTTTTTTTTTTTTTTCATAAATTTTTTTTTTTTTTCATTAATTTTTTTTCCATCAATTTTTTTTTTTTTCATCAAATTTTTTTCATATTTTTTTTTTCATCAAATTTGTTTTTTTCACCATTTTTTTTAAATAATTTTTTTCATCAATTTTTTACCATAAAATTTCTTTTTTTTTTTCATAAATTTTTTTTTCATCATATTTTTTTTTTTTTTTTACTTTTTTTATCAAACTTTTTTTTGTTCATCATATTTTTTTTATCAATTTTTTTTTATCAATTTTTTTTTTTTTTATCAAATTGTTATTTTTCATAAATTTTTTTTTACATCAAAAAATTTTTTTTTTCATCAAAAACTTTTTTTCATAAAATTTTTTTTTCACCAAAAATTTTGGGTTTATTTAATTTTTTTTACATTATTTTGTTTTTCGTGAAAAAAAAAAATTATTTTTTTTACCAAAACTACTTGTTTACCAAGTCTAAGGTTTTCACATAAAAATTGTCCATTTGTTTATCAAATGTACATAAAACAAGTGAGAGTGTTATATTCTTTGGAGCCGAATCTTTAATACTCTCCAAAATGTAAAAACACTTTTTTGCACTCACTTACGAAATGTACAGCTCTTTTGGTTTTTTAATGGGGTCCTCGACTGATATTTCAATTCGTTTTGCATGGAATAGCAAAGTAATATAACATTATTTTTTCTAAAAAAACTTTGCTTTGGCAAGTACACCCAAATCTACCGCAAAACATTATCATGATTTAATGTTTTGGGCAAGAGTATAGAGTAAAGAATATATCAGAGATTTTGATAGGCCCCAAAACAAGATGTCACTTTATATAAATTGGTTCTCTTAATGTTTAAGAGAGTTTTTACATGCAATAGCATAGGCAACACTAAGAGAACCAACTTTTTGAGAGAGGAAATTAAATGGTAGCCAACCAACCTGATACCCACTGGGCAAAAGTACAAAATTCGCAGGCATTTTTCACAAACATACCTTCCTAAAATCACAATTTTATAAAATTTGTTCCTATTATAATTTTTAAGGGAGCCCTTTTAGGAAGTGGGGATAGGGTATATATAAAAAAAATTAAGGGTAAAAATTAATGGGGATCAGTTTTATAAATGACCCCTCTATGACGTACCATTGGACCGGCAGAAGCTGATACAATGAAACAAATTACTAAAAAAACAAAAATTGCATGGGGACCGCCTTAAGTTTTAAAGGATAATTGTGTTGCAAAAAATAATTTTATTAAAAAAATATTGTGGGTCGGTCATACATTTGACTTCTCTAGGGGCACTCTCAGTGCAGGTCGAGCGGTTAGAGCAAATTTTACGAAATGTCACGTTGGGGCCCTCCTTAAAAATTGGAGATGGAGTGTAAATTTGTTTGAAAAAAATTAAAAGGGACTAAAACTAATGGGGGCCGTACAGCTAATGGCCCCTCTAGGATGCTCCATTGGATCAGTAGAAGCTGATTTATAAACTGGAAAATTGAAAAAAAAATAGTAATAATCAGTGACGTTCCGTCTAATGTGCGGAGGTGTTCTCTGAACACCTAACATTTTTCCAGTAAATATGTCAGTTTTATATTTTTATAATTTTTTTCAAATGTTCAAAAATATTTCTGCACATATAATACGTCATTTACTCATAGCAGAAGATGTACACTTTCAGTTGGTATATTATTCTTTATTTTCCGTCGTTTCATAAAAAAGTTATGCTAAATTTTGTAAGCATTAATGCAATTGTTTTCAAAAGTTAAGTGAATGTGCGACATAATTTAAAGAACAAACGAAGTTGTTGGATTGGTTGTTCTTAACTTTGTCGCGCACACTCAACTAGAGTTAAATTACAACAAAAACAACAAACAAAATTTAAATATTTAAAGGCATTTTTGTGCGGTAATTCATGGAGCACACATAACTTTAAGAGGTGATATCTTTTTACTGGAAAGAGCTATTGATTAAATTTGAAAGCCATATAATACTTTGGGATTTTTCCTATGGTTGTCAATACAGATATCATTTAAATTTTTTATACAAGGTTGCCAAATTCTTGTCTAAAAAACACACCTTTTACATGTTTTTTTTTGCTTTAAATATTGAAAAACAAACGTTTTACCATAAATTTTTGGCAAAATAAATTATTTTTTGCCAAAATTTAATGCAACGGAAAATTTGTTTTAAAACGGTTTTTTAACTTCAAACAAATTTACAGACAAATTTTTAGGAACTCCAATGTGATCCTTATAGAGCGTCATCTCTTAATTCCAAATCTGTAATCAACAAATTTATAGCACGTTTTGTTTTTGTATTTTTTGTGTAAAAAAACTAAATTTCATGAAAAGAACAAAAAAAAAAAATTGTTGTTAATTGGCCACAAGATATAGCCCTGCACAGAAAAAAATAAAAAAAATATTTAAGTAAATTTTTAATACTATTGAGTAAAAAATTACTCAGTTTTGCACCAGTAAACGATTTAATAGTAATATTGAGTAAACTTTTAATAAAAAAATATTAAATGTTTGCCAAAAAATTTTAGTAAATTTTTAATTGACACAATTAAAACTTTACTCAAAATTTTTCGTTTTTTTAAGTAACTGTTTAATTGTGTCAAATAAAAATTTTCTCAATTTATTTTTTTTTTAAAGTTTAAAAAAGTTTAAAATTTCAAAAAACTTGTTTTTTCAAACTTTACCAAACATGTTTATGTCTCAAAGACATAGGAACATTTTATGAAGACGATTACTAACTTTCATATACATGTACAAAAAACTATAAACTAAATGAGAATTCAAAACACCAAAAGAATAAAAAAAATACTAAATTTGTATTAAATTATTTACTCAATTTTTTATTTTAATTTTTGAGTAAATTTTTAATTGCGTCAATTAAAAAACTACTCAATTTTTTTGTTAAATTAAACAAGTGATTACTCAAATTGTTTTTCTTAATATTATTTTCTGTGTGGATATGTGCATGGTCTTAAAAATATATTTTTTGATACCAAATGGGTATAAGCTTTCTTTTTAAGCTAATACAAAATTTTGAACTTTCCAAAAAAAATTCAATTAATCAAGGAATTGGGGTTAGATTTGCGTTTGAAATATTTTTATTAAAAAGCGTAATTTACTTCTCTTCCAAAAATTGTTTTTGCTTTGTTAGGTTAATTTTATATTAGTGGTGAACACCTTGATGAAAACCTCACGGCACGTCCCTGGTAATAATCATGATCTCACAATCTTACAGACAATAAGTAAACAATTTTTAGAATCGACAAAAGTTTTTTACCAAAAATCTTAAAAAAAAAAATCAAGGAGTTCCAAAAATGACATTTAAATTTTTAAACTTAAAACTGACGTATAAGAAAATTTTGAAGAATTTTTCTAACTTAAAAACTTAAAAAAATAATTTGAATTCTGTACCACTTTTAAAGAAGTTATGAGTTAAAGAAGTTTGAGTAAAGAAAAATTTCGAATTTTTGAAAATACCTGAAAATCAACCAAGAAGAAGTTTTTGAAGAGTACTAATAACTGTTAAAATTTAGGAAAATCTAAAAAAAGTGATTCAAAGTGTCCGAGTTGGCATGGTGTCCTAGAGCAAAAAATGAATACTAATGAATAGGATGAAACATTTTATCTTTGAGTGTAAAAATGTATGAAATACTATGCACGTTACATTGTAAATGTGTGTTACTTATGTCAATATAAATAAAAAAAATAATATCAAATATTCATGTGTATATGAGGGCGTGTAACTGTTAGGAAACATATTCATACTTATGATAAGAAATAAATTAGATGCGTGTCTTTGCATGCACAATATGTTAAAATGTCTCTTCTTTTTATATAACTTGATAAAGTCATTGACCAAATTAGAGATGTCGTTTTTTTTGAGAAGCACAAAAGGGAGTTGGAGTTAAATAAATCATATCACTAGGTAGATACGTTTGTATGTTTGCGTATATTTGCTTTAGTAGTATGTGGGAAAGACTTATATGAATTATACCTGTAGCATTCACAAAAACCCAGTAGGCTGTAAAAGCTTGTCAAAAAAACTGTCAATAAGTACAGCGGGATACAAAAAAAAATGGAAGGTAGAAAATGATGTATGTATGTGTTTGTTTAACTAAATCTACTCAAGGATGTGAAATGGGTTGTAGATAAAGCTAGTGTAATAACAAGTAAGACAATGAAAAATGTCCTCCAAAATGCAAAAATATAATAATTTTTTTAATGAAAATTTTTTGTGTCAAAATGCTTTGAAGTGACAAAAACACTTTGTAAAAACTTAAAATAAGTTTGTCATTCCGTTTGTAACATCTAAAGATATCGGTCAAGGACCGCATAAATTATATAGTGTATTCTAACAAAACCTTAACATTACATCGGGTTTTTGAGAAATTTTAATTGCAAAAAAATTGCGTAACTTCTTCTCTGATAATTGCTTTGGAGTAAATTTGTAGATTCTGCCAAGCCCGATTAAACTGCTTTAACTTGCTTTTGATGTTGCAGTTGGCAACGTTGCGTATGAGTAATATAATGTTGACATCTTAAGTAATATATAACACTCATACGTCTCCAAATCATATCGGGATAGGTTAATGCCCACGAATCGAATGTTTAATATCAACTCTGTAACTTTCGACAAAAAAATCTTTCCTTGTTTGAAAAAAATATTTCTTTGACAACTTTAATTTTATATAAAAAAATGTTTTTTCAAAAATTAAAAAAAAAACACTAAATATTTAAAATTATATTTTATTTCTTTTCAAATATCTGTGTAACCTTGTGTAATAATTTATTTATTTGTATATCTTCTTTCATAAAGTAACAATAATTTGGTTTACCTTTGACACACATTGCTAATAAAGATTGACGTAATTGTTGGCAAGTTAATTGTTATAATTTTCTTTATCTCAATTTATGTATGAAATACAAAAATAATTTGATTCTATATTGATAAGAACATTTAAGACCACTGAGGTGTTAATAAGTCATTGGTAATGATTTTGAAGGTGTTTAACGTTATAAATCCTATTGTTTTTAATTTTAATCATAACCTTTTTAATAAATAAATAACATTGGAAATAACAATAGAATTTAATAAAGAATAACCAGATTAAGAAAAATTAAAACATCTTATTAAGAAAAACTGGAAAATAAATTCGTCAGCTGATCTGCAACATTTCATTAACAGACAAATCAATATGTCACCTACAATTAAAAGATGTAAATGACTTTTAAAGGATCTTCTAAAAATGAAAAAATGGAGACCATTTGAATGAAGTTACTTGTTTGTATGTCTTCATTATACAGAAGGTTGTAGGTTTCGTTTTATTATTGCAACTTATTTTTGAATTGCTTTTTATTAACGCCATTATTACACAACAATTTGTTAAGTATTGTGTTGTTGTTGTTGTCGCTAACAAAATGTGCAACATTATGTGATGTGTCTGCATAAAGTTAAAACTAGAGTTTGCAAAACGATTAAAATCGTAATCGTAATCGCGATTAATCGCACCAATTAATCGTAATCGTAATCGACAAAAAAATCATGCGATTACGATTAATCATTTTCTATGAAATACACTGTTTTTATAACGAATTTAAATCAGTTTTTAAATTTTTTGAAACCCATTTTGAAGTTTCTATTTAAAATTACTTTTTAAAAAAACTAAAGGCTCCGACACAATGTCGGAGTACTCTGTACTACAGAGTACCATCTCTAAAAATAGAGACGACATCATACAAAAACTATGTAAGTGCGAAAGAGAAAGGAACAAAATCCACTCTCTGGCACAGAGTACTCCGTCATTGTGAATTCAGCTTAAATTACTCATAAAACAATTACTTTCGGAAAAATTTCAAACGAAAATCATTGATTCTGGAATGTTAAGTATAGGAAGTTTTTTTTACTGTTACCGAACTTTAAAATAAAATAAAGGAAGAAAAAATATTTTTAATATCAATCAAGCTGACTTTATTGGATAGATAATTTCAAGACATTAATGTTTAAAAATGATTTGGAGCCATATCGATTCCAAAAATGGCTCGTACATGGAGTAATCTGAACCTCCATTTTCACACAATTTTCACAGAATTTGCGGCCGTTTTTCGAATTTCGCCAATAACTCGACGAAGGTTTATTTCCAGGTGTTTAATTGTCTCTAATTTATCAGAATAGACAAGTTACTTTATATATCCCCACAGAAAATAATCCAATGGGGTTAAATCAAACGATTTTGGTAAAAAATTAATAGGATCATTGAATAAAATTTAAGTTCGACGAAAAGAACCATTTTTTTGATAAAAAATTTCTACAACTTGGAAGCGTTGCTCTTATGTAAGACTTTGCATGATAAAATGTCAAACCATACTTAACAAAAAAACAACTATCAACAGTTAGATCAGTTGTCAAATAAAGCAGTATTACCAATTCAAAGTTGTGGACCACTAAAAAAACACCCTATAGAATAGATTGCAGGATGATATGATGCGTTCTGGTACCGATTATTTGGAACGGAAAATTTTAATGGGTTGGCCCATGATTCATTTAAATTGTTTGCGATCCTTTTCTCGTAAAAGTCATTCAACTTTAAAGGAAAATTTAAATTCTGATATGAGTTAGTTTTAGAGAGGTTTGTTTTTAAAATATACTCAAAAGGTCTTGGTCGGATTTGGTCGAAAAATTTGGACATGCATTTTTTTTAAAAAACGTAAATTTTTCATAGCTCCTTAACTGGCCATCGGCAGGTTTTTTGACACGACCCCACAGAAATTCGGATAAACTGGAAGCAGCTTTGGGAAAGGAATCGCGAGCCAAAGAGCGAATCCAAACCCGTCACAGTTTTGAGCACTCTTCAGTAGCAAAGATAAAGAGCTATTAAGGCGCAGTAAAATCATGTGTCTTTTCAGTGCTGATTGAAGCAATCTTTGTAAAGTTTATTTGAGCGCAATAAAAATGTTAGAAAATCTAGTATTTTGTTCCAAAAACCTTTTTGATGTTGAAGATGTAAAAATAGAAGTACGTGTAAAATTGATATACTAAAAAAGTGACTGTGGTTCCAAAATCTCGAATTATTTTTACTGGGAAAGTTTGAATGTTTTTAATTTTATTTCTTAAAGATAATAATTTTTGTATTTTCGTTCTTTCTAAAATGTAAACTTCAAAAGATTTTTTTAAAGCTATTGCAACTCAAATTATTTAAAAAATTCGATTAATCGTAATCGCGATTAACGGCAATTTTTTTAATCGTAATCGCCATTATGAAATATCTCGATTATTTGCAAACTCTAGTTAAAACTTTATAACAAGTAAAATTTTCACACACGTTCAATATATACTAGACATGTGCACGAATATGTTTCTTTTAGGGCTGTCAATCCCAAAATCCCGAATACAGAAATCCCGGGATTTTTGTCATAAAATGAATCCCGAATCCCGGTATTTGTAAGCTCAAATCCCGGGATTTTTGAAATATTAAAAATAAAAATTAAAACTAAAACTTTTTTGAATTTTCAACACTCAGAAAAAAAACTAACTAAAAAATGGGAAAATTAACTAAATGCAAGGAATATTGATAATGATTTAGCTCCATTGCCATGTATTCCTACTTTTTAGTCCATATTTTTCTTTAAAAAAATGCCCAATTTGAACTAGAAAATGTGAAAAAATTTCCCACTAAAAAAGTTTAAAAAAACATTTCTGTTAAGGAAATTTTTCCTAAAAATTATTTAATTTTAGATTTTTTAATGGTTTATTTATAGAATAGCATGTGAATACACACATAATTTTCATTGGGTACATATTTTATTTTAAATATAAAGAAACGTTTGTTTCTTATAGTCAAGTAATAAATTTCACAAGTTTTTTTAGTTAAATTATAACAAAAACTTTGTATTTGACGTTTGTTCCCAGGATATGGGAAAACACGCCAAAGCCAAGGTCTTTGTTGTGGTTAAAATATTATTTTTTTTTCTAACACATACATGTGTAGAAAAAAAAAGTAAATATTAAATTTATTACTTGTTATACATGATCAAACTTTTTGTATTCATGTACTACAAATAATAAACAAAATGTGAACTACAAGCAAGCATGAAAAAAATACATAAATCAAAACAAACAATTTCAAGTTACGAAAAATTTACTAAACTTGTGGAAAAAACTTCCTCAAATTAAAGAAGATAAATTTGATGAACTAATTGGTAGGAAATTACGTCCTAAAACTGAATTTTTTGAACTAAATTTTGTTTTTAGAAATATGTCTTAAAAATAAAGATTTTTTTTTAATTTTTAGGGAAAATTTCTTTGGCGGTAAGAATTTCTTACATGTATTAGGGAATTCCAATTAAGGAAAATTATGGCCTATTTAACAGTACATGAACTAAAATATTTTCCTAAAAGTTAGGAAAATTTCCCAACTTTTAGTTAATTTTAACTTAATTGTGGGAAAATTTATAAACTATTTTGAAGAAAAATTTTCCTAAGTTTAAATTTCTTCTTTTTTTGAGTGAATGTAGCTGGCCACGAATTTTGCTGAGCCGAGAATTCTACCCATGCTTGTAGAATAATAGTCCAACGAACTAACCATTAAGCCACAGTCACGTAGCCCTTTGACCAAAATTTGCATGTTTTGGCGAACATTTCCTAAAAAACCGAAACTTTAATCGAATGGCACCACGGATAAATTTAATCCGATTGGCCTTAAATTTGTAATTTTGTACCACAAGATTTTTAGGCCTAGGAGAATAAAAATTTTCCCGGACGTTCAAAATTGGAAGAAAATCTTTTTTTTATACAAAAAAAATGCAAGTTTAATGTATTATATTATTACCAATCTATTTTAAATGTTTTTCTTATTTTAAATTTTCTTTAAATTAGTTTTAAAATTATACACTACAACAACCAAAATCGGAATGGGATAAAACCAAAAGCAAATAAAAGTTGTCATTTTCCATAACAATCAAACCCACGACTCCCTGTTTAATAGGCTAGCACGCTACAAACTAACGTAGCTCCTTGAATATGCACACTAAAATTGAAACATAGAGTCTACTATTTTTTTACTTTATTAATCAAACCAATTTAATCCCAAAAAAATCCTGAAAAATCCCGGGATCCCGAAAAATCACGTGATCCCGCAAAATCCCGGGATCCCGGGATTTCGATTTTCAAATCCCGAATGCCGGGATTTTAAAAAACCGATCCCGTTTGACAGCCCTAATTCCTTTATTCGCTTACACCAAATAATTTGCTTCCATTCAAAAAGTATGTTCACAATTTGGAAAGTACAAAAGATTCGGCACAGAAGAACTGAACCCTCGCACTTGTTTTTTGTTCATTTGATTTTTTTTATAAAGAAAAACAAATTTGATAAAAAAAAATGATGAAAAAAAGTTTTTGATGAAGAAATTTTTTTTTTTTTTTTGATGAGAAAAATAAGTTTTTTGATGAAAAATAAAAAATGTATGCAAAAAAGATTCATGAAAAATAAGTTTCTAATGACAAAAAAAATTGATAAATAAAAAAAAAATGTCGATGAAAAAAATTGGAAAAAAAATATTAAAAATTTTTTTTGATGTAAAAAAAAATTAACGAAAAAAAAATTTGATGAAAAAAAAAATTTTTTTGTTGAAAAATAATTATGTTACGTTTTATTCATCAGCTGCTTAAAAACGTGGTTATTCACCAGCAGGTGAATTGTTCTCTTACAAGGGAAGTCTCCCTGGTGTCACCCTCCGATCTTTATGAAATTTGGATATGTTGTTAAGAACGAAAATTAATTCGACATGCATTTCTTTTTTAGCGGCCCAAACTCATTTTGAGGGGGGTCAATTTGTATTGGGGGAAATTGACCTTTTTCAGTTTTTTACGATTTACGCCTATTTAAATAAAATTAATATGGGCATGTGTGGTATCAGATTAAAGGAATTAAAAATACCTATCTCGTAGTGCTAACAACGGGCCATAGAAGTTAATATTTTTCGACTTATTAACAAAAATTTTCTAAAAATTTTGGTTGTTTGGACACGTTCTTAGCCCACGTAGATAGGTTTTTCAAAGACCTTTCAGTTGGTATGTAACATGACTAGGTTTCTTTGCATAAAATAGGAGATAATCAAAAAAAAAATGAAAAATCGCATTGTCTCCCCCCTCCTTTTTACCCCCTAAATATGAATTTGGACCGCTAAAAAAATATACGTGTCCCTTTATTTTTTCTGCTCTACAAAATAAGTAAAACCAATTCCATAAAGATCCGCGGGTGACACTAGGGAGCCTTCCCTTGTTAGTTTAAAATCGATGTTACAAGTCTTTTTTGTTTTTAAGAAAATTAAGTAATTCTTATTTTATTTTTAGTCGGTAGCTCATACAGTCAAACTGAAGTGGCGTCCTGCATTATTGTCAAAATTAAACACCAGCCTAAAACAAAATCATGTTAAAACAAGTAAGAAAATTATGGTCGGTCAGGACCGACTTTATGATACCCTACACCAGTGTTTCCGGAAAATGGTTACCAAGTCCAAACATGGACCGATGGGATCTAATTTTCGTTAGAACTTTAATTTCTGTAGGAAACACACATAAACAAAATTTGAGGGAAATTAACTTATTTTTATTGCCAATGGACCGATTTTACTGAATATCGGGCAAAATTTTTATTTTGTTTCTATGTACTACAAAAATGGTCCAATAATGTTTAGAATTAATCAGGCTACCAAAGTACACGTTTAACACCTACAAAAAAAAATTAATTAAATATTTCCTATTTTCATAAATTTTGAGATATTTATAAGAATATCGGGAGGGTGGTTTGTATGGACATAACAAGAGAAACTGGTCCGATTCCTTTAAAATTTGAAATGGTGATTTATGAATTTATTATGTTTAACTACCAAGTTTCGAGGGGATACCTATTATAATACGGTTGTTAGAGTCGTTTGTGCTAAATTATAAAGGGTCGTTTGTATAGGGGCTAGGTCTACACATGGACCGATGTTTTCCAATATCAATAGGCTTCGTCCTTTGGGCAAAGGAAGCTTAAGTTTCAAATTTTATAGAAATCGATTGATAATTGCGACCTGACAGACGGACGGGCATAGCCAAATCATCTCAGAAAGTGATTCTGAGTCGATCGGTATACTTCAAGGTGGGTCTAGGACCAATATTTCGTATAGTTACAAATATCAGCACAAACTCATTATAACCTGTACCACAGAGGGGTTTTGGGTATAAAAATCGTTTCTAGAACGAGTGGTGGAGCCAACTTTCCCTTTTTTCGAATTTCAAAATCATCGGGGTCGAAATACCCAGTTGGAAAATGTGTCACTGAGGAAATTTCCACAGTGATTCCTTGAGGAAATGTCTTGAGGTTCTGACAAATCATAGGTAATCCTTGATGACATGTCCATGTCCATTGTCATCACTGAATGTTTGCCTTAAGAGTGTGGACAATTCCTCTAAGACGTCTAAAAGGAAATGTCTTCAGAATAGCAGTATATTAAATTAGAATTTTAAATCTGGGCAACTCTTCAATTTCAAGAAAAAGATGGCAATATTTTCAATTTATTTAAAATAAAATCAAAATCTAACAAGCATAATAAAAGTAATAAATAGACAAACAATTTTAAAAATAAAGTTTGGAACAAGTAGTTAGGTGTGGGACTAATAAACGGGAGGTTCCTGGTTCAAATCCAGTTGGGACTAAAAAAGGCGAAAAGTTTTTTCTAAATATGAAAAAGATAATTTATAAAGGAAAATGGATAACAGTAAAAACTAAAGGAAATACGAAAATTTTTTGTATTTTCGTATGACCTACGTCTGACATTTCCCCAAAGAAGTCTTAGGTGACATGTCCCCAGAAGGTCAGCCCTGACCACTGCTGACTTCGAGTGAGGACATTTTGAAAATTTGTATGAAACTGTCCTCAACGCAGTACATAGAGATGTCTTGTGGATGTCAGGTGTGACTCTGACATGTCACCGCTCCGTCACTGAGGATGGCTCGAGGACATTGCCAACTGGGTAGTTCCTTCTAGGTTTAATATTAGCACACAGAAATATTGGACATGTTGGGCAATGTCTTTGGGTTCCTTTTTTGACTTGAAAATCGAAAAGTGCCGACAAAAAAATATTATTTAGTATTCGGACATTACTGGAAAAGTGTTTGTTTGGTCAAAATATTTTTCATTAGTTTTATGACGAAACTATAACGACATTGGCCTACAGGTCCAATATCTTCTTGTGTTAATATTGACTCTAAGTGGTAACTATTCCCACACCAACGATTTAGAAAGTCGAAAAAACTGAAAAATTTGTATCACCCTAATATACACAGAGCCCCCAAAATATTTTAAATAAAAAAATATTTAAAAAAGACTAAATTAAAAAAAAAAATAATGTTTAATTGATTTTTTTCGAAGTTTTAAAAAACTTTTTTTTTTACAAATTTTCTTTTGCTTTTTTTTTTGTTGAAAAATAACGGTTTTTTGGAAATTTTTTGAACGGATAGAATAGAATGATTCATTTTTTCAATTTATTGAATGTCTCTAAACAACATTTAAATGCATTCGTGCACATGTCTGATATATCGAGGGCTTATATTCAAAACTTGCTATCTGCATAATGAAAATTTTTAATGAGCTAAAAAATAACTGTTATTTTTAGGTAATTCTAAGAGTTATAATTGATATTTTACTACAATATTATTCATTTATTTGAAACTCTCTTTCGAAAATATTGCACATATCAAGTTTTTAATATAAGCCATCGATAATAAGCATAAACATGCACTCATCTTTGTATTCATATTAATATAGATGTTTATGTGTGTTTCCTATTTTTTTTTTTTTTGCATAAAAAAAATATCTACTTATTGATGTCTTCTTATATGCACGTTCAATGAGGCATCATTATGTGTAATCGTTGTTGTTGTTGCTGTTGAAAATTGTTTTTGTTGCTGCTCATGCTTCTGCTGTTGAACAGCATTGACATGGCTGACAGACATATAAGCATCAAACTGTAGTGACACAATGACACCTAATATAATGCCATGTCACATGTTATATGTGTGTTAGTGTGTAAGTGTGCATGTCATATACACATAAACATATATCGCTCATTTGCTGCAACGTTGTCATAACTCAAAAAATCTAATAATGTAGAAAGCATGTTTAAAGTTTTTATTTGAAAATGGTTTTCAAATAAAAAACACCTGAACACATAAAATTTAATAATGTTGAATAATTTTCTCAAGCTGTAGTTTAAAAGATATTAATACGATTTTTTTACACAATATCAAGCATGATGTGGCAAATAATTCTGTATTATTAACTCTAAAATCACGCTTTTTGAGTTATGACGACCTTGCAGCAAACGAACGACATGTGAATGTTAGGGTTATACATAATTCCTTAACTATCGACACATGAAAATTGTACAATGGCGCATGTAAGCAATATGATTGTATATAATTATATTCCACCTTAATGTAATTTATTCAAAATTGCTATTTCTGTTAACATGCATGGTTGTGAATTTGTGTGTTTTCTAAATAGTCCTAACTATGCTCATTTGATGAAAATATTGCAATATTTTTACTTGCCGATTTTAATTTTTTTTTTAATTTTGATTTTTTGTTTATTTTTTACATTATTTTCAATGTAACATAAGAAAATGATAGACAATTTTGTTATTAAAGGGATAAATTTGTTGGTTTTTAAACCCTCATTCAAAAAAATATGTTGGTAAATTCTAGGAAACATTCAATTCAAACAAATTCAATTTCCTTTAAAAATTATTTCACAGATTTTTTTCATTTAAAATAATATTACAGTACATTTTTAATGTCAATTTAATGACTAACAAAAACATTAAGAAACTAATTAATATTCTCTTATTTAATATTGAAAAACATTAAAACTATAAAAGACATTTTTACTGCCGAAATTGAATGTAAAGAAAAATTTATTTTTAAGACAGTAAATTATTTTTTTAAACTACAGAAATAGTAGAAAACAAGAAATCCTTAATAAAAAAAAAGTGATTTTTCTTTAAAAACAACTTTACTGATTACGTTTTTGAATAATCTACAAACAGTTAATGACATAATTTCTTTAGTGCTCCTACCAGTCACGCACCCAGCCTACCAGTCATGCACCCAGCCTACCAGTCACGCACCCAGGGGGGCCATTAACTTTGACATGAATTCCGTAAAAAAAACTGACGTGATGGCAAACTAGATTTGTGATCAGCGGAAAACTTTTGTCATATTTTGAGTAGGTTTATTCTAGCTCGAGGTCATTATTTCCTTTACTAATTAAAACTATGATATTCTCATATAATAGTTTTCAAGAAAATTATTCACCTTAGCAGAAAATGCATGGAAATAATAATAATTAGTCCTTTAATTTAAATTTATCAAAAAAATTTAACAATTTTCCAAAAAATATTAAATTCTTTAATAAAATCATTAGTCTCTTCAAGAATGTTGACTAAACAGCATGTGTTACTCTTAAGTGATTACAGTTTGATACAAAATTTACTTGATTACCTAAAAACATACAGACACAATATCATTGAAACATATTAGGGTGTCAGCTGTTTTTCCAGGATAAACCAAAAGAATAACTTTAAATCTTAAAATTTTTTGATATCTTTAAATCTACCCGATTTAAGATAAAAAATGGCACTTTCTTTACTAAAAAAAACATTGCACTTTTTTGCCCTTTTTAAAATAATAATGTTTTTAGGCTGATGTCAAATTTTAAAAAAGTTGAAGGACGCCACCTCAGTTTGACTATAAACGCTAACGATTAATAAAAAAGAAAATAAGAATTTTTGTTTTAAGAATTCATTTTCTTAAAACAAAAAATTTTAGTAATTTGGGTTTGTAACTTGGATAATAATTCACCTTGTGGTGAGTAAAATATAATATTCACCATTTAGTGAATAACCCGCAACATAGCTATTTTTAATCAATATTTTTTTATCAATATTTTTTTCGTCAATATTTTTTTTTTTTCATTAAAATTTCTTTTTCGTCAATATATTTTTTTTTTTTCATCAATTTTTTTTTCATCAATATTTTTTTTCACACATATTTTCTTTTGTCAATATATTTTTTTTTCCATCAATATTTTTTTCATCAATATCTTTTATTCATCAATATTTTTTTTCATCAATATTTTTTTTTCATCTTATTTTTTTATCAATATTTTTGCATCAAAATTATTTTTTCATCAATATGTATTTACATCAATATTTGTTTTCGTCAATATTTTATTTTTCATCAATATTTTTTTTTTCATCAATATTTTTTTTTTTTCATAATTTTTTTTTTTAAATGAGATTTGGACACTATGAAAATATGACACCTTAATCAACACTCATACATATATTCTAAAATAGACCATTTAATGTCGCAAGAAAACAATTTTGATTTTATGAATGATAACATCTATGGAAATCTTATATGTTTTATCCAAATTATGCCTCTACATTTCCCTTCTACTCTCTAACGAATTGTAATATCATCATTTATCACTGGTTGACATTTTTCTTCTTTTTTTTTTTCTTCTCAAAAATATTTCAATCTTTAATGATTATACTCGTATACATATACATAATATACTACACAAATACATAGTTAGTAGGTGTGAAATGAGAAAAAAAAATATTTAGACCTAAAAGTCATTTATAATAAAAAAAAAATGAAGTTACAACTAGGGGGAATAAATATTTTTACATAATATTAAAGTCATTATCAGGGACAGGATTTTCATGAACTCAAATTAAAGAAAGCATTATGGAAAAAAAATGAGTGCAATTTTTAATGTTAACGCGAATAGTCGTTGTGTGTTTGATAATTGTAACTCTTTTTTATTATTCCTGAGGATGCCATACAGAGGATGGGAAAATATTTTAAAGCAATAAAAAAAATTTATTAAAAAACAGCTGCAGCCTCGAGCTTGTCAACTAATATTGGATTGAAAGTTAAAAGGTTGAATAAATATAATATTTTAAAGTTTTTCAATACAAAATAAGAAAATATTCATTAGTTTTTTACTGTTTTTGTAAGTCATTAAATTAACATTAAAAATTGGCTGTAACATGATTTTATTTTAAATTAAAAATCAGTGGAATGGTTTTTTAATAAATTTTTATTTGTTTTAAGTTAACATTCACTGGAATTTGCCTACATTATTTTTGGAGTGTACCAAGAACAGTCCTCTCCCTGGCCTTTGTTAATCATACATATGACAAATGAATCAAACAAAAATATGGAGTTACTATGACGAGATAATAATTGAATATTTTTTGATGAATATTTGCTAATGGAAATAAAAATATGAAAATAATATTTACTGAAACTATCATTCAAGCTTAAACCCCTATAGTTACGATGCATTGTAAAACAAAAGACATCTTCAGACTTTTATTTATCCAGATTTTGATCCTAAAATTTCTCCTCGAGCTCTATTTGAGACAAAAAAAAACTTAAGTCCCATATTAAGTACCAAAAATTGGTACAAATTTGCGTGCCTCCTATAGTTGACATATTTAAAGTTGTTTTTTTTTTTTGTTGGCAACACATTCTAAAGTTACACACTGTGACTACTGCATTAAACCCTGCGGAAATGTTTGTATTCTGAAAATAAAGAAAATAAAAAAACAAAAAATTGGTAAACGTTTTTCAATATGCACTCATAATATGGAGTGTTGTTTTTGGCAAATTATTACCCTTCGAGGTCATAAAAGTTACTACTCGTCCCAAAATACAGATGATTGAGACAGACAATACCAAAAAAAAAATGCCAAAAAATAAAAAAATCATGTTACAGAAATATGTCAAAAATGACACCAACTTATTTCTAAGAAAAAAATCCCAATTAAAAATATTTATACATACATATTTCGATTTTATTAATTATTAAATATTTTTCTTAAGAAAAACGTTATAATGCAATTTGTGTTACAATTATGGTTTCTGTAACATTTTCTGAGAAAAAGTGGTAGACCGTACATTGGACCGGCATGCTGCGGCATGCCTGTACATATTTTGATACTTGACTGATTGACTTCATATTAACATCACATGCTAGCTTGTTTTCGGAAATTGATCATACAAGTAAAGGATACCAACCGTTATGAATTGATATACCTGAAACTTAAAATATATATGGGTGAAATCAAAAAATGTCAGTGTTTTTGAGCCAAAATTGTACAAACAAAAAATTTAAATTTTTGGTGAATTTTTTTTACTAAAATCGATATGTTACATCACTATAAAACTATAAAAAATCTCTTCTACAAATTGTTTCAAACAAATTTTACCGACAAGTTTATGTTTTTTTTTTGGTGACGTAGTTTACATTCACCTTAGAAAAATACATTAAATTCTTTGAATTTTTTTTGTAAACATTTTATTGTAATTTAAAACACTAATTTATGTAATTACTAACAATTTTTGGAATTAGGATTTTTTTTGTTTCGTTATTAAAGATTTTACAATTATTTTTTTTAACAGGATTCTATGAAAATGTAAAATAAATTAATTATTATTTCTTTGTTTGTAGAGGAAAACTTTGAAGATACTTTCGAACGGAATTGACTTTGTTACAGGCTCCCAATGTTCTCTTGTAAAGCACACTGTTAGCTTTGGATCACTTTTTAACATGATAATGTTTTTAGACTGGTGTCTAATTTTAAAAAAGTTGAAGGACGCCACCTCAGTTTGACTATATAAACAATTAACAAAAAAGAAAATGAGAATTACTATTTTCATTTGCTTAAAACCAAAAATTTTACTAACTTGGGTCTGTAACTTGGATAATAATTCACCTCGTGGTGAATAAAACCGTTTTTCACCAGCTGGTGAATAAATAGTAACATAATTATTTTTCAACATAAAAATTTTTTTTTTTCAACATAAAAATTTTTTTTTATCAACTTTTTTTTTTCATCAAATTTGTTTTTTTCATCAATTTTTTTTTCCATCAATTGTTTTTCCATCAAATTTTTTTTTGTAAATTTTATCTTTTTTTCACCAAACTTTTTTTCTGCAAATTTTTTTTTCTTTTTTTTTAACCTAATTTTGTGTTTCGTAAAAAAAAAACATTTTTTTTACCAAAACTACTTTTTACCAAGTCTAAGCTTTTCGCATAAAAACTTTCCATTTGTTTATCAAATGTACATACACTCATAGAAATATCTTAATAGAAAAATTAGTAAACCCATTAAAGATCAAGTTTTACAGAATTTAACAAAAATCAATGTTGATATTACAAAATTCAATAGTTGAAAAATATATAGTTGGAAAAAATTGTATAAAATATAAGTACATGAAATGTGCAAAACTGGTTTTGCTGATCGCCATTTGTAAATTTTTTTTGTCTTGTACAGAAGGGATGTTTTTCAAAAAAAAATAATTTTTTTACAAAATTAAAAGAAAATATTTGGTGGGTAATTAAATATAGTAGTATTTGTTATTTAATTCATTAATAAAGCAATTTTTTTATTTGTTTTAGCAATTTCTGATTTGGAATCTTTCTAAAAACTCCAGAAGCTAATCACGTTAAATGATTGCCAAGAACAGTCCAAGAACACAAAAAATATCATCTAAAAACAAAATAAGTTTATGTGAAAATAATGAGTTAATGAAAACCACGAAAAAATATTGTGAAAATATTCAATTAAATAAAATAACATTTACAACACAAATAAGAATTTCATTTTAATAAATAAAATTGCATGAATATACAAAACAAAACGAGTATGAATAGAACGAGTTAATCAGCTTTTACAAAAACTGACAACAATTAATGTTGAAATCAACATAAATATTTGTAGGGTCAAAATCAACAATGATTTCTGTTGAATCTACTACGATTTTCTTTGGGAATACAATGATTTTTGGTTGAGTGTAAAACAAGTGAGAGTGTTATATTCTTTGGTGTCGAATCTTTTATACTCTAAAAAATGTAAAAACACTTTTTTGCTTATTTTTGTACTCACTTACGAAATGTACAGCTCTTTTGGTTTTTAATGGTGTCCTCGACTGATATTTCAATTTGTTTTGCATGGAATAGCAAAGTAATAAAACATTATTTTTTCTAAAAAAAAAAAACTTTGCTTTGGCAAGTACACCCAAATCTTCCGCAAAGCATTATCATGATTTAATGTTTTGGGCAAGAGTACAAAATTCGCAGGCATTTTTGTTTTTAAAATTGACTTTCAAGAAATGTATAGAAAATTTTAAATTTAAAATAAAACTTTTGTTAAAATAGACTTTTTGTTTTTCTTTGGTACGGGCCATTATTTCTCAGAAATAAATAACACTGCGGAACACTTAAAAATAAACAAGAGTTACGACCATCATTTCTATATATTTTGGACATGCTGAATCGAATGGCGTACTCCGTTTTTCGATGTATGGTACAGTTTTCTTGTAAAATGTCATTAAAGATTGGCTGATTTTCAGCTGCTTTTTTAACAAAAAAAATTCCAAAGCTTATGATTTTTAAATTTTATGGCATGGAATACAAAGATATAACTTGTAGCAATATTTCTAATATAAATTTGGTTTAAAGCTTTTCATCTTAACCCCTTTAATTCGCGGATTTCTTCATTTTTTTAAGTTTTCGCGAAATTAACCGCTAAATTGGTCTCTGATAAAAAACTTGCATTTTGTGGATCATAAAGGCGTCCATGACACTACGAATAGTGGACAAAAAACATCTATGTTATATGGACCATCATGAAGAAAGTCGCGAAAAACCGTTTTTTTGTATATGGCAGCATCACTTTAGGAGATGATTTGAGGCTTCATCTTTTAGTATATAATGTGGGAACCTTAAACAATGAACTGACCCAAAATTTGTCCAAAAAAGTTTTCATTTGCAAAAGTTATCTCAACAAAAACTATAATTATTGTATCGCAAACACTGAAATAACAGTTTTTGTTAAGATAAATTTTGCAAATGAAAACTTTTTTGGACAAATTTTGGGTCAGTTCATTGTTTAAGGTTCCCACATTATATACTAAAAGATGAAGCCTCAAATCATCTCCTATAGTGATGCTGCCATATACAAAAAAACGGTTTTTCGCGATTTTCTTCATGATGGTCCATATAACATAGATGTTTTTTGTCCACTATTCGTAGTGTCATGAACGCCTTTATGATCCACAAAATGCAAGTTTTTTATCAGAGACCAATTTAGCGGTTAATTTCGCGAAAACTTAAAAAAATGAAGAAATCCGCGAATTAAAGGGGTTAAGATGAAAAGCTTTAAACCAAATTTATATTAGAAATATTGCTACAAGTTATATCTTTGTTTTCCATGCCATAAAATTTAAAAATCATTAGCTTTGGAATTTTTTTTGTTAAAAAAGCAGCTGAAAATCAGCCAATCTTTAATGACATTTTACAAGAAAACTGTACCATACATCGAAAAACGGAGTACGCCATTCGATTCAGCATGTCCGAAATATATTGAAATTATCATCGTACCTCTTGTTTTCTAAAATAGTGGTTAGTTTTGTCACGCAGTGTAATTAAAATAAAATTAACTTCAGTTAAAAAATTTAGATGCCTTATAACTTTTTAAAGGTTTGTTACAGAAAGGTGTGAGTTTTTGAACTTTTTTTAAGAGTTCAAAAAACTGGCATTGAATGCGTTGAACCGCCCCAAGGAGCGAACAATTTACTGGCATTCTTTTTGGCTACCCCTAATCCTTCAAAAAAAAATGATGATACCCGATGAACCTTGGTCACCAAAAGATCTCTAATATTTAAGACTTTTTTACTCCGTTCGTCATCTTCAGGTGATTTTTGTTTTAAACCTCAATTCCTTTCGAAAATGCAATTAGTGTTATACTCGTAAAACACTAAATTTAATTGAAAAGAAGTGGTTTCATTCAAAAGCAAAACTATCGGGTAAAAATTTCAGGGCCCTTCAACTATATGCCCTAAATAAAATAAGTTAAAAGGTTTTGTGATCTATAACTACACCGCTCAACAAATCGAAGGTTTTTGGCTCCGGTTTGAAGTTTGATAGACATTTTTTAAAGATTTTGACATGCTTATTTCAAATTTGTGCTCCAAATTTTTCCACCACGTCTAGAATTTTACTTATTAGCGGTTGAAAATGCGAAAAAACGCGATTTTTGCCTGCGCAGCAGCCATTAGTTGGAATAAAAATCTGTTATAAAGCGTTAGAGTAGTATTGAACTAATATCTCAAAACTAATAACCAAAAATTTAGACGTGATAGGAAAATTTGGAGAACAGAATCAGGATATAAAAGCCCTTTAAAATTTGTCAACTGAATTCAACCCGAAAAATGAGTGTGGAGAGGTGCTATTGAAGTAGAAGTTTACCAAAAAAAAAAAACAGCGAATTAGCTACACTATCAATACCGAATTTTGTATAATGTTTTAAATTTTTAAACAAAACTTTTTTTTAGTTGGTCATGTTACTTCAGTCTTACAAAAACACATATAAAGTGACGTTAATACACTACATCGCAAAACTGTCAAAAATTCAATTGAGCCAAAATTTGTCAAAGTTACGGTAGCAAATTAGTATTCAATTACAACTTGATATATGTTTGTATGTATAATAACATAAACAACGATGTGTTTTAGAGTCCTAATAAATAAGTGTATATGTGTGTGTGTGTTTATATGAGTAAATTTTATTAGTTTCACATATGGGTAAGTCCATGGGAAATTTTGCTGTTTAAATTTTTTTGAAAAAATATTTTTTTTTTTTCTGAATTTAAAATCTTCATAGTTTTATTTACAATAAAAATTTTTCGTACAGCTTACGGTTTCCTAGTAAAGAAATATAAAAAACTGTCTAATAGTCAGTATTGCCAAACACGCGTTTTTATAAACGCTCATTTCTTCCTAAGTATTGATAAAAAAAAAAAATTAAAAAAACAAAAATTCACAAAATCGGCGATCCGCCAGTTACATTCCCCAGGGACTTTCCCATATGCATGTATACATGTAGATGTGTGAGTATCGTACTTATGATAACATACATATTAGTCGTACATCATATTTGACTTTTGCAATACACATACATACACATTTATATGTGTATGTTTAATATAAATTTATATGTAAAATATATTGATTGACTTCCAATGTTTGAGCGATAAAATTGTCAATTATTTTAGTTTATACAAAATGACAACAACATAATTTATGATAATTTAATAATACTTCAAGTTGAATTAGTTAGTAACAGTTGCTGTAATAACAACATTCAATGATGTATTTCCAATTTAGCATCAATCGTTTTTTTTTTGTTGTTTTTGCTTTAGTTGTTGTTATAGCTTCCAGAAGGAATGGGGATCAAATGTTTTTCATTTATATTTGAATATTCTCTGGATAATCAAATATTTATATATTTTAAGGCGGCATTTATTAGTAGAAGCCGTTTACTTGAAGGCATTGTGATTTTAAATTTTCCTGACTTGTTTGAATTTTGTTCCAAATTTATTGCGTTTTTTTTTAAGTTTTCCTGAAATTTTGATATTATTTGGAATTTTTCAGATCCCGAGTAAAAATTTTTATATGATGCAATATATAATGATATATGACACAATATATATTAATACGCAATTTGATCCGAATAATGGTGGATGGCCCGAATAAAAAAAAGTTATATGACGCAATATTTAATTATATATGAACAGATATGCTTTTATGTAAATCCATATTAATTTTGATCCGAAAATTGGCGGATCGAATATTATACGATTATATCAAATTCTATTATTTTTGATAAAATAGTATCAAGTTTGATTAAGTTTGATCCCAAAAATGGGTCTATCTAATTGTATTAAATCATATCTTATCTGTTAAAATTAGATAAATTTTTATATAATTGGATGAAATCTGGTAAAATTTGTTGGAATTTTAAACGTGAAATTAGAAATTATTTTATCAGATTGGATACATTATCAATTAGAAGAGCTTTTATTGCATTCTTCAGAATTTTTTCGGGACTTAGCAAATTATTAAAAATTAGTCATTTTTTTCTAAAATCATTTATAAGGGATTTAAATTTTCCAAAAAATGTTTGTGTCTTAGAAAATTTAAAAACATTTTTTCGGAACTCAAAAACTTTTCAAAAAAAATAAATTTCTCATAAAAACATTTTCAATGATTTTTTTACTTTAAAAAAATTGCCAAAAAAATTTTGTGTCCGGGACTTTGGAAAATTTTCATAAAATTTTTTAGGACTTGATTTTTTTTTTTTATTGTCCGGGACTTAGAAAATTTTGAAAATTTTTTTCGGGATATAATTATAAATAAAATCATGTATCTTTTTATCTGCCATATCTAAAAATTCCCGACCTTACATGTCATATCAAATTTCATATAGATCAGTATATAAATAGATATGAATATGTATGCTATCATATTAAAAAACAAGGAAAAATTCAATGCTATATATAAACTTGTATGTCCATATCAAAGGTCATGCATAACCATATATAAATAGAAATAACTATATAATAGCATATATGATTATATCAGATCTTTTTTACTCGGGGGTTTTGCATTAAAAAAGATCTACTTGTATAAAATATGATTTGATTTCATCCGAGTTTTGACCAGACATTGCCTTATATTGGTGGATCTAATTAGATCTAATTGCACAAAAACATATAAAATCCTGGTGTTTTTTGGTTTGGCTTGAGATACACCACAGGTCAACGATACATTCACCAAACATATAATTTTCAAAAACAAAAAAAATGTTTGGGTACGCTTCGAACCAGATAGGTGATAAACATAACCCTAACAAGAAATGTTTAGGAACATTTTAAAAAGTTTCTTATACCTAAAAAACTTAGAAAATTTTTGGTTAATTGTAAACATATATATGTTTATATGGAACAGCATAAGCTATATATAATTTTAAGTTAAATTATACAGAAAAAGAAATTTTGTATTGACCCTCATATAATTTTATATAATTATATCAACCGTACACCTTTTAATCCGAATCATGATTAAATTATAATTTAATCATGATAATTATATATTACTACATATGACTGCATTAAAAAAATTTAGAAAATATCTCAGGGATGTATAATTTATTATGTTTGTATCAAGTTATATATTGTAATATATGTTTATTTTTACTCGGGATTTGTTTGTTTTCTGATTATTTTTTGTTTTTCTGAAATTTCTCAAAATTTTAGAATTTTTCTTCTGATTTGATCTTAATTTGTGTAATTTTTTTAATTCTTAAATTTTCCTGATTTGTTATAAATTTTCTGAACTTTTTTTATATGTTTTTATTTTTTTTTATACTTTCTGATTAGTTTTTGGTTTTTTGAATTTTTTTTTAAAGATTTCTGAATTTTTCTTCAGATTTTTTATAGTTTTTCCTAATATTTTTTTTTTTTAATTTTCTAACTTTCCGTTTAATTAAGAATTTTACTGATTTATTCTAATTTTTTGTTTTTGAATATATTGAATATAGTATATACAATTATTTCCTCAATGTAGCAAACTAATAAATCAATTTAATTATATTCTGTTACATGCTTTGCCTTGAACAGAAATAAAAGCAATATACGATTACAGTTTATCCTTGTTTATAAGTATTATACGAAGAGGAACAATTTTAGAAAGTTAGTAAACCCCCAGTTTTATTTCTAGAAAAATGCTGCACTAATGTTGGTCTGCATGTATGTATATTATTATCTAAATATTAGTTTAAATCTATATCATTGTCTGTGTATGAGTATCTGTGGTTGTATTTGTTGTTTTATATTTATGTGGTCATAGTATTTGTTTATTTGCCTGGGCTGATATTGGCAATTATAGAAGAACATATTTTGTTGTCTCATACTCTGTCTATACACTTAAAAACAAATTACTTAAAAAAATCTCGTAATCCTATTTTTTCAATACTTGACGGTTTTCCTTGTTTTTTAATAAAAAAATTTTTATCAAAATTTAATTTTTTTTTTTGTAATTTTACAATTTGTTTTTGTAATTTTACAAATTTTCAAGTTTTTCTTGTAAGTTTTATTGCTCCAAAAAATTTTTTAATTTACCATTTTATTGGTAAAAATCTTGTAAAATTACAAAAAAGGTCATAATTTTTACTAGGAATTCTCGTAAAATAGGAGGTAGCAAAAAATCAAGTAAGGTCACTAGACCACCTTGTAAGTTTTATCGCGTCAAAAAAATTGTAAATTTACAATTTTATTGGTAAAAAGCTTGTAAAATTACAAAATTTTGGTAAAAAGTTTGTAAAATTACAAGGAAGTCTTGTCAAATAGGAGGTAGCAAAAAAAAAAGTTACAAACTTTTCTTGTCATTTTACAAGTTTTTTTTTAAGTGTAGCCATGGGTATTTGCGTGTATTCTAGTTTCAATAACTCTAATGACACGCAAATCCTATTTTATTAGTAAATTTAAAATTAATATTGCATGCCTTGAAATAAGAATAGCCCGAAGAATACACAAATATTTTTTTTAAGGTGGTATTTGCCTTTTTTATTAAATGTTTAAGACGAAAAATTATGAGAAATGAAAAGCTCCAAATGTTCAATTATTTTGCTTTGAAATAATTTTTATTTATCTTAAAATTGAAAAAGAATTTAGGTGTCTGGATTCTCGTTTGGAACATGATTGTAGCACACCAAATCACACAAATGCATATTTTGACACCAATTGCGGCCAAAACAATTTTTTTTTTTGACAAAATACACTAAGATTGTGAACTTCGTCCGGTTGTGGGGTGGCAAAGACAGACTCCAATTTTTTTGGGTTATTTTTCCCATTTTCAGCTCTCAAGCAAACAATTTGATCTGTTGTCACCAGAAATTGACCTATGTCACAAAAATTGTAAGCGCTAGGTCAATTCAATTAATTTTTAACTTTGCTTCTAAAGTTATTCTCAACATACCGACCGGTTAAAGGACCAATCATTAATATATTTTATTAGGCCCAAGTGTTACAAACGGACTAAAAAACTTATATATCACCTCTACTTCTAAGTGTAGTGTCTAAAAAACAATATTTCCTCCCAACAAATCTTTTCTTCTTACTATTTCCAATCAAAAATTTACTTTGTAATCTTTTTAAACTCTTAAAATGTTCTTTTGTTAATGACTCTATAAACCATTTGAAAGTTAGTCCTTTTTTTGCAAACAAATCATTTTAAGTTTTTTTATGTAGATTTTTAAGGTTACGTATACGATTACTTTCTCTACAACAGGTAACTATGAAAAAATATTGTTTGCCACTTATTTTTTCTGTTCATAAATTCTTCATAGTTTTCGACAAAAAAAACTTAGAAACCACAAAGTGTATGTAATTTACTTAAAAACTTTGTTCAGAAGGGGAGGCGGATGAGGAATAAATTGAAACACACTTTAATGTAAATTGTTGTCAAACATTACCGCAACATATTTTATTGACACAAATTGCATTTCGGAGGAGGGGCAAAGACGCAGTAAGGAAAAACTGTAAAAATTCCAAATACTGCTGTTAGTATAACTCAAGTAATACATTGACTTAAACTTACTACATAAGTCAACTCTTAAAATTTGTGAAATACTAAAATGTTTAATGAAAAAATAAAAAAATAAAACTCATTTCATTTCTTATAAATCCACATTGAAGAGGATGAAATAAGAATAATTGAAAAATTTGTAAACTAAAAAAAAACTTTACCAAAAACTACTCATTGGATAAAAAAGTAGCGAAATTTCTTATTTTAGCAATAAAGAATTTTTATTTGGGTGAATAAAATATCATTTGCAACTTGAAAAAGTACGTATTTTTAAGAAAAGAAACTAAATCGGGGAATAAGCTACCTGAAAAAAAATGTCTCTGAATATGAGTCTCAGAGTCTTAGAATTTTTCTATATGAAAAATGTCTTATAGGAAAAATGTCTTATAATCTGAGACATTTTTTCTATCTGAGACTTTGTCTGTAAAAAAACTGTGTCAGAACCTTAGAATTTTTTTATTAGAAAAATGTTTCTGCACCAGAGACTTTTTCTATAAGAAAAGTGTCTCAGATTCTTAAGCTTTTTTTACAAGAAAAATCTAAGACTTTTTGTATTGGAAAAATGTTTCAGAATTTGTGACTTTTACTAATTTTTTTTTTTTAATTTTTTTGTTAGTTTTGACAAGCCACGATTTAAGCTGCGTTTTTATAAAAAAAAATATTTCTTTACGCGGCATCTTTATTGTGTTATAATTTTATTGTCCGATTTGGTTAATAATATTAACTACATTTAAAAAAAAAAAAACTTGAAAATTACAAGAAAAGTTTGTAACTTTTTTGTTTGCTTCCTCTTATTTCACAAGAATTCCTAGTAATTTTACAAGCTTTTACCAATAATTTTGTAATTTTACAAAGTTTTTACCAATAAAATTGTAAATTTACAAATTTTTTGACACGATAAAATTTACAAATAGGTTTCGTAACTTTACTAGATTTTTTGTTACCTCCTATTTTACGAGAATTCCTAGTAACTTTACAAGCTTTTTACCAATAACTTTGTAATTTTACAAGCTTTTTACCAATAAAATTGTAAATTTACGGTTTTTTGGCACAATTTAAATTACAAGGAATTCTCGTGAATTTACTAGATTTTTTTGTAAAATTATCTTGGAAATTTGTAAAATTACAAAAACAAATATAAATTTCGATCCAAATTTGTTAGTTAAAATACAAGGAAAACTGTCAAATATTGGTAAAATGGGATTATCAGACTTTTTCTAGTTATTTGACATGGTTTTTTTTTTGTGTGCATATTTAATAAATTTTTCATAACCTAAGAAAAAATATTTTTTAAAAAAATTTGAAATGTCGATGTCTTGAAAACAAAGCAAGATAGAGAAACATGGAGAAAATATCATACTATCGGTTATCTTCATATATGTGAAACATAACACCGTCCGACAAATTTCCAATTTTGGCTGTACACATGAACCGGACTAAAAAATTCTGAGAGTACGCCTGAAAATAAAATACCCGTGTCTCCCAGTTTTTCTAGATCAATTCGCGTTTGTGCGAAAAATCAAAAAAAATTCTTCGCACTATAGAAAAAATGCCTCCGAATTTCATACTCTTGCCCAAAACATTAAATCATGATAATGTTTTGTGGAAGATTTGGGTGTAAAGCAAAGTTTTTTTAGAAAAAATAATGTTATATTACTTTGCTATTCCACGCAAAACGAATTGAAATATCAGTCGAGGACCCCATTAAAAAACCAAAAGAGTTGTACATTTCGTAAGTGAGTGCAAAAATAAGCGCAAAAAAGTGTTTTTACATTTTTGAGAGTATAAAAGATTCGGCACCAAAGAATATAAAACTCTCACTTGTTTTATGTACATTTGATAAACAAATGGAAAATTTGTATGCGAAAAGCTTAGACTTAGGTTAGGTTGTAAGTGGCTGCTGACGTTTTACGTCAACAGCTTGGTGAAAAAGTAGTTTTGGTAAAAAAAAATGATTTTTTTTTTCACGAAAAACAAAATTATGATAAAAAAAAAAATTTAATGAAACCAAAATTTTTGGTGAAAAAAAAAAAATTGATGAAAAAAAGTTTTTGATGAGTTTTTTTGCTGAATTTTTTTGATGTACAAAAAAAAAAATTTGAAAAAAATAATTTGATAAAAATAAATTGATGAAAAAAAAATTTCATACAAAAAAAAATTATGACAAAAAAAGTTTGATGAAAAGAAAAAAAAAATTGATGGAAAAAAATTGATGAAAAAAAAAAATTTATGAAAAAAAATTTGATGAAAAAAAAATTTTTTTTTTGAAAAATAATTATGTTACTTTTTATTCACCAGCTGGTAAAAAACGGGTTTATTCACCACGAGGTGAATTATTATCCAAGTTACAAACCGAAGTTATTAAAATTTTTTGGTTTTAAGAAAATGAAAATAGTAATTCTTGTTTTCTTTTCGTTAATTGTTAGCTTATATAGTCAAACTGAGGTGGCGTCCTGCAACTTTTTTAAAATTAGACACCAGCCTAAAACCATTATCAGGTTAAATACACTCCAGTCAGAAAGTGGGTATAAATATAAAATAAAATTGTAAATTTACAAATTTTTTGACACGATAAAATTTACAAATAGGTTTCGTAACTTTACTAGATTTTTTGTTACCTCCTATTTTACGAGAATTCCTAGTAACTTTACAAGCTTTTTACCAATAACTTTGTAATTTTACAAGCTTTTTACCAATAAAATTGTAAATTTACGGTTTTTTGGCACAATTTAAATTACAAGGAATTCTCGTGAATTTACTAGATTTTTTTGTAAAATTATCTTGGAAATTTGTAAAATTACAAAAACAAATATAAATTTCGATCCAAATTTGTTAGTTAAAATACAAGGAAAACTGTCAAATATTGGTAAAATGGGATTATCAGACTTTTTCTAGTTATTTGACATGGTTTTTTTTTTGTGTGCATATTTAATAAATTTTTCATAACCTAAGAAAAAATATTTTTTAAAAAAATTTGAAATGTCGATGTCTTGAAAACAAAGCAAGATAGAGAAACATGGAGAAAATATCATACTATCGGTTATCTTCATATATGTGAAACATAACACCGTCCGACAAATTTCCAATTTTGGCTGTACACATGAACCGGACTAAAAAATTCTGAGAGTACGCCTGAAAATAAAATACCCGTGTCTCCCAGTTTTTCTAGATCAATTCGCGTTTGTGCGAAAAATCAAAAAAAATTCTTCGCACTATAGAAAAAATGCCTCCGAATTTCATACTCTTGCCCAAAACATTAAATCATGATAATGTTTTGTGGAAGATTTGGGTGTAAAGCAAAGTTTTTTTAGAAAAAATAATGTTATATTACTTTGCTATTCCACGCAAAACGAATTGAAATATCAGTCGAGGACCCCATTAAAAAACCAAAAGAGTTGTACATTTCGTAAGTGAGTGCAAAAATAAGCGCAAAAAAGTGTTTTTACATTTTTGAGAGTATAAAAGATTCGGCACCAAAGAATATAAAACTCTCACTTGTTTTATGTACATTTGATAAACAAATGGAAAATTTGTATGCGAAAAGCTTAGACTTAGGTTAGGTTGTAAGTGGCTGCTGACGTTTTACGTCAACAGCTTGGTGAAAAAGTAGTTTTGGTAAAAAAAAATGATTTTTTTTTTCACGAAAAACAAAATTATGATAAAAAAAAAAATTTAATGAAACCAAAATTTTTGGTGAAAAAAAAAAAATTGATGAAAAAAAGTTTTTGATGAGTTTTTTTGCTGAATTTTTTTGATGTACAAAAAAAAAAATTTGAAAAAAATAATTTGATAAAAATAAATTGATGAAAAAAAAATTTCATACAAAAAAAAATTATGACAAAAAAAGTTTGATGAAAAGAAAAAAAAAATTGATGGAAAAAAATTGATGAAAAAAAAAAATTTATGAAAAAAAATTTGATGAAAAAAAAATTTTTTTTTTGAAAAATAATTATGTTACTTTTTATTCACCAGCTGGTAAAAAACGGGTTTATTCACCACGAGGTGAATTATTATCCAAGTTACAAACCGAAGTTATTAAAATTTTTTGGTTTTAAGAAAATGAAAATAGTAATTCTTGTTTTCTTTTCGTTAATTGTTAGCTTATATAGTCAAACTGAGGTGGCGTCCTGCAACTTTTTTAAAATTAGACACCAGCCTAAAACCATTATCAGGTTAAATACACTCCAGTCAGAAAGTGGGTATAAAATTATCATTCCCGGTCTCTTTGGTTTTTTTTAGCAAAAAATGCAAACAAAATATAATGTAAAATTGTGTTTCACAAAGGAAGTGTGAAATAAGTCGAAAAAATGTAGAAAGTTTACTTCTGGGAAAAATAGTGTTAATAGATGTGTTCAGTAAAATTTAATGGCGCTTCTTTTCTTGGAATATATTAACCCCCTACCTGCAATTTTTAGGGATAATTTTTGTCCTTTGCTGTGTTTTTTAATAAGTGAATTTATTTTCGGATTAATCCTATTTAGTTTAAAACAAATATTTTATCATACCAACACTTAATTTGGAATATTTTTTCCGTAATCTACTTTAAATTTGCAATTATAATCCGAAAAAATTATAAAAAATTTAGAAAATGAAATAAAGTTGTTTATAACGCAAAATTAATCCTAAATGGACTTATTAAATCCTGAAATTTATTTGGATTAATTTTGATTTATTTATAACTTTTTTCATTTTCCATATTTTTTTATTATTTTTTCGTATTATAAATGATAATTTATCGTAGATTACAGAAAAAAATATTCCAAATTTGTTTTGGCATGTTAAAATATTTAATGTAACCTAAATAGGATTTATTTTCGGAAATAGTGAAATTTGATGCAGAACATTTTTGTAGAACTTTTTAACTCTTTAAATGCACGATTTAATAGTTTTCTAGGAGAGCATTAGAAATGAGGACAAAAGTGACCCCTAAAAATTGGAGATAATATATTTTACGAATAGAACCGTCTTTGAATTTCACTAAAGACATGTTTAAACATTATTTATCTCACAAGTGCAGAGAAAAAAATATGGAGGAAACAAATTTGAGTAATCACTTGTTTAAATTTAAAAACAACAAGTAGAAAAGTTAAATTCGACTTTGCCGAATCTATGAATACCCTCCACAATGAATTTTTTTAAAGTGTAGTACATTTTTTAACATGAAAAAATGAACAATTTTGATTAGAATAATTTTAGTTTGAGTAAAAAACTCTTTTTTTGACATTTTTTTTTTTTTAAAGAAAATAAAATATTGACATTTTTGTAAAAAAAAAATAAATTTTTTTGTGTAATTTTTTTTGAGTGTAAAATTTTTTTGAGTGTAAAATTTTTTTTGAGTGTAAAATTTTTTTCGAGTTTAATTTTTAAGTTACCAATGCTTTTAAAACTAAACAAGTTTAAAAAGTATTGCTTTAAAATTAAAAAAGTTTGAAAAGCATTGCTAAGTTACCACCAATGCTTTTAAAACTTGTTAAAACACGTGGCATTTTAGATGAAACTAATCTGAAATTCAGGGTTTTGCTTATAACTTTTGAACCACTGGACCGATTGAGCTGAAATTTAATTCCAAACAGACCCGGGGAACGGCAAAGATACATGCCAAGCTCCAGTAGTCTCATTATTGTCTTTCGAAAGTTATCGTGTTTTTTATCTCGTAAATTCTCGAAACACCCTTGCCGAAATTTACTCTTTTGCTCATAACTTTTGAACCACTCGACCGATTTGGCTGGATTGCAATACCAACCTGACCAGGTAAATGACAAACATATATGCCAAACTTCAGTAGCCTCTGTAAAGTCTTTCAAAAGTTAGCGTGTTTTCTACGGACGGACAGACAGACAGACAGACAGACAGACAGACAGACAGACAGACAGACAGACAGACGAACGGACGGACGGACGGACGGACGGACATCGCTAGATCGACTTAAAATCGATCGAGGATCATAAATATATATACTTTATGGGGTCCTAGACCAATGTTTCGAGGTGTTACAAACGGAATGACAAACTTATATATACCCTCTATCACTAGAGTGGAGGGTATAAAAATTGAGTAGTTTTTTAATTGACGCAATTAAAAATTTACCTAAAAATTTTAAAAACATTTAAGTAAATAATTTAATAAAAATTTAATAGTTTTTTTAATTTCCCGAGTAAAAAAAAATTGTATGGTAAAACATGTTATCTTATAAAATTATATATAATTTATTGGATCTGATTTTGCTAAATTTCATCCGAAAATTGGCCGCGCCAAAGTTATCTCATAACATCTTATAATATATGAAGTTACAGTTTAATATTTGATTGTATGTGATTTCATCCGGAAATTGGCCGCGCCAAAGTTATCTCAAATTATCTATTATCATGATTTTGTATTAAATATGATATCATATGATGTAATTTCATCCGGAAATTGGCCGCGCCAAAGTTATCTTAAAATATCCAATATCATGATATTATATTAAATTGGATATTATATAATGTAATTTCATCCGAAATTTGGCCGCGCCAAAGTTATCTTATAATATCTGATATCTTGATTTTATAAAAAAATTATTGGATACATTTTTATCCAAAAAAAGTTTCTGTTTTTAGATTTATTTTTAGATATAATAATGTCAAACTGAAAATAAATAAAAAAAAAAAACTTCGAACGGACGGGGATTAGAACCACAAGTCTTCCGTTTTGTAATCGCAATCTCTACCCTCTAGACCAGCGGACGTTGTTAGCAAATAACAACTTTAAAAGACTTACAATTAGTTTTAAATAAATTGATCGTATCTAATTATATCAAATTGATCTAACATATAGTAATATATGATTACATCCAATTAAATATGTTATTCACTTGTACACAACTTTAAAAAAGACTTAGAAAATTTTTGATAAAATTTGCAAAAAAAAAAAAAAATGGAATGACGTACAGCGCTATTAGGGGCTTCCATGGTAAGCTTAAACAATAATTTTATTGTAACGGTATGCCTTATTTCCAAGTCATAGGCTTCCAAAGTGAAAAAGGACTTTGGCTTAAAAGTTTTAAATTTTTCATGGAATCAGGAAATCAGAATTAGATTTGAGATCGGGTTCCAAAAATCATTTGATAATTTGAACCAAATATAGCAATTATTAACTATAAAAATGCAATAAAAATTTTTAAAAATGATTGCAAAAATTCAAAAAGTTACATTTTTTAAGTTCTAAAAAATACAAATGCAATAAAAAAGTGTTTTCTATTTAAAAAAAAAAAATATATTTTTTTTTTTCTGGAATCGAACTCGGGTTCCCAAAAATGATAGATAGTTTTATAATAAATTAAATATAGTTATATATAAATATATAAAAGCAATATAATTTTTTAAAAATGATTGCAAAAATTCAAAAAAAAGAAAATTTTTTAGTTCTAAAAAAAATAAATGCAATAAAAAAGTGTTTTCTATTAAAAAAAAATAAAAAAAATATATTTTTTTTCTGGAATCGAACTCGGGTTCCCAAAAATTATAGACAATTTTATAATAAATCAAATATAGTTATATATAACTATATAAAAGAAAAATATTTTTTTAAAAATGATTGCAAAAATTCCAAAAATTAAAATTTTTTAGTTCTAAAAAAATTAAACGCAATAAAAAAGTGTTTTCTATTTAAAAAAAAAATAAAAAAAAACTTTTTTTTCTCGACTGGGCCGGGAATCGAACTCGGGTTCCCAAAAATCATATGTAATCTTATATGATACAATTAAAAGTTTTGTATAACCATATATGTTGACACACAAAAATAGATTTTGAAATACTGGCATATATAATTATATACCCGAGTAAAAAAGTTCCTATATAATTATATATAGTTTTATATATACATATATTATTTTGTAAAACTATATGTATTTTTTGTTGCATCATATGTGATTTTATATATTTGCACTTCTAATTTGTTTCTTATATAAAATTATATAACAGAAAATATGGACTTTTATATAATAACATATGATTTAAAGTTCGTTTATATAATTACATATGAACTTTAAAATTCTGTCTTCTTTTTTATATAATTTGATAAAACAAAATATTTGAAGAAATTTTATATAAAACTTTATGCAACTGTTTTTAAATTATATGTTATCTTATATGAGTAAAATCTAAAAAAAATCTAAGTCCTTTACATATAATTCAATATAACTTTTGAAAATTTTTCTAAGTCGAGATGTTTTTTTTTTTGAAAATTTTCAAAGTCCTAAAAATATTTTTAAAAATTTTTAAGTCCTGGAAACAAATTTTTTTTTGTCAATTTTTTGCGTTTTGGGGGAAAACATTTTTTTCTTATATATAAATATATTTATTATAAGGGTTCAAGTTGAAAAAATGCAGAAGAAAAATTTAATTTCTAAAAATTATAGACATTTCTGGTATTTCCTATACCGGTTTCAAACACCCCAGTTAGTGTCATCTTCAGTAGGATTTTAAATGTCGGTTTGTCTTGTTAATGAAAACTGTTTTTTATATATGTGAATATTCATAGTTTCTACAGAATAAATTTTGACAGTTTCCAACACTACAATTCTATTTCTAGCAATCTCAACCTCACTTCATACTTTCTTTCAACTTTTTTGTCTCTTACATTATTTTGCAAGGGTTACCAACATGATCTGGAATTGCAGACACAAATGAAGGAATTTGCTTTTTCTGTTTCGGAGACGTGCCTAATGGCGACATATTTTGTCAGTAATTTTATTTGATTTTTTCTGTAAGTACAGATCGAGCACGGGCTCTAATTATATTTGTTATAAGGGTTCAAGTTGAAAAAATGCAGAAGAAAAATTTAATTTCTAAAAATTATAGACATTTCTGGTATTTCCTATACCGGTTTCAAACACCCCAGTTAGTGTCATCTTCAGTAGGATTTTAAATGTCGGTTTGTCTTGTTAATGAAAACTGTTTTTTATATATGTGAATATTCATAGTTTCTACAGAATAAATTTTGACAGTTTCCAACACTACAATTCTATTTCTAGCAATCTCAACCTCACTTCATACTTTCTTTCAACTTTTTTGTCTCTTACATTATTTTGCAAGGGTTACCAACATGATCTGGAATTGCAGACACAAATGAAGGAATTTGCTTTTTCTGTTTCGGAGACGTGCCTAATGGCGACATATTTTGTCAGTAATTTTATTTGATTTTTTCTGTAAGTACAGATCGAGCACGGGCTCTAATTATATTTGTTATAAGGGTTCAAGTTGAAAAAATGCAGAAGAAAAATTTAATTTCTAAAAATTATAGACATTTCTGGTATTTCCTATACCGGTTTCAAACACCCCAGTTAGTGTCATCTTCAGTAGGATTTTAAATGTCGGTTTGTCTTGTTAATGAAAACTGTTTTTTATATATGTGAATATTCATAGTTTCTACAGAATAAATTTTGACAGTTTCCAACACTACAATTCTATTTCTAGCAATCTCAACCTCACTTCATACTTTCTTTCAACTTTTTTGTCTCTTACATTATTTTGCAAGGGTTACCAACATGATCTGGAATTGCAGACACAAATGAAGGAATTTGCTTTTTCTGTTTCGGAGACGTGCCTAATGGCGACATATTTTGTCAGTAATTTTATTTGATTTTTTCTGTAAGTACAGATCGAGCACGGGCTCTAATTATATTTGTTATAAGGGTTCAAGTTGAAAAAATGCAGAAGAAAAATTTAATTTCTAAAAATTATAGACATTTCTGGTATTTCCTATACCGGTTTCAAACACCCCAGTTAGTGTCATCTTCAGTAGGATTTTAAATGTCGGTTTGTCTTGTTAATGAAAACTGTTTTTTATATATGTGAATATTCATAGTTTCTACAGAATAAATTTTGACAGTTTCCAACACTACAATTCTATTTCTAGCAATCTCAACCTCACTTCATACTTTCTTTCAACTTTTTTGTCTCTTACATTATTTTGCAAGGGTTACCAACATGATCTGGAATTGCAGACACAAATGAAGGAATTTGCTTTTTCTGTTTCGGAGACGTGCCTAATGGCGACATATTTTGTCAGTAATTTTATTTGATTTTTTCTGTAAGTACAGATCGAGCACGGGCTCTAATTATATTTGTTATAAGGGTTCAAGTTGAAAAAATGCAGAAGAAAAATTTAATTTCTAAAAATTATAGACATTTCTGGTATTTCCTATACCGGTTTCAAACACCCCAGTTAGTGTCATCTTCAGTAGGATTTTAAATGTCGGTTTGTCTTGTTAATGAAAACTGTTTTTTATATATGTGAATATTCATAGTTTCTACAGAATAAATTTTGACAGTTTCCAACACTACAATTCTATTTCTAGCAATCTCAACCTCACTTCATACTTTCTTTCAACTTTTTTGTCTCTTACATTATTTTGCAAGGGTTACCAACATGATCTGGAATTGCAGACACAAATGAAGGAATTTGCTTTTTCTGTTTCGGAGACGTGCCTAATGGCGACATATTTTGTCAGTAATTTTATTTGATTTTTTCTGTAAGTACAGATCGAGCACGGGCTCTAATTATATTTGTTATAAGGGTTCAAGTTGAAAAAATGCAGAAGAAAAATTTAATTTCTAAAAATTATAGACATTTCTGGTATTTCCTATACCGGTTTCAAACACCCCAGTTAGTGTCATCTTCAGTAGGATTTTAAATGTCGGTTTGTCTTGTTAATGAAAACTGTTTTTTATATATGTGAATATTCATAGTTTCTACAGAATAAATTTTGACAGTTTCCAACACTACAATTCTATTTCTAGCAATCTCAACCTCACTTCATACTTTCTTTCAACTTTTTTGTCTCTTACATTATTTTGCAAGGGTTACCAACATGATCTGGAATTGCAGACACAAATGAAGGAATTTGCTTTTTCTGTTTCGGAGACGTGCCTAATGGCGACATATTTTGTCAGTAATTTTATTTGATTTTTTCTGTAAGTACAGATCGAGCACGGGCTCTAATTATATTTGTTATAAGGGTTCAAGTTGAAAAAATGCAGAAGAAAAATTTAATTTCTAAAAATTATAGACATTTCTGGTATTTCCTATACCGGTTTCAAACACCCCAGTTAGTGTCATCTTCAGTAGGATTTTAAATGTCGGTTTGTTTGTATTTAATTATATATAATTGCATCAATTTTATACAAAAAAGGGTCCAATTTTCGCATATAACTATATAAAATTATATTAAAATTATATCAAATTTGATCAGATTTGATCAAATTTGATAAGTTTTTATATCGTTTTATCGACTCATTTTTCGCATTAAACTATATATGATTATATATGATGGCTTTATATAATTTTATATGAATATATATGAACTTTTTTACTCGGGTATGGCTAGTTGTTTGGTCAAAAAAATATTTTTTTTATACATTATTATATCAAAATATATATTCCATTACATATGCGACCATTTATAAATATATATTGAGTTTAGATGAAATTTGCGTATATATAGTACCATACAAACACAGATATGTTATCGTTTAAGACACATATAATTATATCTATTATTTTTGTTGGAAAACTTTTTAGTATGGAACCATATATAGTTTTAAATGGAATTATATTAGTCATATATAATTATACATAAATTGATACTGGATTTTTTGTTTACCCGAGTAAAAAAAAGTTATATGACGCAATATTTAATTTTATATGAACAGATATGCTTTTATGTAAATCCATATTAATTTTGATCCGAAAATTGGCGGATCAAATACTATACGATTATATCAAATTCTATTATTTTTGATAAAATAATATCAAATTTGATTAAGTTTGATCCCAAAAATGGGTCTATCTAATTGTATTAAATCATATCTTATCTGTTAAAATTGGATAAATTTTTATATAATTGGATGAAATCAGGTAAAAATTTTTGGAATTTTAAACGTAAAATTAGAAATTATTTTATCAGATTGGATACATTACACTGTGTCACAAATTTTCAACAAAATCGTGACCAAATGAATCTGACACCTAATCTTTATGTAAATCCGAACGCTGAATCCGAATATGAAGTCAGAACGGTCAAAAGTAGAACAGTTTTCGAGATATTTACGAGAAAAGCGAGAAAATTACCGTTATTTGCACTTTTCAACTTATTTTTTTAAAACCAAACAATAAAATTTGTTTACAATTTTATCACTTAGAACGTTGGCTTATTTCAATACGAACATTTTGTGCCCAAAAGGATCCAGATCGGTGACAAAGTTACAGTAGATTAATTGAATTATCCCACTTTTCGATTTTTTTTTTTAAACACAAGTAAATATACAGAGCTAAATGTTAGTAATGAAAAGTGGGTTAATTCACTAAATCTTCTGTAGCTTTGTCATTTTTGCACCAATCTGGGTCTTGTTGGGCGCAAAATGTTCGTATTGAAATAAAATAATGTCCTATGTAATAAAAAATTACAATTTTTAATTGTTTGGTTTAAAAAAAATAACTTGAAAAGAGCAAAATTGCAAAAAATCATCAAATTTTTCATGAAGTTTGAACTTTTGTCGACTGTAACTCTGTCATTTCTTTACTAATCTTCATAAGCGACCCATGGTTATTTTAGTAATTTTATTATCTTTCATTAAAAAAAAAGAAATACATAAATCGACGAATAGTTTTGAAGATATTTGCATTTAAGTGACATCATCTTTTTTAAAAACACAAATAACACTTATTTTCAAATATCTCGAAAACTGTTCTACTTTTGACCATTCTGACTTCATATTCGGATTCAGTGGACAATTGTACATAAAGTT
This sequence comes from Pegoplata infirma, assembly GCA_963921195.1. NCBI lineage: Eukaryota > Metazoa > Arthropoda > Insecta > Diptera > Anthomyiidae > Pegoplata > Pegoplata infirma. The sequence goes on from OY992536.1 coordinate 11,966,008, forward strand.
TAGGTGTCAGATACATTTGGTCAAAAAACTGTTACGTAGTGTTATCAATTAGAAGAGTTTTTATTGCATTCTTCGGAATTTTTTTTATTAAAAATTTGTCAATTTTGTTTTCAAAAATCATTCCAAAAAATGTTTGTGTCTTAGAAAATTTAAAAACATTTTTTTGGAACTTAAAAATTTTTTAAAAACATAAAATTTCTCCTAAAAACATTTTCAATAATTTTTTACTTCAAAAAAAATTGCCAAAAAAATTTTGTGTGTGGGACTTAGAAAATTTTGAAATTTTTTTTCGGGATATAATTATAAATAAAATCATATATTTTTTTATCTGCCATATCTAAAAATTCCCGATCATATAAGTCATATCTAATTTCATATAGATCGGTATATAAATAGATATGAATATGTATGTTATCATATTAAAAAATAAGGAAAAATATAATGCTATATATAAACTTATATGCCCATATCAAAGTTCATGCATAACCATATATAAATTTAAATAATTATATATTAGCATATATGATTATATCATATCTTTTTTACTCGGGTAGTTAAGTCCTATACATAATTAGATATAAAGTCACGTATAATAATGTATGAAATCGGATTAAGTTTTATGTGCAACGTATGATTACATCTACCATTTATATTAATATATTATGAACAATATAATTAGATATGATTTTATATGACATCATTTAAAAAAATTGGAAAATTTCAAAGTGAGATATAATTTTATACTTTGACTCATATAGTTGTATATGGTTTTATGAAAACATATAAAATAATATACATTTATATAAATTCCTTTTTACTCGGGTTGTTTTTAAACTCTCATAGTTTTTTTGAATTCTTGTTTAGTTTATAGTTTTTTGTGTATGAATGTTTGTAATCGTATGAATGTTTGTAATCGTCTTAATAAAATTTTCCTATGTTTTTGGGACATACATAAATATGTTTGGTAAAGTTTGAAAAATCAAATTTTTTTGTTTTTTTTTTGTAAAAAAATTTAAACTTTTTTAAATTAAAAAAAAAAATAAATAGATAAATTTTGAGTAAATTTTTAATTGTGTCAATTAAAAATTTACTCAAATTTTTTTTCAAACATTTAATAAATTTTTATTACAAATTTACTCAATACTATTAAATCGTTTACTGGTGCAAAATTGAGTAATTTTTTACTCAATAGTATTAAAAATTTACTCAAATATTTTTTTTATTTTTTTTTGTGTGCCTTTATTACTGTAAGACATATTCGTGCCAGTCTTCGGGAGTCTCTTTTTGGTTTTGACTACAGTGTACTTTCCCCAGACGGACAGACGGATACCGCATTCATTTCTTAAAATGAATAAAGGATCCCAGACCGATATTTGGAGACGTTACACAAAGAATAACAAAATGAGTAAACCTCCAAACTGTGTTTGGGGGGGATTATTAATTTTCTTTAAATTTAGTTCATTTTTCTATTTAAAAGTTCATTTTTGTTTTTTTTGCGTGATGTAAGTTCTTTTTCCAAAATATATAATAATGAACTGTATGAAAGCTTCTACCAAACAAAATTAAAATATTTTTTCATATTTTGAAAAAATAAAACCTTTAAACTTCCAATACAGAAACGTTGTATAAATACACTAACACTAACAAGAAAGGTCTTTCACAGGGCTCACACCGATTGTCCTGAAATTAAAATATGGGAATGAGGGGGAAAAAAATAAGAGTTACCTGTTTTTTTTGGCGTACGGACATAACGCCCAAGTGCATATCGCCCAATTTAAAAAAGTCATTCCACCCAAAAAAATTCTGTGTTAGTTGTTGTTGCAAAATTTTTTGGACGATATGGCCATTATTTTTGGGTATTTTAACAATTTTCTTTAAATTAATATAAATTATCAAAAATGTCATATTATCCAAATATCAAAATGTTGAATTTATAAAATGTCATAGCGCCCAAAAAAATAATCATAAAACTCACCAATATTGTTTTTTTTTAACACAATGTTTTAAAGGTTTTATGCGTTGACGGCCTTCGGCCGGGCTTAGGGATTACAAAATCCATGCATTAAACCCACCCTCTCCGCAAAGTAAAGTTTTCAAGGGTAGCAGGCCTTAACACTATTATATTTGTTATGCATCAAAAAGGCCTGATAACCAAAATAGCTTTGGTTTGCAGAGAGGGTGGGTTTAATGCACGGAGTATGTTATCCCTAAGCCCGGCCGAAGGCCGGCTACGCAGAAAACCTTTATTACAAAAAAAAAAAACAAATCATAGAAGTCGTAATTTCGACATTTCGTCCAAAAAAAATATTTTGGATTTTTTGACAATTTTGTTTTGGGGGAAATAACATTTATAGACCTTTCATTTCGGGCTATATGTCGCAGCTTGGGCGATATGTCATTTACGGTTTTGGGCGATAAGACCTTGGGCGCTATGTCCGTACGCCGTTTTTTTTTAGCTGCCCAATCTCAAATTGCAGAAAACGGGGATTATGACCAAAATTGCTTACTCCCCATAATGTGAATGGGGGTTATGACCGAAAAAAGTTCGGTCGTAATCCCAACAAGTAACGGACATATTCCCCATTGGGATTGTGACCGTTTTGGAAACGGTTATAGTCCACACAACTATTATGGGGATTATGACCGAAATGAATTCGGTCATAATGTCCATTTCCGTTATGGGTGTAATGTCCGTGGGGATTATGTCCTGTCAGCTTTTTCCCCCTCCCCGCTAACCCCCTAAATATGAGATTAGGCAGCTATAAAAAAAACAGGTAACTTTTATTTTGCTCCCCTCGTTCCTATATGCACGTTTCAGGACAATCGGTGGGTGCCCTGTGAAAGACCTTCCTTGTAAGTAAACTTCTATACTACTCCACTCACTACATATTGAGACTTGTTTTTTAAACTTCCGTTAAATATGTCATTTAAAATCGAATACATTGGTTTATTTCCTAATACTTGTGTTGCTCAAGTGTTGCAATCAACTACCACTACTACTGCTGTTGCTACTTCGACTACCACTACAACTTCTAAAACTCGTTGTTATAACCAATAACAGTACATACACGGCCTGAGAGGATATACAGATTTAAAATGACAAAATATGTTTGGAATTTTGACATTTCTTCATTAAGAGGAAAAAATGGGAGTAAAGTGTGCACAACAGCGGAACCGTTTATAAAATTGAGATTTAATTATAAAAAAATAGAAAGAAAAAAATATAAAAATTAACAAAAATTAAGAAAATTAAAAAAATTGCAAAAATAATGTTTTCTTGTATATTCTTGTTAGCGTTGATTAAATTTTATTAAAAAAACATTATTCGACCTTTCAAATATTATATTTTGAGTTGGTTAATTCTACCTCGAGGTCAGTTTTCCTGTACTTATTAAAACTATGATATTCTTATTGAATAATTTTCAAGAAATTTTGCAGTTTTAAATTTATTTATGTTGTTTTTTTTTTTTTTGCTAGACTTAGCTAACACGTGTTTCGGAATTTGTCAGATTCCATTGTCAAGAATATTTAGCAAAAATAAAATTTTTGCTATTTTTTTCATAATTTTATCAGTTTTTATTCTATTTTGGCAACTAAATTTAAATTTAATAAACGGTTTCGCTGTTACCCACACTTCCCTCCCATTTTTCCCCCTTAACGAAGAAATTGCAAATGACAAACATATTTTGCCATTTCAAGTCCGTATATCCTCTAAGGCCGTGGATATACTCTTCCTGGTTATAACCACATACAAACATGTCTACTGTAAAGATTGCAACACATGCATACTTTTATGTTGCGGCAACAATATCGTATCGATTGCTATTTGGCTTGACGAGGCTAATGGTTGGTTCTTTTGGTTATTTGACTAGCTGCATATTTGCCACTTGACACAATACAAGCTGGCACAAAACAGCTTCATAATGATGACAAAAAAAAAAAAGAATTGCATGCATGTTTCAATACAGTATGCAACAAAATTTTCTACTACCTCTTATACACGTTTAACAGCCATACAACATTGTTAGACTTGGCAAAGCTAATTGCAATAGTTTACTACTACAACTACTGCATAGCGCACATATACATTCATAGAGATATAGTAGAGTGTTTGGCAAACATGTAGGTAAATAAACAAATTTAAGAGCAAATAAACTTTAGATGGAGACTTTTGGTTGTAACATTTTTGAATTTTTAATTGAGCAGTTATGGAGACTGAGATGGAAAGTCACTTCGATTAGGATGAAGTTTTTAGATTATTAGTTGTATTTGTTAGATTTAAAATTAAATTAATTTGAAATTGACAAAGGCGGAAAAAATGTTCCCTCAAACAACGTCTGAAGATCCACATTTTTACACACACTGAAAAAAAAATACTGCCATATATGTACGGAAACGTGCATACAGTATACAAAAAATTTTGTGTTTTCTTTGTGTACAATGTACGATTTTTTTTTCGTAAAATCGAAACTTTTTATGCATTTTCCGAAAATTTTTCGTAGAATAAACAAAACAAATGTTTTTGTTCTACGAAAATCTTTCATAAAATAAATAAAATATTATTTTAGTTTGACGACATTATTTCGTAAAAGAAAAAATTTTTTTTTACGAAAATCTTTCGTAAAAACAAAATTTTGTGAAATTTTTTGAAAATCTTTCGTAAAATAAACAAAACAAAATTTTGTGTTCCACGAAAATGTTTCGTATTTTAAAAAAATCTTTCATTGAAAAACCAATTTTTATTTTTTTATGAAAATCTTTCGTAAAATAAAAGAAACAAGACTTCGTATTTTACTTAAAATTTTCTATTTTGGAGTACAAAATTCATTTAAAATATTTAAAAAAAAAAATATTTTTTAAAAAATGTTTTTGGTTTTTCAAATTATTAATTTTTATTAAAAAATAAAAAAAAAAAATATTCTACCTCTAAAGTATTATATTTTGAGTAGTTTTATTTTAGCTCGAGGTCATTATTTCCTTTACTATTTAAAACTATGATATTCTCATAAAATAATTTCCATTTTTAGCAAGACTTAATCGACAAGTGTTTTGAAATTTGTCAGATTTTATTGTCAAGATTATTTACTACAAGTAGAAAAGGGATTTTAATGGCAAATCGTTAATGATCAAATAAAATATTAATACATATTCGAATCTACTCCCATTGGGAATTAGAAAAGAAAATTGTACCACCGTAGTAAGATCACGATCGTCAACTGTTTCTGATTTTTTTTTAAGTCCCGGACACAACAAATTTGTTCTATGAGTATTTTTTTGTGTTTTGAAAAGTTTTTTCCTGGCACAGATAGGTTAAATATTTTTAACATGATAATGTTTTTAGGCTGGTGTCTAATTTTAAAAAAAGTTGCAGGACGCCACTTCAGTTTGACTATATAAGCTAACGATTAACAAAAAAGAAAAATAGAATTACGTTGGGTTTGTAACTTGGATAATAATTCAACTTGTGGTGAATAAAAAAAATATTCACCTGCTGGTGAATAAAACGTAACATAATTATTTTTCATAAATTTTTTTATCAATATTTTTTTTCATTAATATTTTTTTTCATCAATATCTTTTTTTCATCAATATTTTTTTTCATCAATATTTTTGTTCTTCATCAATATTTGTTTTTTCATTAATATTTTTTTTTTCATCAATATTTTCTTTTTTTCATTAAAAATTTTTTTTTGCATCAATATTTTTTTTTCATCAATATTTTCTTTTTTTCACCAAAATTTTTTATTCATCAATATTTTTTTTTCATCAATATTTTTTTGTCAATTTCATCAAAGCTGGTGAATAAAACTTAACATTATTATTTTTCATCAATATTTTTTTTTTTATAAATTTTTTTTATCATCAATATTTTTTTTCATCAATATTTTTTTTTCATCAATTTTTTTTTTTCATCAATATTTTTTTTTCGTCAATATTGTTTTTTTTTCATCAATATTTTTTTTTTTCATCAATATTGTTTTTTTATCAATATTTTTTTCCATCTACATTTTTTTAGATCAATATTTTTTTTTTTCATTAATATTTTTTTTTGCTCATCAAGATTTTTTTTCATTAATATTTTTTTGTCATAAATTTTTTTTTCATCATATGTTTTTTTATCAATATTTTTTCATCAAAGCTCTTCAACGTAACATAATAATGTTTCATCAATATTTTTTTATCTATATTTTTTTTATTAATATCTTTTTTTCATTAATATTTTTTTTTTAAACAATATTTTTTTATAATCAATATTTTTTTCAATATTTTTTTTTTCACCAGTATTATTTTTTTTATCAATATTTTTTTGTCATATATTTTTTTTTATCAATATTTTTTTTTTATAACTTTTTTTCATCAAAAACTTTTTTTATCAACAAACACAAACAGATTGATGGATATAACTACAATGTCTTAGAAACCTTTACGGATCAATAATACATAAATATAATAGTGTCCTCGACCGATATTTCAATGCGATTTTCATGGAATTACAGATAAAAATATTATATTTTCTAGAAAAAGTCTTCTTTGGAAAGATCACCTATTTATACACTCAAAATATTTTGTAGGCAAAAACAAAAGAAAAACACATTTAAAACCAGTGACTAAACAATTGAAAACCATCCCAGTAATTGTTCATTTGTTTTAAAAACATCAACATTTATTTTTTACTGTCGACAAAATTTTCTAAAACAAATAACACTTAACATTAAAAAGTTACTGTTTTTTTCATTCTTTTTTACCAACAAATTCGAAAAAAAAACCTACGAAAACATTTAAAATTAATGATAGTTCTGTTATTTTTACCAACAAATTACAAAAAAATAACCTACGAAAACATTAAAAATTAATGATTTCGTAGGTTATTTTATACAATTTTCTATTGAAATATTTTTTTAAAAATTTTTAATAAAATTTTGGGGAATCGATCCCGCAATCAACTACATTCTGGCCAGACACTCTACCCATCGTGCCCAAGCCACTTGATACAAATATGTTTTTATATTTCTATAAAGAATTTTTTGAATTTTTTTTTCTACAAACAAATAACCTACTTGTGTAGGTAAAAACTAATGATATATCATTAAAAAATACCAACAATTTAAAAAAAACTACTTACACAAATCATTAAAAATTTAAAGAATAATCAGTAGTTTTTACTTACAGAACAAAAATAAATGACTTTATAAATTAAATGTTAATGAAAGTCTTTTTTTTTTAGTGTGTTATTTTTAAAACAAAGGACTGATGTAGTCATTAATAAAAACTGAACATCAAACAAATGTTTTTTCTTTTACTAAACGGAAAACTTTTTAAATAAACTACAAGCAGTTAATGACATAATTTTTTGAGTGTACAGCAAAACATTGTCATGATTCAATGGTTTGGGCACGAGTACAAACATCGCAGACATTTTTTGTGGATATGTATTATTAAAAGCAACACCTCAACTAAAATCCTATCCTAAATATTGTTAAAGTAGGGCCCCAACTGATCTTAATTTTTTTTTTCAAAAACCTTTTTAGAGCTGAAATCCTTGTCCCACCAAAATCAATTTTTTTGTGGAAATAAGCTAATTAATTCAAATAGTAATTAAAAAATCCAAAAAAATTTTTTTGGTTTGTATGGAAAAAATATTTTTTAGGCCCGCTCTTATGGCCCCGCACATTGGTTGAAGAGTGTCCGAAATTATTTTTTTTCATATTCGCCGATTTGGATAACTTTTTGGTATGTTGTTGTCAGATATCTGAATATTATGATTCCGTAATATTAGGCTGATATATTCATTATTTGTTTGGACAGACACGCTCAAAGTTCATATATGTTCGCTTGTTTAAAATGGCATGCAAATTTACTGTATATTCAATCTTTTGTTGCAATCAAAGTAAACTTATCATTTGACTTTGTTGTATATTTTCGTAAATAACAATTGTCATGGATGAGATTTGCATTAAAAAAATTTGTAAAAAGTGCCATATAAAAAATTTCATAGAACAAAATATAAACAACATCAAAATTTCAATGATCATCAATTTTAGTGGACTGCATCTTTTTAGCGCTGTGGAGCGCTGTTTAACGAAAGATGTCAAATTACAGCTTAAAGTCTCAGCTAAACGTTAAAAAAAAAATTCAGCTGCTCATACCTGCTCATTTCCAAAAAAAAACAGTAAAAACTTTAAAATAATAAAGTAACAAAACATGAATTTTCGTTCATGTTTCAGAAACTCTGATTTTTATACCCTCCAACCACAGTATGGGGGTATACTCACTTTGTCATTCCGTGTGTAACACATAGAAATAACGGTCGGGGACCCCACAAAGTATATATAATATTGATCCATTATAGAATCTAAGACATTCTAGCGATGTCCGTCCGTCCGTCCGTCTGTAGATATAATGATGCAGTCCAAACAAAAAGAGCTAGACCCCTGAAATTGGGCAAGAATATTTCTTATGTTACTGTTAAGGTTAAGTTCGAAGATGGGCAAAATCGGAACAGGGGGAAAAAAGTTCCCCCTTGAAGAACTAAAACGACCCCTGAAAAATTCGATATTTTTTCGAGCTTTTATTTTAATTTTTGATCAACAAATGTAACATTTGTATGCCATATTATGTTCATAGACCTGTGCTTGGACCAAGGGGGTTAGAAAATTCGATTTTTTTCAGGCCGCCTCCCTTTGGGGGCGTGGTTATGAAATTAATTAAAAATAACGATAAAAATGTATTATTTAAGCGTAAATATCATAAACAAACATTTGTAAACATATATTACGGGGGTACAGCTGTCTCCCACCAAGTCCGCCGACCCCCTACCACACCACAAAAAAAAAAGATGCCTCTGCGATTTTTTTTTTTTAATTTTAAACGTGTTGGAGGGTATAAAAGATTCGGCACAGCCGAATTTAACACTCTTACTTGTTTTTTTTGGTTTTCACTCAAAATATTTTTTTCACTCATTGTTTCTTACTCAAAATTTTTTGTTTTTATAAACTTTTTTCTGCGATTTTTTTATGACTGAAATTTTTAAATATGGTTTTTTGTGTGAAACAAGTCAATAGAGATAGATTTAAATTATTTTTCTAAAATTTTCAAATCAAAAGTTTTATTTTTCTTTCTTTCTTAACATAAGATTGCGATTTTGTCCCTGTTGTTATATCGCATTAAAAACAATACAGAAATATACCTTAAGGAATGGCAATTCAAATAATTTAATAATAAACTAATTTTCAAGTATAAGCAGTAGGGGTATACGTTTTTTACATTTTTTGCAAATATCAAAATTGGCATAGCACAGTCATATAGGCCATGAAAAACTATGAAGAAATATGTTTTCACTTTTTCGCGGATGTTAAAAAAGTACACGCACCAAACGCGATGAAGTTTTAAATTAATATTTTTGTATTTTTTTTTTTTAATCACAAAATGTTGGTACTTTAACTATGATTTCGCTTTAGTCGAGTCCGAAACTAAAACTAAGGTAGGCGGGGAAGGCACCTAGTGGGTATTTTTCACCTCCCCAACAACATTGTAACATTCATTTTAATACCAAATTACCAAACTGAGCTTTACCCAATATGTGCCTTTATTTGTGGAAAATGGTTTGACATATTGTTCTCAGACCACCGATGGGAAGGGAAGATGACTTTAAATCTCTGGAGCAGTCCCTAACTAGATTTAAAAATGCTCAGAAATGCTTCTTAAGACATTGGGAAAAAGAATATTCAATAATTCCAAGTAATATTTGCATGGAACGTGCCATTAAGGTGGTCCAGGATATTTATCCTTTATGTAAATCAGCACAAACTTTAAATCTAAAGTTTATTTTCTTCAATAAGGAGACATTAGTATTTTTTTAAATATTTTTACTTGTTACTTGTTGTTAAATAAAAAATACGTAAATATTGTATTAATAAAAAAAAAAACTTGAGGACTTTTAGAAAATGCATTTGGTGCGTGTGGTTTTTTTTGCAAAATGATCGTAGAAAGCGATTTTGTTTAATAAAATAATATTGTCTATCACGTGGTGCTATGCCAAAAATTTGGTTATAGCCCTAATAAGCAGCCATTATTTTGAGAAAACTGTAAAAATGGCATCTAACTATTTGTTCCACAACATATTTTTAGGGTTAATGTAAAAAGTTTTATTTTTGAAAAATAAATATAGCCAAAAATAGCTATTAAAAAAGTTTATAATGACTCAGGAGAATTGACAAATACCAATAAAAATAAAAAAACACAATGAAAATCGATCCCTTAGTAATATGAATATGATTTCTTTTTAGTTCTAAGCAATTTATAACAATAAATTCCAAGCAGTTTTTTGTAGTATATGTAAACAAGTATGTTTGTATCACAGTACAGACTAGTATGCAAACAATGGTGCAAATTTCGTACTTTCCAATATGGTGGCATGGTTTTTAGTACAGAATTATCATCGCTGCCTAGTGTATGTGTGCCTGTACGTGTGAGCTTTTGTGTATGTATTTATGTTGTTTGTTTACGTTTTGTATGAAACGTCAAAAGTTACACCGTGTGCTGTCACTAATACTTACACACATCAAATGCACCTCTGTGAACCTACTACTCATGTACTGTGGTTTGTATAGAGTTTTAAAATTGGAAAAACAAATTTAAATAAAAAACTCCGAATATAATATGATACTAAGTACAACAAGAATTTGTGCTTTTGTAGTTATTTTAGTACGTTGCCATGAACAGCCTTTAAAATTTAAATAGGAAATTATTCCAAGAAATATAACCTTACCAAGAAAATCAATTTTAAATTTAGATAATAAATTCGATCATAATAAGAAATTGTTTGTATTGTTGGTTAGTTTTTAATTAAATCGTTATTGTATTAACAAACAATTTAAATGTATTGACAAATTGTGTTGTTGAATAAAGTAAATAACTTATTTTTTTGTCACTACACTCAAATTGTTTGTAAATACAACAACATTTTAATTGAAAATAAACAACAATTAAATTTTTTTCTGTAATTCCATTAAGGGGTTTGGGTTTCATCCCAAAACTCTGCTTGACAAAAAAAATAAATTTGTGTATTTTATTTTTCTGGTTGGGAAAATGTTTGAGAAAATGTTTATGTTCGAACCTTACAAATATTATAAAATTTTCTAAAAATTATCTTTTAGTGTTTCTTGGTAAGGCTGAACATGATATGTAATCGAGATTACTATCTTAACTACATTGTATTTTATTTTTTTAAATTTTATTTTATGTTTTTTATGTGTTTTGATTTCTAGAAAATTGTTTAAGTGTTTATGACCTTTTTTTGACAAAAGACAACATAATGTTTTGAACTCAACTCATATGTATTTCATCAGTTTGTTTATCATCAAAATAAAATCAAGGAACATGTTAGAAAAAACAAAGTCATTTTCGCACTAAAAGGTACACACAAAAACAAAACAATTCTTACTTGATATTTAATATGGAGGCATTATTTTTTATGTAAATCGTTATATTTGAGACATTCCACACCAAATGGTCCGCTAGAGAAAAGGAAGCGTGGCTAAATATTAAAAAAAATTTAAAAATTTGTGTCAAGTTGCCTTGATTATATTTTTATCAAATTATGACGGATACACCACAATCCCAAAAATTAAAATTTTTGTATATTTTTTTTATGGGCTATTGATTAAAAATTTAAATATAAGGGTTCAAGTTAATTTTTTTTTTTTTTGCAAAAAAAAGTGATGTAAACCTATAAAAATCATCAAATTTATTAGTTTTTGCTGAAGGAGGTTTGTTTTTCATGATCATATTTCGTTTAGATCGTTTTTATACCCTCAAACTACAGTATGGGGGTAAACTCACTTTGTCATTCCGTGTGTAACGCATGAAAATTTAGGTCTAGGACCCCATAAAGTATATATATTTATGATCAGTGATCGATTCTAAGACATTCTAGCGATGTCCGTCCGTCTGTCCGTCCGTCTGTCCGTCCGTCTGTCTGTCCGTCTGTAGTTAACACGATGCAGTCCAAAATAAAACAGCTAGACTCCCGACATTTGGCACGAATATGTCCTATGTTCCTAGGCAGGTTAAGTTCGTAAATAAGCAAAATCGGACCAGGGGGAAAAAGTTCCCCCTTGAAGAACTGAACCAACCTCTTAAAAATGCTAATTTTTTTGACGTTTTTTTGTATTTAACTAAACCAACCTCTGAAAAATATAATTTTTTTATATGATTTTTTGTGTTTTTGTTTAACAAATGCAACATTTTCATGCTACAAGAAGTTCAAAGTCCTGCATTTGGACCCTGAGAATTAGAAAATGTCATTCTTTTCGGTCCGCCCCCCCCCTTTTATGGGCGTGGAATAAAAAAAAAATGTTTAAATTTTGATAAACTTTTATTTCTTTAGTCCAAAAAACATAAGAAAGAATTTTTAAACACAGATTCGAGAGGAAGTTTGCCCCTCCCCATTACCACTACCGACATCCCCCCACCCCCAAAAAATAAAACGCCCCTAAGACTTCTTCTTTACAAAAAATGCCTGCGAATTTTGTACTCTTGCCCAAAACATTAATCATTATAATGTTTTGCGGAAGATGTGGGTGTACTTGCCAAAGCAAAGTTTTTTTAAGAAAAAATAATGTTATATTACTACACTGTACATTAGGGGTGGGATAGTGCACGAGTTTTCGATTTCAACACGCTAGAACCGCTTATTTTGTGAGGTTCGTAAAAAAAATTCATGAGCCAAAAAATGGGGCAGGTCGGATAGGATCTAGGGGTCGCTCATCGGGGTCAAAGTTGGGCACAAAGAGGAAAAAATCCACAAAATGCCCTATAGCTCTCCTGGTTTTGCCCCAGTGGGGGTCAAATGTGAGACCGACCCCCATTATTTTTTCCCCCAAACACTTTTCTCAAACATACCTAAGCCCTATCTCCACTCCCTAAGGGGGCTCCCACACAAAGATTCAATTTTTAAAAATATTTGCTGCTACCACTTTAGCTGTCCCAGAAGTGACCCTAGAGAAATGAAATGTATGACCGACCCCCAATATTTTTTTAACCCCAACATTTTCTTAGAACATACCTACCCCCTATCTTCAACGCTTAGGGTGGTCCCCATTAATTTTTTTTTATTTTTTCTTAATTTATTTTATTAAATCAGCTCCTACCGGTCCAATGGTGCCTCCTAGAGGGGTCATTAGCAAGGCCGACCCCCATTTATTTTCTGCCCCCAACATTTCTTCTGAATATACCACTTCCCTATCTCTAATTCATAAGGGGTCTCCCACACAAAATGACATTTTTATAAAATTTGCTCCTACAGCTCTAACTGGCGCAGGGGTGACCCCAGAAATGTTAAATGTATGTCTGACCCCCAATATTTTTTTAGCCCCAACACTGTACACTGTACATTTCGTACGTGAGTGCAAAAAAGTGTTTTTACATTTTGGAGAGTATAAAAGATTAGGCACCAAAGAATATAACACTCTCACTTGTTTTATGTACATTTGATTAACAAATGGAAAATTTTTATGCGAAAAGCTTAGACTTGGTGAAAAAGTAGTTTTGGTAAAAAAAAATATTTTTTTTCACGAAAAAAAAAAAATATGTAAAAAAAAATATAATGAATCCAAAGTTTTTAGTGAAAAAAAATTTTGGTGAAAAAAAGTTTTTGATGAATTTTTTTAATGAAAAGAAAAAATTTTTGATATAAAATAAAATTTATGAAAAAAAAAATTTTTTTGGTGGAAAAAAAATTTATAATAAAATATTTGATAAAAAAAATTGATGAAAAAAAATTGGTTAAAAAAAAATATGATAAAAAAAATTTATGAAAAAAAAAATTTGATGAAAAAAAAAATTTGATGAAAAAAAAAATGAATGAAAAAAAAAATTTATGAAAAAACAAAAAAATTATGAAAAAAAATGTTGATGAAAAAAAAAAATTGATGAAAAAAAATGAATGAAAAAAAAATTTGATGAAAAAAAATTTGGTAAAAAAAATTTATGAAAAAAAAATTTGATGAAAAAATATTTGGTAAAAAAAAATTTGCGAAAAAAAAATTGATAAAAAAAAAAAATGTAAAAAAAAATTTATGACAAAAAAAAATTTGATGAACAAAAGTTTGATGCAAAAAAAATAATGAAAAAAAAAAATTGATGAAAAAAAATGACGAAAAATTTTTTTTTTGTTGAAAAATAATTATGTTACTTTTTATTCACCAGCTGGTGAAAAACGGTTTTATTCCCCACGAGGTGAATTATTATCCAAGTTACAAACCTAAGTTATTAAAATTTTTGATTTTAAGAAAATGAAAATAGTAATTCTTTTTTTCTTTTTCGTTAATTGTTAGCTTATATATTCAAACTGAGGTAGCGTTCTGCAACTTTTTTAAAATTAGACACCAGCCTAAAAACATTATCATGTTAAAAGTCTTAGATTGTGAGACTCTTTCCAAAAGAAAAGTTCCCAAATTCTGAGACCTGTTTCCTATAGAAAAAGTCTGAGATTCTGAGACATTTTCCATATACAAAAAGTTTAAAATTTTCAGATTCTAATACCTTTTTTCCCATAGAAAAAGTCTCAGATTCTGTGACCTTCTTCCAATTGAGAAAGTTTAAACTTCTGAGGCTTTTTTTCAACAATAAAAAGTCTCTAAGACCTTTTTCCTATAGAGTAAGTCTTGAACTCCGACACATTTTTTCTATAGAAAAAGTCTCAGATTTTTCACAAAGAAAAATTTTTCAATCCTCAAACATTTTCTTTTACAGATTTTTGTAGAAAAATTATCAAAATATAAGTACTATTAGAAGATACCAAAATTCATAATAAGACTGACTGATATTATTTTACAGAAAATGTTTAGATTGAGTCACATTTTTCCTTTAAACATTTTAGAATTTTGCCTATAGAAAATTTAAAATTTTTTCTATGAAAATTTTCGGATTTCGAGATAATTTTCATTCGGAATTTTTTTTAGAAAATTTCCTTCTTTCTTTTTTCTTCCTTTTTCTTTCTTTTTTTTTTGATTTTTTTTCCTCTTTTTTTTTGAAATTTGGTCTAGGGGGGGAAATTTTTTGCTGTAGCATATTCATGTCTCTTCCAAAATTTTATTGTGATTTAAATAATACAATCGGTCCATGTTTGAAATTTGCAAAAAAAAAAAAAAAAAACTGATGTAGGGTATAATATGGCAAATCTCCACCAACTATAATTTTTCTAACTTGTTTTTGTTTTGAAACATATTTAAGAATGGGATAAATTTTTGATGACTTATGATAAATACCTTACAGACATTCAACAATGTATTTAAAAAAAAAGGAAATAAGAAAAATAACAAAATGAATATTTTATGTATTTTTCATTCACATTCACATTTATTTTTTTTTTTTTTGTTTTTCATTTAGAAAAACATTTTTGTATTACATTTGTTTATGTTACATTTCTTTAATTTTTCAACCTGAATTTTTAATTTTTTTTTTTAATAAAAAGAAAATCGTTTTAATTCTGTTTTTTAAATATTTACCAGATATTTTAAATGTGGTTCCCACAACAACGAAATTTTTAGCACATTACAGCAATTTTAGTCAGATAAATTGATAAACAAAATCAAGGCTTTTTGTATTTTGACCATATTACATTTGTGGCCATTTTTTTTTTAATCCAATTTTTTGCTTAGAATTCCTTTTATGTATATTTAGATTTATATTAAACAAACAGTTGTTGTATATATACAGCGAAAAAGGCTGAATATTTCAATATAGGTTTTTAAGTGTTTAAAATATGTTTGAAATAAATTTTTAGTAGGGTGGTTCAACATCATATTAAAAAAAAATCAGTTAACCTCAAAAAGTGAAAACGATATTTAAAAAATAAGAAATTTCTATTGTTTTAGATGATGTCCATCTACTTTATTGACTTGTATCTCAATAAAAACAATTTTGAACCACCCTAATTTTAGCACACACACATATAAATACATATATAAATTTAAGCACATACAAAGTTATGAAATCAAAGACTACCCAATAAACACATTTTTTGATTTCTTCAATTTTATTTTATCCATTAAAATGTTTCTGAATTATTCTGTCGATTTTCGAGTTCTTTTTAAATTTTCCTGACTTTATTCAAATATTTTGAAATTTTTAGGCCTCGAACTCTAATGGAATATATTTTAAAAACTTCTGCCAGATTATGGGGGTTTACTTTGTCATTTCGTGTGTAACACATTCACTAAAAAAAACTTGTAAACTTACAAGAAAAACTTGTAACTTTTTTTTTGCTACCTCCTATTTGACAAAAATTTCTAGTAATTTTACAAGATTTTTACCAATAATTTTGTAAATTTACAAGGTTTTTACCAATTAAATTGTAAATTTACAAATTTTTTTGACACAATAAAATTTACAAAAAGGTTTCGTAATTTTACTAGATTTTTTGCTACTTCCTATTTTACGAGAATTCCTAGTAATTTTACAAGCTTTTTACCAATAATTTTGTAATTTTGCAAGCTTTTTACCAATAAAATTGTAAATTTACAGTTTTTTGTCGCAATTAAAATTACAAGGAATTCTCTTGAATTTACTAGATTTTTTTTTGTAAAATTATCTTGAAAATTTGTAATATTACAAAAAAAATTGTAAAATTACAAAAAAAAAATTAAATTTAGATTTATTAAAAAACAAGGAAAACTGCCAAATATTGGTAAAATGGGATTACGAGACTTTTCCTAGTAATTTGACAAAGTTTTTTTTTGTATGTACGGTCTCATAACTTTCCTTTTATATCAGCAACCATTTGATATCTTTCAGACATCAGTTAAATTACCGTTAAGTATAAATGCCTATTGGGTTCTAATCCATCATATATTGTAGTAGCATTTGATAATAATAAATTGTTTAGAGAGAGACTGGGGAAAATGTAAGAGTGAAAGGAAATATTTTATAATTTTTAATCTGTTTACATATTCAAATATTTTTCACTTAAATGGACGTAATGCGCTTAACTTGTTTTGCTTTGATGACTTTGTTTTTGTATGAATGTGATTTTTTTTTTTTTACATTTGCAGTTTTGTTGTTCTAAATTTAATATGTAGTTTCCTTTAGTTGCTTGTTTTTCAATTGATTTGATTTTCCTTTTTTTATGTGGTTCTAAGAAATCAGATTAAAATTCGATGAAATGAACATTGTTTTCTATGAATATATATTCATATATATTAGGGTGGAGCAATTTTTTGAGCAAGAGAAAACAGAATAAAAAAAATGTTTACTCTAAAAACTGTTTTTCAGTAGTGTTTGAATATTAACAAATATTTTTAGCTAAAAAAAAGAAATTTACAAAAAAAAAATATGTTTTTATATCCTCCACTTAGTGATAGAGGGTATATATAAGTTTGTCATTCCGTTTGTAACTCATCGAAATATCGGTCTAGAAACCCCCAAAAGTTTATATATTATTGATCAGGGATCGATTTTAAGACATTCTAGCGATGTCCGTCTGTTTGTGGAAATAGTGATCACGACCAAAATATTGCACGGAGATGACTCAAACTTAACATATTTATTGGAAGTTCTCCTAAGCAGTTTGGTATTGCATTTGAGCGATATCGGTTCAGCGGTTCAAAAGTTATGAACGAAAATATAAGGACACCTCAAAAATTTTGGTACATTCAACATAACCTAAAAATACAAAATGCTTTAATTCGGCTGCTGGTTGACATATGTGAACATAATTGAACACCGAAAGGAACTTAAACAAGTACGAACACATTTTATGATAAAAAAAGAAAAAATCGTGGATTTTTTTTCGAATTTTTTTTTTTTTTATAAGTTTTTTGCAATAATCTTTTTGAAATTGTGGAGGGTATCAATACATTCGGCAAGACCGAATTTAACTTTTTTACTTGTTTAATTTGTTTGAAGTTCCGAATTTCAAGTCAAAAAATGAGACTTAAAGACAGTTCCAATATTTTTATACCCTCCACGCTATTGATAGAGGGTATATATAAGTTTGTCATTCCGTTTGTAACACCTCGAAATATTGGTCTAGGACCCCATAAAGTGTATATATTCATGATCCTTGATCGATTTTAAGACGATCTAGTTATGTCCGTCCGTTCGTCTGTCTGTCTGGGCATTTACCTGTTCATTGGTATTGCAATCCAGTGAAATCGGTCCAGTGGTTCAAAAGTTATGAGTAAAAGACTGAATTTCGGCAAGGGTTTATCGTGAATTTATGAGATATAAAACACGCTAACTTTCGAAAGGCATCTGAGGATGCTGAAGCTTGGCATATATATTTGTCGTTTCTCTGGCCTAGTTTGTACTGAATTTCAGCTAAATCGGCCTGGTAGTTCAAAAGTTATTAGCAAAACCGTGAATTTCAAATTAGTTTCACCTTAAATGCATATGTTGAAAACCCATTAAACATGTTTTAAAAACATTGGTAAGTCACAAAAATATTTTACAACGTATTTTTGTCACTCAAAAATATTTTTACACTAAAAAAATACACTCGAAAAAAATTTTACACTCAAAAAAAATTGTACACTCAAAAATATATTTAGTAAATTATTATTTTTTTTTTCAAAAATTACTAAAAAAGTTGTTTTAAACAAAATAAAATATTTCTAATCAAAAATTTTATTTTTTCACGTTAGAAAATTAAGTATCACTTTAAAAGGGCATTGTGGAGGGTATTCATAGATTCGGCCAAGTCAAATTTAACTTTTCTACTTGTTTTATGTTTAAATTGAACCTAAAAGGCTACTTTTCTGAACACGACGTTTTTGAAATCCGAAAAACGGAAAATTTGCTCCTAGTAATTTACTTCACCCTAGTGCACAATAGGGTGGAGCAACTTTTCGTTTTTTCGAATTTCAAAATCGAGTAGGCCAATGTCTTTGGGTTCCTTTTTTGACTTGAAAATCGGAAAGTTCCGAACAAAGTAAAAAACAAATTTTGTTTTTTTGAATATTCTTTTTTTATCTAAAAATTTTTATATAACTTGCCCGGCGATTGACGAAATTCGAAAAAGTAACTATTCGTGCCACCCTAATTTATATAACCAGGCAGAAATTTTGCAAAGGCACAAAGAAGACTACGTAGCTCTGGTTACAAAAAATTTGAGCATTAAAATTTAAGACATTAATACTGTCCACAATGAAAAAAAAGACAGTCAAGAATATCATTAGTTGCTCTACCAGTACTAAAACACCTAAAAAAGTTTTTATCCTGTTCCGTTCCTATTTTTCTGCCTGGGTATGCCTTCTATAAGGATTTATTTATTGATTGGAAAAAAATGATTTGAAATATTTTTACTTAAATAAAATAATATATTAAAGCATACACTGTAAGCGAAAAGTATGGTACATGTGTGATAAAACAAATTTGACAAAATCTATAATTGCACTCAAAATATTTTGTAAGTAAATTCAACTAAAAGAACGTTTAAAACAATCGTTTTTCCTTTTAAAAAACGGACTACTTATATTTCATTTGAAACAATATAATTTTTCAGTTATTTTTAAACGTTAATAAATGACTAGACATTCCGTAAAAACAAACGATATTTTAGTTATTTTAACTGTTTACATTTTTTTATTTTGTGAATTACAAATAAAATTTTTTGAATAACAAACTACTAAAACCGTACTTCTGTAAAATTATACGGAATAATCAGTCACAAATAATTTAACTGATAAAAATATTTTTCCGTAACTTTTGTAGTTTATTGTTTTTACAACTGTGTAAATCATTCAATATTTTATTTTCCTTGAAAAACAAACGATAAAACGTTTAAAACAACTTTAACTAAAAACTTTTTGAATAACCGTAAATAGTTACTGTAAAACTTTTCTGGATGTGGAATGACCTTGTAACAAACTCAACAATTTTTGAACACGTTATCATGGAATTATACCGTACGACAAAAATGAAAAAAATCGTTAAACACGAACTAGATAACATACGTTTGAGACTAAATGTAGTAAAACTGCATTTACAAACTGTAAATTTCGTTTATCTTGTTTCCTTGTACGAGGACTGAAGTCCTCGTACAATTTTATAAAATATTTTTTTAATATTTGTACTTGTCCTAGAATGCCACTAGTGATAGCAAATGAAAAAGAAGGATATCCACTATTTTTTTTTACTTTATTATCTTTACATATCAGAAAAATGAGGTAAGTTACAACCTTTCAAAAATGTATCCTTCAATATCATTAAAAGTTTTCAACAAAATATTTTAATTAAATTTTCAAAGGACTTTATTCACATCCTTTTATCCTAATATGGCAAAATAACAAATGGAAAAATTAGAAGAGATCCACCTCTTTCATTTGCCTTCACCAGTGGCATCCTAGGACAAGTACAAATATTTTAGAAATATTTTACAAAATGTATCATTTAAAACTTTAAAGTTATTTTAAACGGAAACAGGATCAATAGGGTGCGCCAAAGTTGTATGGGTAAAAAAAAACTATGCTAGAGATCGGCACTCCCCCCAAAAATATTCGTTTTTATATCAAAATACACTATGCAAAAAATTATGGCGATCGCTTGAGGGGAAAGGGTGCCTCAAACGCCTTGAAAATGGAGAAATAAGTCAAATTTGACCATTAGATGAAAAAAAAATTTTTTTTTTTTTTGTTATTCAATTTCGCCAAAAAAAAAATTTTTTTATTAAGTTTAATAAGAACTACTCACAAAAAAAATATAAGCTTTTGAAAATTTTATTAAAAAAAATTTTAAAAATTAAAAATTACTAACTAGCTAAAATTTATGATCCAATTTAATTACTTGCAAAGCCAATATCGTCAATTTCGTTTAAAACGTAGTAATAAGTTCAAAATTAAAGAAAATACAGCAAAAAATCAATTTTCCTTGAAATCCGCTAACTTCAAGTCGCTATTAAAGAAAAACTGCCGAACGAATATTTATAATATTTCACATTTTTTATCTCTATAATATATATAAAAAACTGGTGGAGAGCGATTTTAATTTTTAAAATTTTTTTTTAATAAAATTTTCAAAAATGTAAAAATGTTACTTTTGGGTACCCCTAAAAATAACTGCCCCTTTTTTATCGCAAGTTGAAATGGGTAAGCGATGTAGTGGAGAGCTTATATTTTTTTTTTGAGTAGTTCTTATTAAACCTAATACAAAAATTTTTTTTTGGCGAAATTGAATAACTACAAAAAAAAAAAAAATTTTTTTATCTAATGGTCAAATTTGACATATTTCGCCATTTTCAAGGCGTTTGAGGCACCCTTTCCCCTCAAGCGATCGCCATAATTTTTTGCATAGTGTATTTTGATACCAAAACGAATATTTCTAGGTGGAGTGACGGTATAAAATCGAAAGTTGACATTTTTGGCGCACCCTACGACGAAGGCTAAGCTAAAAAGTCCACAGCTTTCGGAAATGGCTACTTTTTTATCATCAGCGCTTTTCGATTGTCACACCTAATGTATGTGATATTAAAATCGACTATTTGAATGAATCTTGATACTTTTCTGCTGCCTAGATAGATTTTTGTATTGATTCGATATTTCGCATAATTTTTGAGCATAAGGTTTTTAAATGCATAAATTTAAGAAAATGAATGTTAAATTTCCAATAACAATAAAAAATAATAAAAGTATTTAATTGTAATTGCTCTCAGTTATTTTGCTTGTTTACAAATAAGAAATTGATAAAAAATTATTTAAATCTTTAACTTTAAGAAAATATTTATTATTTAAAATGTTTATTTAAATATTTGCTATGGAATTTAAGAATTTTTTGACCATTCCTTCGGCGAATTTTTTATCAACTCCTTTTTAACTTAAAAAGGTAAATAAAACTCAAATCAAGATTAGAGATTAAATTTAGTTTAAAATTAAAAAATCCATAAAAAAAGTATGTATGAATATGTAATTAAAAAAGACATTTAGACAAATTAAATCTTAATTAAGAAATTGATTAAATTTTTTATTACTAAATTTTTTGGTAAAACACAGAGACAAAATAAAACCGTGATTGTCAATTTTAAATTATTTTAAGGAATATCCGTTGACAATCTTGGAAAAAGCATAGGTGTAATTTCAATAAATGTAATTTTTTCCTGGTATGTATAATTTAATGATACATAATTTAAAATTAATTAAAATAGTAATTAAATCAATCAATTTCGTAACTAATCAAAGTATTAAACGTCACGGAAAATTATTAGCTAACAATCTGACTAAAATGGTTAATATATCCTTTATTAAATTAAATTTTCAATTATTTTATTAAAACTGTATTTTAGCCATTTGATTTTTTTTATGACGCAGGGAAGTTGGGGCGTTTCGTAGTAATTATGGTAGTTGTGTGTGTGTAGTTGAAGTTAAGCAGAAATATTATAAGCAACATAATCAACATAAATCTAATTTTGTTATGCTGCATATGAATATATTGTATAATTTATAAATATGAGGGTGTTTACAGGGTAATACATAAATAAACTAAATATTATGCTAAATTTTGTTTAAAATTTCCTTCGAATCAGTTGAGCAAACTATGATCCGTCACTAACATAGAGCAAGGTCACACAAAAGAATAGAGTCAATGACGGATATATCTCGGAAACTAATCAAGATGACATTTTAAGTGTTAAAGAATCTCAGTCAAATAAGTAGAAAAATTTTTGTGCCTGAACTCAGAAACGTAGCAAGATTGGAAATTTGGACAGCTATCATAAATATAACTCTCAAGCCTATATCTGGGAAACTTTGTGAGATTGGCCAAAATTTGCTTTCTATTAAGTACCCGACTAAAAATAAATATACAGGTCCATATATAATTTGAAATTAAGCCATATATAATTTAATATGGCCTAACACGTATTTGGATAAAATAAGATGATGAAATTGGTGGATCAAAATAGCTTAAAATTTGTTATATTAGATTAAATATGATCGTTTTTGATCCGAATATTGGGTTTATCTAATTTGATATAATTGTATATAATTTTATATCATAAGATTAAATATGTAGAATTTTGCAGAAAATATTTTTTTTATCTCATAATTTTTAAATTTATCCCAAGTTTTTTCGAAAAATGCAAAAAAAAAAATTGTGTCCGGGACTTATTTTTTTAAAACTTTGTTAATAAATTTTTACTTCAAAACGCAAAAAATGTACCAAACATATTTTTTATCCAGGATTTAGAAAGTTCTACAAAACTTTTTCAGAACTTGTAAAATTTTTAAAAATTTGGCTAATTTTTTTTTTGTCTAAATTATTTTTAATGAAATTCTTAACTGCAAAACGCAAAAATTATTTGTGTCTGGAAATTTTAAAAAATTTTCTCGGGACTTAGAAAACTTTTTCCCCGATTCGGCACCATACATATATCTCATCTTGACTCATCTCATCTTGTATGAGGTCAGACATGGAGTTGTATGTCATATATTTATTTATCTAATCTTGTATGAGGTCATTCATGGAGTCAAATAAAATATTATATGCAATATCTAATTTAACAAAGCTTTATATATTGTATGTGGAGAAACACATGATTCGATATCCTTTTATATGGCACCATATTAAATTTTGGGTGTAAAACTTAATACAAGATACATTTACACATAATTATGTAAAGTACTGTGTATGGCCATATATAAATATATTAAATAATATGTTACTATATCTAAACTTTTTTAGTCGGGTAATCAAAAAAAAATTAAAACCAGTTTAAGATTTTCTTTTTTAATTTTTTAACGAAGGAAAAAACACTTGCAAAATAATGTAAGAGACAAAAAAGTTGAAAGAAAGTATGAAGTGAGGTTGAGATTGCTAGAAATAGAATTGTAGTGTTGAAAACTGTCAAATTTTATTCTGTAGAAACTATAAATATTCACATATATAAAAAACTGTTTTCATTAACAAGACAAACCGACATTTAAAATCCTACTGATGATGACACTAACTGGGGTGTTTGAAACCGGTATGGGAAATACCAGAAATGTCTATAATTTTTAGAAATTCAATTTTTCTTCTGCATTTTTTCAACTTGAACCCTTATAGAAAAAACCGTCTACACACAGAAAAAAATATGGAGAAAACAAACTTGAGTAATAACTTGTTTAAATTTAAAAACAAAAATTGAGTACACGAGTAAAAAAGTTTTTTATATAATTATATATAATTTGATAAAATTATATCAAATTATATATAATTATATAAAATTATATAAAAAGGTTAAATTCTTCGAAAAGTTGGATAAAATTATATATAATTGGATATTATTATATACAATTATATCCAGGATTTGGTGGATATAATTATATAAAATTATATATAATTTTATAAAATTTTACATAATTTTATCAAATTATATATAATTTGATATACATTTATATAATTATATCCACCAAATCCTGGATATAATTATATAAAATTATATATAATTTTATCCAACTTTTCGAAGAATTTAAACTTTTTATATAATTTTATTTAATTATATAATTTGATATAATTTTATCAAATTATATATAATTATATATAAACTTTTTTACTCGGGTAATTTTTTAATTGACGCAAATAAAAATTTACTTAATAATTTTAAAAACAATATCAGTAAACAATTTAATAAAAATTTAATAGTTTTTTTATTTTTTTTTCAACTCTCATAGTTTTTGAATTCTCGTTTAGTTTATAGTTTTTTGTATATGTATATGAAAGTTTGTAATCGTCTTTATAAAATTTTCCTATGTTTTTGAGACATAAATATGTTTGGTAAAGTTTGAAAAAATACGTTTTTTCTTTTTTAAATTAAAACTTTTTTAAACTTTTTAAAAAATAAATAGATAAATTTTGAGTAAATTTTTAATTGTGACAATTAAAAATTTACAAATTTTTTTTTTCAAACATTTAATAAATTTTTATTAAAAATTTACTCAATACTATTAAATCGTTTACTGGTGCAAAATTGAGTAATTTTTTACTCAATAGTATTAAAAATTTACTCAAATATTTTTTTTAAATTTTTCTGTGCATGTAGGGCTATAATCAGTAAAAATTTCACTGCAATCGGTCCAGTACTTACTGAATGGCCGAAGTATTTCCAAAAAAATCGATAATAAACCACCGTGCTGTGGAAGACACAAAAAGTGAAACCTAAACTTCCCCCCTCTTCCAACCTCCCCCCCCCCCCCACCCATCCAAAGGTTTTATTTTTTTTTTAACACTTTGCAGAGTTATTATTTTGAATGTAGAAGCAACTTTGAAATTGATTTTGTTATAAATTTTTATATTTTACCCTGTATTAAACTAATAATTTTCTAAGGCATGTGTACTCTTACATCCATTTATGTACCAATTCATGTCTGGTTATGCCAGCACATTAGGATGGTCCTTATTTAAAAAATATTTTTATAAAAATTTTAGCCAAATTGCTTTTGCTAAAATTTAAGTTTTTTCCAGAAAAATTCAAATCAAAAAATCAGAAAAATTCAGAAAGTCCTAGAAAAGCTAAGCCAACAAATTTTAAACTACCATCTCTGGACGTGACACTTTGACCTTAAATTTTGTTGAATTTTTGCTTCAAATCAGGTTGTGTCACAAATTTATTTTTGGGCCTGTAAGTATAGAAAATTTTTAGAATAAGGACCACCCTAGTGCACATGCATATGAATACATTTATTCCTTTCCTAACTTATTATGTAAAAGAAAAACACATGTAAATTAATACATTCTTTAGAAAATTTTAATTTCTTCATAAATATTGCTATTTGTATTTCTAACACATATGGGACATTTTAAAGCTGATCATTTTCATTTCATATTAAAGTTTTTGAAATCTAATGTATATAAAATAATGTAGCTCGTGGAGTGTTGTTTAAAATAATTTTTATTTTATTTCTCCGATATTTCGAAATTCATCGAATTTCATTCTCAGGGACACTTGTAAAAATTCCACAAACAAAATAAACTTTATGATATACACAAAAAAAAAAACTTTGTCTAAGTAATTACTTGGAAAAGTCTCGTAATCCCATTTTACCAATATTTGACAGTTTTCCTTGTTTTTTTACAAATCGAAATTTACATTTTTTTTTTGTAATTTTACAGTTTTTTTTTGTAATATTTTTATATAATTTCCAAGATAATTTTACAAAAAAAAGTTTAGTAAATTCACGAGAATTCCTTGTAATTTCAATTGCTCCAAAACACTGTAAATTTGCAATTTAATTGGTAAAAAACTTGTAAAATTACAAAATTATTGGTAAAAAGCTTGTAAAATTACTAGGAATTCTCGTAAAATATGAGGTAGCCAAAAATCTAGTAAAAATACGAAACATCCTTGTAAATTTTATCGTGTCAAAAAATTTTTAAATTTACAATTTTATTGGTAAAAAGCTTGTAAAATTACGAAATTATTGGTAAAAAGCTTGTAAAGTTACTAGGAATTTTTGTCAAATAGGAGGTAGAAAGAAAAGTTACAAAATTTTCTTGTCGTTTTTTAGGAGTTTTTTTTTTTTAGTGTTGGTCCAAGTTAGCGTTTTTTAGAGGTTGGGTTAGTTCTTTAAAAGGAAGCCTCTTGCCCTTAAAAAATTGTATAAAATAGACGAAAATAAAGTTGGGTGTCTCTATCAGAAATTTAGGGGTTCAAAAATGGGGGAAAAAATTGTTTTTTTGGACTTTCAGTCATTTTTTAAACTGTATGATGTTTTCATATGAGAAGAAAGGCCATTTAATGCCCTTTAAAATGCCACTGCTTGCAAACACAAAAATGTTACAAGTTTTTCTGGTAATTTTACAAGGTTGTTTTTTTGAATGTAGTTGTTTTAACATCTTTGTATGGTAAAGTGCAATACCATACGACGATGTTAAAACAATTATAGCTTAAAAATTATTTTGTTTGTGTAATTTTTACAAGAGTCCCTGAGGATGAAATTTAATGAATTTCGAAATATAGGAGAAATAAAATAAAAATTATTTTAAACAACAGACCTCGTCAATTACATTCATTTACATTACAAATTTAAAGGTCGAATAAATACAACATAAAAAAACAAGTGAGAGTGTTACTTTCGGCTGTGCCGAACTTTTATACCCTCCAAAATGTAAAAAACAATATAAACAAGTGAGAGTGTTACATTCGGCTGTGCGAATCTTTCATAGCCTCCACAATGTTAAAAAAAGATTTAAAAAATACAGGGGCGTCTTTTTGGAGGGGGCTTGGCGGGAGACGTTAGGGAGCACCTTCCCCTTGCGATTTTGAACTTAATCCGAGATAAGAATGTTGCATTTACTTAGCAAAAGTACAAAAAACCCTGCAAAAAATGCGGTTTTTCTTAGGTTGGTTTAGTTCCCCAAGGGGAAAATTTTTTTCCCCTTGGTCTGATTTTGCCCTTTTTCGAACTTAACCTGCCTAGGAATATAAGACATATTCGTGCCAAACTTTGGAAATCTAGCTCTTTTATTTTGGACTGTATCGTGTCCTCTACAGACGGACAGACGGACGGACGGACAGACGGATGGACGAATGCTGCCACTCCGCTATGAATGATTTGGTGAGCTGCAATCATGTTTCAAATATGCATTTTCTCTGTGTGTACAAGATAGGGTGAGTCCAGTTATCAAGCCTAAAGAGCAGACTTTATATAAACGACGATTAGTACTAATCAAAAGTCTCGCAATCGAATGATTTTTCTATGGAAAAGGAGAATTTATTTAAAATTTCTAATCCACAGCCTCGAATCTTCACACAAAAAATTGTTGACAAAAAAGTTCAATTAAATCTCTTGTTAAAAAACATAAAATCAATCAATCATTGTTTTGAACAAAATTTTTGTTATTTTTCTTTTACCGTCGAATTACAATTTTTCAACATACCAGATTAGTTCGCTTTAGTTTATTTGAATACATTAATTGAAAAAATATACTTAATAATTGGATTTTACATTTTTTATTGTTGGCAACACATCTTACAATTCATTTGTTAAATCAATCATTATTTAGATTAATATCAAAATATGTTTGATTGAAAAAATATTCAAATAATCCCCTACACTCAAAATAATGACTCTGTTAAATTACAGAAAAACTCTGCTAATTTAACAGAAAACACCATACTTTTCCAGCTAACAACATTTCTTGGTAATTTTACTAAAAAACTCTGTAAAATGATTTTGACAAAAAAAAACTGTTAATTTACAGAGTTTATAGTAAAATATTGGTTAAATATAAAAGATTTTTGACAGAGAAAACTCTGTAATTTGACTTTAAAACTCTGTAAAATGATTTGGACAAAAAAAAACTGTTAATTTACAGAGTTTCTAGTAAAATATTGGTTAAAAAAACACCATTTAGCAAAAAAAAAAAACTATGTAAATTTACATATATTTGTAAAATGCATTTGATGCAAAAAAATTTACAGAAAAAATGCATGTTATTTTGTAAAATTTTTATAAGATTTCTGAAAAAAAAAGTTATAACTTTTTTTTGCTACTTTTTCTCAAAACAAAAATAAAATATACAGATAAAATTTTGATGTTTGGCAACAAAAACTACTCAAAACAGAAAACTTTTTTGGTTATAAAAAATACTAAGTATTTTGCTTAAATCTGTATTTTAGCAGAAAACTCTGTTAATTATCTGTAAAATTAAGATTACAAAGTAAAAAGTAATATAACAGAGGAAACTTTGTTTTTTTTGTCACAACAAAATACAAAGTTTTTTCTTTAAATCTGTATTTTGACAGAAAATTCTGTCAAATATCTGTTGAATTGAGATTACAGTCATTTTACAGAGTATTTTACAGAGTTATTATTTTGAGTGTATTAATTTGGTGATTGGTATAACAATTTTCTTCATCGGAGAAGTTTCAATCAAAAAATTAATTGAAACCGTGATTTTCCTGTTTAAAATTCGTTCTCCTTTCTTTCTGTATTTGAAAAACTCCACATATTATAAAAAAATATGATCAATTACACTTTCGGTAGTAAGCGACCTAAAAGGTAATATATGCGAAATTTTTCCAAATTCCATAAAATCTCTTCCCTTTTCCAAATGAAATATCCCATATTCAAACACGATGCGTGTGTATAAAATATCTTGATGTTGCACGTACATAGAATGCATGCATATAAAATGTAATTAAATTATTAAATTTTCAATTTTCTATACTTTAGAAAATCTTTTGGAATCATATGAATTTCTAGAAGAAAAGAGAACAAAATTGTGTGTGTAATAAGACTCATTAATTTCATTATTCACAAAATGTGGGTTAAAATCATTAAAGTGTTGCAAGTGTTTTTTTTTTTTTGTAGAAAAGGATGGAATTTTGTAAACAGATATCTAAAGGTGAGAATAATTCTTTATATATTTTAATTTTATGTGCATGAAATCTTAGAAGAATTTAGTAATGAAATCAACAGGAAATAACACAATGTAACAAATTTTCAAGGAAAGCCTGTGCCTGGTTCGGTACAAATAGGTATGTTTAATTTCTCAGAAAGTATGAAGAAAAATGCAGTCACACCTCCGAGAGTTTATTTTTTTGCGGCTGAAACTTTATTTTGTCTGTCCTTCCGTAAATCTGTCTGTTGAAAGCACGATAAAGTCTAAATGGAACAAGATAGAAGGCTTAAAGTTTTAGGAAAATGTCTTATGCTAAAAATTTTTTTGCAAACGAGCAAAATCAATACATTTGGAAAAAAGTTTCCCCTTATAGCACCGGAACCACCTCTGAAAAAATTTCTCATTTTTTTTAGATATTTTGTCTTCTTTCTTTTAAAAAAAAAAATATATTTTTATGTGGCAGGGAACAACATATATTTGATAGCAGTTCTTTAGAGGAAAAGTTATAAATTCTTAATAATATTATTATCAATCGACTATTTTTGTAGAAAATGCTATAAAGGAAATTTTCCAAACTTTAATTTAAGCTTAATAGCATCCAGATTAAGAAAATATTAAATGAGATATGAGGGTCGCATTGGAAAGAAAAATCATTTATAGATATTTTTTAGAAAATTTTTTAAAAATATTTCTAAGTCGATTTTTTACAAGTTTAAACACTAAAAATTGTAGTTATCCAGTAATTTTTATTCAGTTATCACCTAGTTTTTCCAACAAGCCAACCAAAAAATTAAATTTTTTAAATAAGTAGTAGAAACCCGCATTTTTTGACCTCCAGCTTTTTTGACCACCAATTTTTTGTAAACAAAGAAAAACTTCAATTATTCTACGAGTACTTAGGTGTACCTAAATTATCCAAAATGAAAAATTAAAAAATCCCAGTGTTGCCACCAACGAAATTGGAAATTACACAAAAAATTATCCAAAATCTCACAAATTACACAAAATTTTTTATTTTATCTTTCCGTTTGTAACCCCTGGTCTACCCTGGTCTATCTGATTCTTTTGGTGGTAATAAGCAATAACGTATGCAAAATGAACAAAAAAAAGTTTTGCGTCTATTTTGATGAATTTCAAACAAAGATGACGTACGATTTTGATGTTTAATTGCCAGCAATAGTTGCTCGGAAAAATTGCCAAGCAATTATTGCTACACTCAAAATAATAACTCTGTTAAATTACAGAGATACTCTGCTGAGCCAGCAGAAAATACCATAGATTTCCAACCAGCAAGATTTTTTGTTATTTTACGAAGAAAACTCTGTAAAATGATTTCGATAAAAAACTGTAAATTTACAGAATTATCTGTAAAATATTGATAAAACCGAAAAGAATTTTACCAAAAAAAACTCTGTAAATTTACAAAGTTTTAGTTAAATGCATTTTATGAGTTAAAAATTTTACAAAAAAAACTCTGTAAATTTACAAAGTTTTAGTTAAATCCATTTTATTAGTAAAACTTCTCTGCTTCAAAAACATTAATTAATATTAAAATTTTGTTAAATTTGCCCGCTTAAATGTTTCCAAATTGTAAATTTACTTTTTTATTTTTTTGAAAATTACGAGTTTTTAACGAGTAATTCCAATTTTACACGTCATCCTCGTAAAATTTACCGGTTTTTATTGTAATTTAAGTCACTTTTTAAAGAGGGGTTTATCGGTCATGAAGTTTTTTGAAGTGATTTTTATTTAAAAACTGTATTACGGAGCAATAAGTAAAATTACAAATGAAATTTAGTATTTTGGTTACGAGAAAAAAACAAGGTATTTTTCTTAAATCTGTATTTTAAGAAAAAACTCTGTTTATTACCTGTAAAATAGAGATTACAAATTAAAAAGTAAAATTACAGTTAAAAATTTGTTTTTCGGTCACAAGAAAATACAAAGTATTTTCTTAAAATCTGTATTTCGACAGATAACTTTGTCAAATATCTGTCGAATTGAGATTACAGTCATTTTACAGAGTATTTAACAGAGTAATTATTTTGAGTGTATATAAATTTTGACGTTATATAAAAAGTATATTTACATTATTGATCCTTGATCGATTTTAAGACTTTCTCTGAACGCCTTTTGTAGGCGGGGATAAAAAATAATAATTTTAATAATGATAAAATGGTTTTCATATTGATATAATTTTAAAAATTAAGTGCCAAAATCATTAAAAATCAACTTGCCAAGATTTATAGCGTGGGAAAAGTGCCCCCAATACACAGTGGTTTCCCTTATATGGACAAGCGGTCAAAAATCAATATATCCAAAACTAAAAAAACAAGGGGCTTCAAAATTTTTCAGCACATAGTATGCCCGAAGAACTTAAAGTTTGCAAATTTGTAGGAAAAAACATTAACAACTGTAGCCACAGTAGCCATTTGATCTTTGAAGGGTTAATTGGCTAAAAGACTTGTTTTAAGATTTACTTTTTATACCCTCCAACCACAGTATGGGGGTATACTCACTTTGTCATTCCGTGTGTAACGCATCGAAATATCGATCTAGGACCCCATATTATTGATCAGTGATCGATTCTAAGACATTCTAGGGATGTCCATCCATCCGTCTGTCGGTCTGTCCGCCTGTCTGCGAAAGACACAATACAGCCCAAAATAAAAGAGCTATACTCCTGAAGTTTGGCACAAATATGTCTTATGATCATAGGCTGGTTAAGTTCGGAGATGGGCAAAATCGGACCAGGGGGAAAAAAGTTTCCCCTTGAGGAACTAAACCAACCTCTGAAAAACACCATATTTTTACATGATTTTTTGTGTTTTTGTTTAACCAATGCAACATTTTTATTCCTCAAGAAGCTCAAAGTTCTGAATTTGGACCCGGGGGATTAAAAATATCGTTTTTTTTAGCCGGCCCCTTTTGTGGGCGTGGATTAAACAAATTGTTAAAATAATGATAAACTTGTATTTCTTAAGTGCAAAAAGCATAAGAAAGATATTTAAACATATATTTCGGGGGAAATTAGCCCCCCCTAATGACCACTGCCGACCTTCCCTCCCCCCCTAAAAAAAAGAAAACGACCCTGGATTTTTTTTTTTTTTTCATGTTGGAGGGTATAAAAGATTTGGCACAGTCGAGTTTAACACTCTTACTTGTTTTTCTTGTTTTTAATACAAAAATATTTTTTTTTTTAATATTCGGCTGCGGCTTCGGTTTTGGCCGAATATTCGGCCAAAAAAGGTGTATTCTGTCGGACACTAGTAACTGTTATTGGTTGCAGCTCTTAAAAATCACAGCTAGTAGCAAATGGCTTTGCCCAAAAATGCGGAATTGTCAAAGGGCAAATTTTTTCACTAAAAAAAATAAGGGGGAAGGACAATTTCTTCAAAAAAAAGTGTTTTCTCTTTACTCAGAACTGTAAGTCAAATACCATTAAATTGCAATATTAAGTTAAAAATAACAACAATTAAAAAAATATTTCACTTTACTAATATTCTTAAAAAGAAATAGTACAAAACCTAATGCAATTTTTCACCATTTTTCGTTGGATGACTATGTAAATCACAACCATATGCAAAAATATGCAAAAACCCGCGGCCACAATATTTTTTAATTTAAAGAGGGGTAAAAAATCTTCAATTTGATGTATAAAAAGTGGTGGGCAGATGAGGGCCAAATAACTAAAAGTCTATGTGAAAAAGTAGTTTTTAAAAAACGTGTGTTTTGAAAAGATCAAAAAAGTGTTCTTCAGGGATTTTTTAATAGGCTTATATTTTTGCAGCTTTTATTATTTAATTTGGTACAAAATAGGTTAAAATTTAATGTTTGTTGGGTTTTTGGAAACTTCTGCCACAATATCGCGAATAACTTCTTAGATAAACTAAAGTATTATTTTATGACTATGCAACCACAATATATGCAATATAAACATTCCCCCACTTCTAACGAACACAAACATCAAATCTCGTAAAAAAAATCAGAAAATTGGTTAAATTCATAAAATTTAGAGTGCTATCAATAAATTTAGTGCAATAGAGCTTCGAAAAAATCACATAAATTTTTTTATTTTTGGCCAATGGGGGAAACCACTGTGCAATATGGGGATATTTAAAGATATTGAATAACAATTTTCAGATTTGGGAAAAGGGATTTTTCAGAACAATTTTTAATTTAAAAAAATTCTTTCGACATCTAAGTCATAAAAAATTAAGGTTTTAATGGCCCAAAAATGCATGTTCGTCATTTATTATCTTGTATTTGGTAATCAAAATTTTTGAAGTCGATGTTTTAAATAATTTTTTTCAGCAAAAAATTATAAAAAAAAGTAAAAACTTTATTGAGGTAAAATTACACAAAAAATATCATTATCCAAAAATTATACAAGGATTTTAAAATTGTCCAACTTTTGGATAATTATCCAGAAAGTGGCAACACTGAAAAATCCAGAGTCGTTTTAACACAATTTTAAGCATGATAGAACGTATACTTAGAAAATTATTGCAGTTACTACATGAAGGTCATTTGTGTAGTAAGTAGTAGTTGTTGTTTTCAATTACAATTTCAGTTGTTTTTTAATGAAAAATCTCAAACAACTGTTTTTTGTAGTCGTTCTAAAAAACAAATACAAAAATTTACTACATTGTAGTAACAGTTGTTTTACGTAGTTTGTTTAAGTTTATAAAAAAACAGTAAAAACAACTACAATTTGAAGTAGTTTTTACAGATTTTTTGTAGTTGTTAGTCAATAACACTGTGCTACAAAAAACACAAAATCTAATATACTTTTGAAATGATGTAGTTAATGTTGTAGGTCTCGTCGAAAAGATCACAAAAAAAACCCTCAAATTTTAAAGTTATGGTAAAAAAACTTTTTTTTGGGACTATTCTCACTAAACCACGTGTAACTTAAAAAGTTTTCAACCGATTTTCAATTTTTTAACTGTTTTTTATCTGATAGAATTCTACCTGATCATTGAGCCAATCATCCAACGAGGGGATTTCAATGTTCAATCTACCATTTACAACATTAAGTGGAGTACAATAATCAGTAATAGTGTTCTGTTCAGTGCGACTTATAAGGCCCATATGTATAGACTAATTCACATACATAAAAAGCCCAATCTTTCTTCTATCAAATATGATTTAAATTATTTGTCTCTTTCTTCTTTCAGAATTTACATGAAATCCGAGGAATAAATCCATGGACCTTACAGGCGTTTATCAAATGATCGAAGTGGAATGCATAGATGCAACTATTGCTTTTTATCTAAGAAGAAGGGGAAACTGGAATCATAATGGGCCACAAGTCGGCCTCTATGGGCATTGTTTTTTTTTGCCAATGCCATCCACCATAACCTAACCTAACATACATATAAGAAAGATATGTATTGATTTTTTCAACAATATCTAATTTTTTTGTTATTTTTGAAAATTTTTTGAGTTTATCGATTTTTTTTTTCTGCTATAGTTCGTTCAACAATATTTATAAACGTATTCTAAAAGAAAATTTAATTGTGAGTACGATGAGTTTATGCCGATAAAATCGGATAACAATTGCCAGAGTTGCGATAATTTTTCTAAAAAATAAAATTAAGATTTTGCATGAAATTGGCATTCGGACAACCCAGGAAAAAAAAAATAAAAAAAATAAACGCACATACTGAGAGGTCACGTATTATAATACTCAAAAAATGTTCAAAAAATAACAAAAAAATTAGATATTATAGAAAAAAACAAAAGATATCTTTCTTATATGTGTAGACCAATTCACACACATGTAAAGCCGTAGGGTAGGGCTATCCTAAACAGTTGAAAAATTTAAAATCGGTTGAAAATTTTCTGAATTACAAAAGGTTTAGTGATTACACTCCCGAAAAAACGTTTTTTGACAACAACTATAAAATTTACTGTGCAATTTAAGGATCTACTCGACAAAACCAACAACTCTCCATGTCACATCGGAAGTATTTTTTCACTGTAGCACAGTGTAATTAAAAACAACCACAATTTTTGGTAGAATTTACCGTAAAATAAAGTGGGCGCCTAAATAACAACAAATGTAGTAGCTTTAACTGTCTTTTGTAGTGGAATCTACCGTCATAATTTTTTGAGTGTATCACTAATACAGAAATTAGGTTTTTTGACTTATTATGTACTTGCAGAAAATGAGCGATATGTAGTAAGTATTAAATTTTTCTATAGTGTAATTTAAAAAATGGAAAATATAAAGTTTCATGTCACTAAATATATTATAAAATTCTTAAAGGACATAATGCCACAATGTATCCTTTACATAGCTAATATCACTGTGCTACACCAAAAATATGCAGGGGTTCTCATATAAAAATTCGGGTTGGTTGGAGTCCATAGAGTACTGATATACTCATAGTTTTTCTGGATCACTTCGTTAAGTACGTTTTTTATTGGCAAATGTGTTGAAAAACGGAAATTCTTAAATTACAATTTTAAAAAATTATTACTTTGTTAGTTTGCAACCGATTTTCGATTTTATGGATTTGTTTTAAAGGTATAGGTCTTACCTTTCAAACAAAACAAAAATATTAAAAATCGATCAAGAATTGGCTGAGCTACGATCGCTTAAGTAAAAAAAAAACGATTTTTTTGAAAAATTTGTCATATTCTTTACACTCTAAGTTAAAAGTGAATCATTAAACAATTTTTTTGAATTTTTTGTAAAAAGGTATAGTAAAGTGGCTTTCCAAAACACCAAAAAACATAACAATCGGTTAAAAAATGAATGAGTTATGCTAAGTTTTGTGATAGGACATTTTTAATTTTTTTCAGAAACGCTTGTAATTCAAGCATTATTCATAAATCTTGTTACTAGTAGTAATTTTATGCGCATATGCATATAAACTAGAGATGGGAACGTAATTAGATTTGTGCGTGATTCACACATGATCAGAAGTGAGCGTGATTGAAAATTAATTTTACTCACGTGGTTGTTAGTGAGTGTCAGTGTGAGTGGAATAAAAAAATGGGCGTGTCAGTTACTTCCAAATCCTATTTATAATTTTTTGGGTTTGTTTAAAAAATATCAGAGTTACTTCTTAAACAAAAAAATATTGAGAATAGGTTAAAAACAGGCTAAGGTGCGCTTGTTTAAGTAAAAAACCTTTTTTGAAGAGTTATACCTGCAACATTTTTATGACAGAAAAAGCTGTGCGCTTGCAAACATGTTTTTTTAAAACGAAATTGCTAAAATTGTGGGATCATTTGATGGAAATTTTACCTGTTTATAAATTTACATGTGAGGCATTCCACACCAAATGTTCAGTGAGAAAAAAATTGTGTACTAAAATTTTTTCAATGGGTCCCGGGTAAAAAAGTTTTTTATATAACTAGGGTGAGATTTCCATGCAAATGCATGTTTTTTGTCGAAAGCCTTAAAAACGATATCGACCAATTATCTTTCCGAATCAAGAGATTTGCATTAAATGGCATCGATTTGTTTTCGCATATTTTGCATATTTTGATGAAAATACATATTTTTGCATATTTTGATTTTAAATGCATATATTGTGCATATTTCGAACTTTTAAGTGCATATTATTGCATATTTTGGCATAAATTAGCAAAAACACAAATTGAAATTAATTTTTTTCAAAAACTATTTTAAATTTTAAAAATTTATTTTGAAAATCAGAAAAATTACTTTTTTTTCTTCTTAATTTTTTTTATAGATTTTCTTAATTTTTAAAAAAATCTTGCTAGACAAACATCTAATCTTTAAAAAAAAAATTACAAAAAAAAACAAAAGTGGCCGGATTTTTTATAAATTGACTTTTTTAAAAAATGGAAAATTTCAGAACGGGTTCTGAAAATTTTCCAAAAAAAATTTTAATCGATAGCCGATACAAAACTATACAAGAATGTAAATTTTTGAGATTTTGGTGCATTTCGTTTTTATTTGATATATATTTAAACAAGGCAACTTGACACAAACTTGACCATTTTTCCAATATTTGACCACGCCTCCTAAGCCCAGTTTTTGAAAAATTGAACAACCAAAAACGTAATTTTCTTAGCTCCATATATGAGGCATTCCACACCAAATGTTCAGCAAAAAAAAAAGTTGTGTCGTGTCAATATGAAATCATTTTCAAAGTATTCGCTGTTAGGGTACTATTAAATAACAAAAATAAAATTTAAGTTTTTTCAAAAAGTGGGCCTTGTAGGCGTGGTCAAAAATTGAAAATATCTAACTTTTTTGCCTGAGCATCTTTACTTCAATATTTATGCAAATTAAATGAAACACAGTAAAGTCTTAAAGACAAAAGCTGTTTATAGATTTTTGAATGGGCTATCAATTAAAAAAAATAAAAATTGGAACATTTTCAGAAGAAGTTCTGAATTTTTTAAATTTAAACTTAAACTTTATTTATCAAAAAACATGCCGCAATTTTATTTGTTTTTTATTTTTTTAAAAAAAGTTAAAGGAATTTTCTATCTGATCTGAAACTTTTAGAGATGTGTTTTGCCTTGTTTTCAAAAAATCAAAATTCAAAAATTGCAACACGCTTATTTTATACAATAATGGTATTTAAAACGAGTGCGTATGAGTAATATCAATACTTAAAAAATATTTTAAGAGGCGATGGTAGCGTGAGTGAGTTTTTAATAACGATTACGCACGCTTATGAAAGAAAAAATTTAGTCACGCACGATATTTTATTTTGCTCACGCTCATTCACGCACACGTGAGTAGAAAAAAATAAGTTACGGTCACGATGTTCACGTGAGCGTGAGTAAAATAAAATATCGTGCTTGAATATTTTTTTTCTTTCATTAGCATGCGTGATCGTGAATAAATACTCAGGCAAAAAAGTTTGATATTTTTAATATGTGACCACGCCTACAAGGCCCACTTTTTGAAAAAAACTTAAATTTTATTTTTGTTATTTATTAGTACCCTAAGAGCGAATACTTTGCAAATGATATCCCATTGAAACCACTATGGTTTTTCTGTAGTGGAACAGTTGGTGTGGAATGCCTCACATGGTTATCCATACAACCCATTTAAAAATTTACGGTTCACATGTTTTTTTTTCGCTGAACATTTGGTGTGGAATGCCTCATACGTATATTTATAAACAGGTAAAATTTCCATCAAATCATCCCACAGTTTTACCAATTTTGTTTCAAAAATGTCAAATATTTTTTGTCATAAAAATGTTGCAGGTATAACACTTCAAAAAAGGTTTTTTACTTAAACAAGCGCACCTTAGCCAGTTTTCAACCGATTCACAATATTTTTTTGTTTAAGAAGTAACACTGATATTTTTTAAACAAACCCAAAAAATTATAAATAGGATTTGGAAGTAACTGACACGCCCATTTTTTTATTCCACTCACACTGACACTCACTAACAACCACGTGAGTAAAATTAATTTTCAATCACGCTCACTTCTGATCATGTGTGAATCACGCACAAATCTAATTACGTTCCCATCTCTAGTTTATATGCATATGCGCATAAAATTACTACTAGTAACAAGATTTATGAATAATGCTTGAATTACAAGCGTTTCTGAAAAAAATTAAAAATGTCCTATCACAAAACTTAGCATAACTCATTCATTTTTTAACCGATTGTTATGTTTTTTGGTGTTTTGGAAAGCCACTTTACTATACCTTTTTACAAAAAATTAAAAAAAATTGTTTAATGATTCACTTTTAACTTAGAGTGTAAAGAATATGACAAATTTTTCAAAAAATTCGGTTTTTTTTTACTTAAGCGATCGTAGCTCAGCCAATTCTTGATCGATTTTTAATATTTTTGTTTTGTTTGAAAGGTAAGACCTATACCTTTAAAACAAATCCATAAAATCGAAAATCGGTTGCAAACTAACAAAGTAATAATTTTTTAAAATTGTAATTTAAGAATTTCCGTTTTTCAACACATTTGCCAATAAAAAACGTACTTAACGAAGTGATCCAGAAAAACTATGAGTATATCAGTACTCTATGGACTCCAACCAACCCGAATTATCATATGAGAACCCCTGCATAAATTATTTTTTGTCTTTTGTAGCACAGTGTATTCTTTTCAACTTTTATACAATATACATAATGTAAAGATAATTTATATTATGCACGTACTCGTTTAGTAGGCTCCATTTTCTCTCTCTAATACAATTTATACGCGTTAAAGTGGGATGAAAAAATCAAATTAAGTTAAAGCTTCAAACTTCTGAATTGTTGTTGTGAATAAATTAAAATTACTTAAATTACTTTCGAAATCATGCAACAGAAATGTAACATAAATTGGGTAAATTTCAACAAATTTTGATTATATGCAATTAAAAATTTGGTAAATTTAAACAAATTTTAAGTAGAATTACACAATTTGGTTAAATTTACCTAATTTTTAGTAGGAAACTGTTCCCGTTTTATTTATAGTGTAAGCTGGCTAAAAATCGGCTGTATTGAAGTTTTACCTTAATAAAGTATTTCAAAAAAAACTCTTTTCTTCTTCTCTCTAATACATGCCATTGTAGCTCTAGATGAGTGTGATGAAAAATTTTACGTGGTCTTTTGCTGTTTTTAGTATCGCACCTTACCCAACACTGTATTGTCTATAAATTTTAATGCCGCGTTAAAAGCAAGGCAACAAGAAAAAAATCTGACAAATTTATGGTTTTATCTTTTAAGCAATCTTGGGTACCCAGCAAAACTTAGATTACCAAATAAGGTATAAAATAAGGTATAGGATCTCTTATTTTATACATTGCAGCATTGATGATTTTAACAGGCGATGAGACTCAAAGTAATGCATCCACATTATCACAAAGAATACCAGTAAGGTATAAAATAAGTCATACATTTATAACGAAGAATACGAGTAAGGTGTAAAATATATGATATTTTATAGGTTACGAGAATTGAAATAATATAGCATACCAGAAGATAATATATAAGGTGTTACGAGTAGTGAAAAAGTAATTTTGTATTAAATTTACTCACGTGATTGTAAGTGAGTGTAAGTAGATGAAATATGCTCGTGAGTGTGTGTCGTTAGAAATTTCCAGTCGTGAGCCCATCTCTAGTTTAATCTTATGCATTTTTTATAAAATAATTATTTTTTATGTTATTGTGATGCATTATGCATCCAATTATAAATAATGCATTATTTCAAACTTTCAAATAATACATAATGTAACCAAATATAAGTCATCCATGATTTAATGTTTAGAAATAACAAATACGAAATACATTTTTTGCAATAATCATGCATTACGTAGCAAATTATTAGTAATGCATTATTTTTCACTTGAAAATAATGCGTTGTGGAACAAACGTTTGGTAAGACATCATAAGATAATGCTACAAATAAGTTATATACATTACCTGGTAATGTGTTATATAATCACTACCCATTACCAAAGCTTTGCTGGGTACACTCTCTTGTTGTTTTTTTTTCTTGCCTTGCAAATCGAATGTATACGAGTATATTGTAGTTAGAACAAAAAGAAAAAAGGAACACTTGATTATACTTATGTCCTTGTTAGAAGAAGGTGGGCGAAAAATGTCTGTTAGATCTTGTAAATATAAAAATATTGCAAGGTGTTGTTGGTTGGTGGAGTTGACAATGCACAACTATATTGTACAGCGGTTAAACAAACTTAAAATGTACTGTTGAGAGAATATGATAAGTGAGGTTTGAAAAGGATTTAGCCTTGAAAGGAAAGAGAATGGGATTTAATTACATATCGTCGCTGCTCCGTCGTAATTTGGTATGTGTTATTAATGAAGTTTTCAGGAGAGCAAAAAAACCGTTTTATTTTGTGATTTTGCCATATTTTATAAAAGTCAAGCGGCTTTAAAATACATAAAGATGTTTTATATATGTGTACCACAAAAAAAAGAATGATTTTTTAGCTAAAACGAAGATATTAACGAATTACATAAAAAACTACACATAACACATTTTTTTTGGAACATTTTTGGTATTATTTTTTTTATTTTTGGACATTTTTATACACATGACCGTTTTTGTTCAAGGAACTTAAGTTATAAAATTTGATAAGAGTGCAAAAAATTGTAATATTCATTAAAGTGATAGTAAATACACTTTTAAATCCCATATTTTGTACAAATCTGCATCCAAGTGCTGAGTTGCTGAATGAATTTTGTTTTTTTTTAGCGAAAAAATTTTACTTAAAAAAATGTTACTGAAATTTGTGCCATGAGATCTGACCATCATTTCTATATAATTGGGACATGCTAATTTCAATGGTGAAGTCCGTTTTTGAATCAATGGAACAGTTTTCATGGAAATCATCGTTAAAGTTATGCACATTTTGTTGCTGTTTTTTTTTATTAAAAAAATTCTTCTTTTACAAATGCAAATTTGTTTGGTATGGGAAATGGGTATTAGACTCATAACGATATAATAGTACAAATTTGGTTAAAATGGTAAAAATCGCGATTTTTGTGATATTTTAATAATTTTGCGTTTTTTTTTGCAACCCTATAATTATTTTTCCGAATTGATTTCATGTGTATGAAAAGACTAAAGTATGTAATTAATTTCTGAAAAAAAAACTGTTTAGATACATATAACTTTTTTTGAAAATCGCGAAAAATCGTTTTTTTTATAATGGCAGCACCCCTTTAAAATGTAATCTCATACTTCATTTTTTAGTATAGTATGTAAGCATGCCTAAAACCCTTATGTTAAAAATTTTAAGCAAAAATGTTAATAATTGCAAAAGTTTTAAACTACACATACCACTTCTTTTTGGAACATTTACATATGGATTTCACATAGCTACTTTTGCTAACTTCCAAACCATTCAAGATATCGCTAAACGGTTTAGTGGGCAGACGGATGCCCTATAGAGGTTTCATATTATGCAATAAAAAAAAAATCCAAAAATGTCACATACCAAATCACGACGGAGCACATTGGTTCCAAATCAAAATCTAGCTGGACAAAAGTCCAAAAATTAGTGTCCTCAAAATTGGGAATTAATAGTGCTAGGGACAAGCTAAGGGTGTGTTCTGATCAAACTAATAACCATTTTTTGGAATTAGGTCTTTAACTTTGTTAAATATGCGAATGAAATAACATTTTTGGTATCAAATATTTAAAAAAAATAATATATGCATTTATAAGTGTTCAACTAATAACATCATATTATCCATGTTGCATCAATGGTTTCAAAACGGTTTATGTACAAGAAAGCTACAGATTTATACTTATTCTGGACACTAATAAGAAATTTATTATCGATCTTCTTCTTACATTTTTTGTACTTTGAAGTATGGTCAATAATAACAATATTTTTGAGGACTTATGAAACTTCCACAGCTTGCCAAAACCGAATCCAGGCATATCATGTCGAATTACTACATACAACTTATAGGTAATTTATTACTGAACGTTGTCATGCAGACATTTCTTGCAGGTTTTTGCAGGTTTAAAATTAATCACAGTTTATATGAAAATAGATTTTCGCAAAAAATTTTTTTTCTAAATAAAGTATCGAATTTTTGTAAGTTTTTGATAACTTTTAAGTATTATAATTATGCTTAGCTTAAATAAAGCATTAAATGTGATGTTTCCAATTAAACCGCGGCCAATTACACACTTCTACTAAATTCAAAAATGTCCGTCCGTCTGTCCATCTGTCCGTCTGTAGAGGACACGATACAGTCCAAAATAAAAGAGCTAGACTTCCGAAGTTTGGCACGAATATGTTTTATATTACGAGGCATGTTAATTTCGGAAATGGATAAAATCGGACTAAGGGGAAAAAAGTTCCCCTTTAGAGAACTAAACCAACCAAATAAAAATCGCATTTTTCGCAGGGTTTTTCGTACTTTTGCTAAGCAAATGCAACATTCTTCTCTCAGATAAAGTTCGAAATCGCAAGGGGAAGGTGCTCCCTAACGTCTCCAACCAACCCCCCCCCCCCCAAAAAAAAAGCCCCTGGATTTTTTTATATTGTTTTTTTTTACATTTTGGAGGGTATAAAAGATTCGGCACAGCCGAATGTAACACTCTCATTGTTTTTTTATTATTATTTTACATATTGGAGGGTATCAAAGATTCGGCATAGCCGAATTAATTGCTCTCACTTGTTTTTATACCCTCCACTTATTTTTTCAATTACACTTCACGACAATTTTTTTTTTTTTTTTTTAGAGATTACAAAACTTTCAAAAAATAAGTTTTTGCATTTCATATTTCTGTTCTGCATATAAACCATTTTTGTCATTAATGAATTACTGAAATTAGAAAAAAAAATAAAAAGTTGTCGATTAGTGTAATCGACTTAGAAAAATTTAAATATGTTTTTTGAACTCAGCGACCCCAAAAACATATAAAACGATGATAAAATAATTTTGTCCAGCTAGATTTGGACTTGGAACCACTGTGCGGAGCAGCGACGATATGTAAATCAGAATTCAAACTAAAATTACAAAAACAATTTTTTATTCAAAAAACGGTTAAAAAAAATTTTTTCCTCAAAAAAAAAATTATAATAGTAAGACAAAAAACGTACTCTTCAATTAAGAACAAAGGCCTCAGTAAACAGTTTTCTCACTTTTTACTAATGGCGTTTTCTTTTCTGAAACAAAATGTTGCACCCTTAAAGAGTATCATTTGTAAAATGTAGCCACAACCATTTTAATATGTTGCCAGTTTTGTGATTACAAAAAAAAAAAAAATTGAGAAAATTTTTCTTTCAACCAAAACATTGGCAATCAGGGCAACTTTACTACCCCGTCATTATATGAAAGTGTGAAAAGTGTGACATTTTGAAACTTTATAAATGCAACATTTTTAGAAAAAAACATAATAAATTTTTAAAGTGTTGCCAGTTTAATGTTGTATTTATTCGACCTTTAAATTTGTTATGTAAATGAAATAATTGAGCTCGAGGTCTGTGTTGCCAGTTTTTTAGAAAAGAACAAAAAAAGTGCAATTTTTTTTTTGGAGGGACAGTAAAATGTGACATTTTTTGCCAGAAAAGAAAATTATACAAAATGTGTAATCTAAACACAGCATTGTGGGGTTGATAGTGTGTGCAAGCGTACGAGTGTTAAGCCATGGTTTTGTATGCAGATAAGGGTGTCCCGTATCTTTTCAAAGTTGGAACTTAAAAAGGCATACACAATAATTTTTCTTAAATGCTAAAATTTAAAAAAAGGAAATTTTTTATAAAGCGTTTCACTTCGGTTTGTTTATTCACTTTCGGTTTGTTTATTCAATACCCTCCATCAGTATGGGGGTATACTAATTTTGCTTTTCCGGGTGTAACGCATCAAAATACACTGTGCAACAGTGAAAAAACACAAGAACTTGAATATGAGGCATTCCAC
Organism: Pegoplata infirma; assembly: GCA_963921195.1. Taxonomy (NCBI): domain Eukaryota; kingdom Metazoa; phylum Arthropoda; class Insecta; order Diptera; family Anthomyiidae; genus Pegoplata; species Pegoplata infirma. The sequence continues at coordinate 12,010,688 of OY992536.1, forward strand.
ACCAAATGTCCCGCTACAGAAAAACATATGTCCCGTAAATTTCTAAATAGGTTGTTTGGATAGCACTATATGGAACTAAGAAAATTTCGTTTTTGGTTTTTCTAATTTTCAAAAACTGGGCTTAGAAGGCATGGTCAAATATTGGAAAAATGGTCAAATTTGAGGCAGGTTGCCTTGATTAAATATTTATCACATTAAAACGGAATGCACCACAATCTTAAAAATTTACATTCTTACATAGTTTTGTATGGGCTATCGAATAATTTTTTTTTCTTTAGAAAATTTTCAGAACCCGTTCTGAAATTTTCCATTTGTTAAAAAAGTCAATTTATTAAAAAACATGCCACTTTTTTTTCTTTTTTAATTTTTTTTTCTTTTTTAATTTTTTTTTTTTAAGTTTAGATGTTTCTCCATCCACACAAAAAAAGTTCAGAAGCACGTTCTTCGTTTTTTTCGAGAAAATCGCATTTGAACTTTAAATTTCATAAAAATTTTGTAATTTGTTTGAATTTTCTTGATTTAACGTTGCGAATGAGTATTATTAATTGCATAAATATTACTCATTCGCAGAAAGAAATACAAGCAAATTACAAAATTTTTATGAAATTTAAACTTCAAATGCGATTTTTTCGAAAAAAACTAAGAACGTGTTTCTGAATTTTTTTGTGTAGATGGACAAACATCTAAACTAAAAAAAAAATTAAAAAAGAAAAAAATATATGGCATGTTTTTTTTAATAAATTGACATTTTTAACAAATGGAAAATTTCAGAACGGGTTCTGAAAATTTTCTAAAGAAAAAAAATTTATTCGATAGCCCATACAAAACTATATAAGAATGTAAATTTTTAAGATTGTGGTGCATTGACATTTTTAAAAAATGGCAAATTTCAGAAGGGGTTCTGAAAAGTTTTAAAAAAAAAATTTTAATCGATAGCCCATACAAAACTATACAAGAATGTAAATTTTTGAGATTGTGGTGCATTCCATTTTAATTTGATAAATATTTAAACAAGGTAACTCGACACAAATTTGACAATTTTTCCAATATTTGACCACGCCTCCTAAGCCCAGTTTTTGAAAAATTTAAAAACCAACAACGCAATTTTCTTAGTTATATAAACGGCTATTCATACAACCTGTTCAGAAATTCACGGGGCACATGTTTTTCTGTAGCGGGACGTTTGGTGTGGAATGTCTCATATGTTCGATTTTATTACCAAAAGGCAATAAAACCCTTTAGTCAGATTGCCCAGTTTAGTGCCCAATTCCTTTTTATGGGCCTGCAAAAATTCAGAAAAACAGTGGAACCTTAAAATACGGTGTCACCTGTTTTTGCCCAAAAGCTTTAAAAAAAAAATTCCGAGACTCTTTTTTGAAAAATATCGTTTTTTCAGCATAACTTACAGGGACTTTTGATTTTACCCTAACATTATTTGTGCGAATTGTAGCCACGGTCAAACTGGACAAATCTTATGCTCATACCAAGAACAATCTGAGTTTAGGTACCTTAATTAGCTGATGAAGACCACTCCGTACTTTAAAATTGGAAGATTTTGACTAAACAAATACACAAAAAGCCCCGCTACGCTTCGTTATTGCCCCTAAAGAGATAAAATGCGAGACCGGCCCCATTAGTTCAACCCCCCCCCCATCCACCACCCTAACAGTTTTTGCAAACACACCAAAGCACTGTCCCCTCTCCTTAAGGAGGCTCCCATACAAAGATTTCATTTTTATAAAACTACTCCTATAGCACTAACTGCCTCAAAAGTGCACCTAGAGGAGTCAAATGTATGATCGACCCTTAAAATTGTGTCCCTCCCAATATCTTCTCATAACATATCCACTGGCTATTACCCAGGCTCTATCTCTAACGCTTAAGGCGGTCTCTATAAATTTTTATATTTTTTTTAAATCAGCTCCTACCACTTCCATGGTGCCTCCTAAAGTGGTCAAAAATGAGACCGACCCCTATTAATTTTTACCCCTCAACATCTTTTTTAGAAAATATCTACACCCTATCTCTACTACCTATGGGGGCTGCCATACAAAATGACATTTCTATAAAATTTGCTCCCACTACTCTAAGAGTGCCCCTAGAAGAGTCAAGTGTATGACCGACCCCAATAGGTTTTGAACCTCAAAATTTTTTCAGAACATATCTACCCTCTATCTTTAACCCTTAAAAGGTTCTCTTTAATTGTAAAAGATAGAAGGTAGGTATGTTCTAAAAAAAAACATGAGGAGCAAAAGCTATTGAGAATAGTTCATACATCTAACTCATCTAGGGGCACTCATAGGGCAGTTAGAGCAGTGGGAGCAAATTTTATACAAATGTCATTTTGTATGGGAGCCCCCATAGGGAGTAGAGATAGGATATAGGTAACATGCATTGTGGCTAGTTTAGTTCATAAATGAACTTCAGGCCAAGGAGAAAAAGTTCCGTTATGAAAAACTAACCAATTTCTAAAATTTTTTTCATTGTTTTTGTTAAGAGAGTTCTCTAAAACATCACTGATAGAAATTTGTACATTAAAATAATGAAAGTCTACATTAATGTTATGAAATATGACGTTAAAAAGGAACCTATGCAGGGTTTCATTGAAATTATGAAATAGGTATCATAAAATGTAATTGCAAGAACAAGTTTCATTA